>JBBMOI010000006.1:10235000-10442500 GCA_038088405.1 Porites divaricata
ATGAAATTCCCTTGTTGCGTTCACACCTTATTTACCTTATATTTCGCCTTGTCAGACGCCAGCGAGTACCGTGCCCTAGCGCCAAAATGCAAGTGTGAAAGTACCTGGGAACTATCTGGAGAGGGTTTGCTTGAAATAAGGGTGTGTTCACATTAGTGCTCAGTGAGTACTGTTCTCTGGCACCGTGGTCAGCCACGAAGTGTGAACTCTCGCGTATTCCAATGCGCAGTATATTACTGACAGCCAATAATTTACTCCTCCCAAACATCCATTATTATAGAAGGATTTGCAGTATTGCTTGCTCATGCCACTGATGTTTGTCATCCACATATACAATTAAAATTTACCTTTGTTTTATAGAGGAAGTTGTGGTGAAAACAGACGTGAAGGAAAATTTGCCGCAAGAAATAGTCATCGATAAAAGTAATTTGTAGCTGCATAAAGTAACTCGCTATGAAAGCTTCCTGTTTTATTCCACCAAAAACATCGATTATTAGGAGATTTTTGTTTTTGCTTGTTGCCGCTGATTTTGGTCATCCACATACGTAATAAAAATTTGCCTTCTTTTTATAGAGGAAGTTTTGTTGGAGATACCGATCGAATCACCTCCAGAACAAGAAGAATCGACGGTTAAGGAACAGGAAAATTTGCCGCCAGAAATTATCATCAATAAAGGTAAATTTTCGCCGCAGAACTTGAAGTTATCACGAAAGCTCTCTGCTTTATTCCACGCAAACATCCATTGTTCAGGAAGGGTTTTAATTTTTGCTTGTTGCCACTGATTTTGGTCATCCACATGTGCATTGAAAATTTGCCTTCTTTTTACAATAACAGTTGTGGTGAAAACAGAAGAGATACAGATTGAACCACCACCAGAAAAAGACGGACAACCGAAGGTAAAGGAAGAGGAAAACTTGCCACAAGAAATTATCATCGATGAAGGTATAATTTTTAGCTACAGAAAGTATCATCAGTGGTGATATAGAAAAGTGAACAAGCCAACACAAGCGACAGCTCTTGTCGCGTTAAACGCTGCATGTACAGTTAACCGATTTTCATGACTCAATACCGTGTCAATTTGTTTATAACAATACGTGAAATTTTATGTTTAAAATTTAAAAGTAAGAAGTGGGCCAAACCTGCCCCTTTCATTGCCCAAATTGGTGTCATGGCCCGATATGGACCAATATATTTGTCATTTTAACAGATGTATTTACCCTTGCTAAAATACCACAAGTTTTTAAGTTTGAGAGAACAAAAATAAAATTTTCGAAAAGCAAGAGAAAATAGCAAGGGCCTGGTTATGCTTATGGTTTCTCCACCCTTTGATTATTTCAAATCGATTTGTCAGACGCAAAAGGTATTTAAATGAGAACATCTTGCCAGCAAAAATGGAAAAGAAAATCTCTCACTCTGCCAATATGGGATGGTGATTCTAACGTGGTCGAAAGAGAAAATGCAATCTTATCGTATATAAGACGTTATTAATATTAAATGATTTTTAAATGCGGATTTATGAGACTTATAGGCAAACGCACGCTTTGGTAATGTCTAACAGCGAACAACGCCTCTAATTCATTTGTGAAATGTATCTTCACTTTAGGTCACGATTACTTGGTTCACATTTACACTGGTGACAAGTGGGGAGCTGGGACCGATGCCAACGTCATGATTACCATATTTGGAGAAGATGGTGACTCTGGCGAAAGAAAGTTAGACAACAACAAGAACAACTTTGAAACTGGACAGTAAGGGATTACCTTTTAATCGTAATTTATGATTTAGACAATAAAATTTGTGTTTTCTTTACACACTTCTCGGAACAAATGCATTCAAAAAGAGATGCAAATTTTTAAAAATAGTTACTCGATCGAAATTTACTCGCCCTAATTAGGACTTTCGTTTCTCTTTGGAATTGTTTTAAATTTTGGTTTGCACCTTAACTAAACATCAGTTAAATCCCGTGCGTAAATCCGTGTCCTCTCCAAGAAGGTAGCAAGTGCCGTCGAATTAAACATTATTAGTTGAAGCCTTGTGTAAGGAGTGCAGTGGTTATGAAGCCCGTTCAAAAACTCATTACTAAATAAAAATTCATAAAGAAAAAAACAAAAGAAATTAATGTTTAAGGAGTGTCTTTATATCTGATAAAGACACAGCTAAACTTTACGTCCAATTTTTTTAAACCAAAATAACCCCAAATCTAAACATTGGTGCAAAAATGAGGTGATCTATATCAGAGATTTCGAAACCGTTCAAAAAACTCGCAGTCGTGTATTATCAGGTTTATAATACATTCCTTCACATTTTAAAACAGTATATAAAGTTTTTTACTAAACGACAGTTTTGTTAGCCTCTTTAGCCTTGACCGTGCGCAACGTTCAACAGCATTTGGACCATGTTGAACCAACTGACCTATCGAATGGTCCTGTTAACTTACTCAGTCATAATTTGTTAGCGAAAATCAAAGACTGTGCCAGGTCAGGGAGTACCCCGAACATAAAGTGCAGGGCTGTTATTTTCATATTTGCTTTTTGCCGGTTTTCATAACCAGTCTCCTCTACTAACTATGGGGTGGAACTATCATAACAGCAGATGTCTTAGAGATGTACTTATTTTCATTTCAAACACCCCGGACTAATCGGGCAGGCAGTGCCACCGGGCGTTCTTGTAAGAGGTTGATCCTCATGCGTTTCTTGTATCACTTCTTACAGAGTAATGCGGACCAAAGTATTATATTATATTTATGTTTCATATAAGTTTGTACGGATCCAAATGTTCTTACTTGTTGTTGCAATAAGAGAGAGTAATTCCTAGTTATTTTTTAACAGTTGACTTCATCATTCTTATGGTCCGTGACTAACCCACCTTTATTTGTTTTTCCCCAGAAAAGACTCATTCACACTAACTTGTGCAACGCATCTTGGGCGCCTGAACAAGATAAGAATTGGACATGACAATACTGGTTTTGGTGCAGCATGGTTTTTAGACAAGGCAAGTTGCCTGGATATTCCTATGTTTCTTGGATCCTTTTTTTAACAAAATACCCTTCCATTATTTGTGTAATTATTTACTCTCCATACCACTGTACTTTTCAGGTAACTATTGAGGACCCTAAGACAGGAGAAACAGTTGAATTTCCCTGTCAGCGATGGTTTTCTACAAGTGAAGATGATGGACAGATAACACGTGAATTAACTAGAACAGGTAAAACATGTGGAGTTGAATGCTTATAGTTAAAAAGAACTGGAAATATCTCTACGTTATCCCTCAGACTGCCGCACAAAGTTTGCGCGAAAATTTAATTTGGCGAAAGGGGATTTATGGAACCTTTTTTGCGATCGTTAAAACGTGTGTTTATTGTTGGATATAATTTTAGCAATAGTTTTAAAAACAACTGATCGAGTTGATACGCATGCATAACTGAAAGCCAACTGCTCAATTAAAAAACAACTAAACAAACAAACCAACCGCGAAACGCACTTTTTAAATACCGTTTATACATTGTACACTGGATGATTAGTATCTCAAAATAAGCACCTCTTCATGGCTTCATTATCTTGGGACTATGATTAAACTGTTGAATCTTGAGTAAAATCCAGAAAAAAAGGAAACTGATTGCACAATGCTCAAAACTGTCAAGTCTATCTCTAGTCGACAGGCTTAGAACGATAGCTAGCTTAATCAGCAAATCTCGATATAATTTCGGTCGTTTTTGTCCTGGCTCTTAATAAAGTACCTTCGTCTTGTAGAAAACGTATTGGAACCAACCGAGGAGGCACAAGTTGAAACTCAACCAGTCAAAGACGAGCCCTCTGTTAAGCCACAGGAGAGTATTGCTGAAGAGGGTACCACTGATAAAGGTAAATTTTGGAAACAAGAGAGCGACATCTAAGGGGCCGTTCACAATGGGTGCCCGCGAGACCAGGTTCCTTCGGAACAACGAGTTGTTGGGTTCACACCTTGTTCACCTTCTATGTAACTATGTCGACATTTGTTGCATTTAGCCTTATTAGAAGCCATTTAAAAACATCAGAGTAACTGCGAGTATGGATTGCCTTAGAATTAACGGAAAATATTGGAAAAATAGTTGAAAACAGGGTGTATTTACATTAGTGCACCGAGTGAACGCAATGTGAACGCTGCCTAAGGGGGCTGTCCACACTTGGTGCCGGAGCCCAAAAGCCAGGGAACCGGTACTAAATGGTGTTGTGTTCGCACCTTGAGTACCCGATAGGTTACTGCATTTTTTCTTCATTTCGCTCGGTCAAACGCTATTTTCAAAAGTGAATTTAGCAGGAAGTGCAGAGCAGTGGATTGCCTCCTGACTAACAGAAAACATGTGCACAACGCTTACTCGGGCACCAACACCGTTGGTGATCGAGTACTAGTTCGTCAGTACTATTCTCTGGCACCGTGTTCAGGTACCAAATGTAGACTGCGAGAAGTCTCTTATTTTTCTTTTGAGTCACAGTAGATCGAGAGCACGTGTGGGTGGCGAGCCGCGAAGCCGCGAGGAACATAACCTTACTTTTTCTCTCGCCGCGTGTGGTTCTGAGGCCGAAAGAAGGACGACCGCTCGCGGTCTAGCACCAAATGTGAAGTCTAACTAAAAGCTTTTTTCGCGTATTCGAATGAGCAGCATCCTGTACTGAGGACAAAATTCCGTTCTTTATTTCTTTAAACATCGATTATATTAGAAAGTTTCTAAGCATTTGTTATGATGCCACTGATTTTGGTCATTCATATATGCAACAAAACTTTACCTTCTTTGTATAGAGGTCGTTTTGTTAATTAAAGACGAGACACAAGTTGAATCGCGACCAGAACAAGAAGAACCGACGGTGAAGGAACAGGAAAATCTTCCACAAGAAATTATCGTTGATAAAGGTAAATTTTAGCTGCAGAAAGTATAGTGAGTCACTCTTAAAAACGTAAGCAACGGCTCTTGTCACGTGAAGTCCTATACAGTTAACCGTCCCTTATGACAATACAGAGTCACTTTGATTACAAAAAATAAATGTTTGCTTATAAATTTATGATTAAGCTATAACTATAATCACTGTAATCTCTTGTTGGGTTGAAGGAGAAGAATACACTTAGTATTGCATAACTTGGAAACACGAAGATTTTCAAAACTCAAATTTTTGGGACGTAGGACAAACGTCCCCTTTTTGCAACTGTAATGTCTGAAAGCGAATAAGGCTTCTACTTCATTTACAAAAGATATTCAAGTAATTGATGTCGTAACTTTAGGTCACGATTACTTGGTTCACATATACACTGGCGACAAGTGGGGAGCTGGGACCGATGCCAACGTCTTGATTACCATATTTGGAGAAGATGGTGACTCCGGCGAAAGAAAGTTGGACAACAACAAGAACAACTTTGAAACTGGACAGTAAGGAATTACCTTTTAATCGTAATTTATGATTTAAACAATAAAATTTGTGTTTTCTTCACACACTTCTCGAAACAAATGCATGCAAAGAGAGATGCAAATTTTAATAATAGTTGCTCGATTGAAATTTTTTCCCCCCGAATAGTACTTTTAATTCGTTTCTCTTTCGAATTGTTTTAAATTCTAGGTAGCACCTATTAAAAAGTCACTGAGCATTTTGAATGCGTAAATCTGTGTGCAGTTGAACTAAACAGTATTTGTTCAAGCCTTGTTAATGCAGTGCAATGATTTAAAAAGCTTATAAAAGTTCTTTGTTACACTTTGGTTTCTATTCGGTTAGCCTATTTGGCCTTGATCGAGCACAACGTTTAACAGCATTTCAGCATTGTTGGACTAACTGACCAATAGAAAGGTTTCGTTAAATTATTTAGTCATAATTTGTCAAAAAAAAAAAGATTGTGCAATGTCAGGGAGTTCCAAAAATAAAGTGCAGCAACGTTGTTTTCATTTTCGTTTTTGCAAAGCAACTAGAACAAACAAACAAACAAACTTTATTAATAAGTAGATAATATATTACAGAAGCACTGCCCGCAGCTAGTAAGGCTATTCGCGGCGGCAGAGTGAGTGCAAAATATTAAGTTAAGACTAAGGCTAACTCAGTAAGGAACGTTTACAGTTTACAAATAAATGAAATAAAAATCGTAATATGGATGAGGACTAGATAACACAATAAAGAAGAAAGAATCGAATTAAACAAATAAATTGTAAAAGTACAAACTAATAAACAAGAATTTACCTTTTTAATTAAGGTGGGCGTATCAATATAATTAGTTATCTTCTGAATACAAAATGTCAATAAGTAATTTGCGGAGTGTTTTTTGGAATTTATTCTTGGGGAGATGTCGGATGTGACAGGGTACCTCATTCCACAGCTTAGCCCCAAAGAGAAAGAAAGACAGTTTATATCAGTAATTCTAGATCGGAACTGTTAACATATATTAAATTTCCTGAAGCCGATGCTCTTGTATTGTAAGAGTGGCAACTCATGACTTAATGTTTTTTGAAATCGACTGAGAATGCCAGAAGGTACCTTATTGTTCCAAAAGATTAGATATAGTCTGATAATATACAAAGTTCAAGGGTAAAACGTTAACGTCAATGGAGAGAGATATTGCATGTCCACAGTTTGATACTTAAGTTGGTAATAGCTACTCTCTTAGAGAGGAGCTTATATCCTTTTCTCGGAGCCTATAACCCGGGACTAAGCGAGCAGGTAGTATCACCAGATTTAATTCACCATATGTTTCTTGTATCACTTCTACCAGAGTAATGCGGCGTAAAGCTCGTGTATATTTTGTTTGTTTGTTTCATTTCTGCTGTGATGCAAATGTTGTTACTTACTTAGTGTCACAAAAAGACGGAGTAATTCCGTAGTTGTTTTCTTACTTCGTCTTACTTCGACGTCCGTAACTAATCCACCTTTATTTGTTTTTTCGCAGAAAAGACTCATTCACACTGACTTGTGCAACGCATCTTGGGCGCCTGAACAAGATAAGAATTGGACATGACAATACTGGTTTTGGTGCAGCATGGTTTTTAGACAAGGCAAGTTGCCTGAATATTCCTATTATTCCTGGATCCTTAATTTACCAAATACCTCCTTCCTATATTACTTGTTGATTTATTTACTTTCCATACCTTTGTACTTTTCAGGTAACTGTTGAGGATCCTAAGACAGGAGAAACAGTTGAATTTCTCTGCCAGCGATGGTTTTCTACAAGTGAAGATGATGGACAGATAACACGTGAATTGTCTGCAACAGGTAAAACATGTTTTTATGATTAGAAACACCTGCAAATGTCTCTGTATGTGTTATCAATCTTCTGCCTAGCCAAAACCTTCAGGCCATCACATCAGTCATTTTTTTGTGAAGACTGCGGCGCAAATTTTATGCGAAAATTTAATTTGGTGGAAAGGGATTTGTGGAAACTTATTTTTGCGATCCTCAAAAACGTTTGTTTATTGTCGGAATAATTTTCCCAGTTTTTTTTTTTGGAGTCGATACGCATGCGCAACTAAAAGCCGACTGTTCAATTTTAAAATGGCATGTTCAGAAATAATTAAGCAAACAGACCAACTGGGAAACGCACTTTTTATATTCCGTTTATACACTGCATGATATTTGAAAATACGGCTGTGGAACCCAGTAATATTTAAGGTAATGTTTGTTTGCACATACTCAGTTGCCAAAATATGGAAAACAGTAACGAGCAAGATCTCTTAGCGATCCTTCCACCTCACAAAGCCAAGCAAAATCAGCTAAAATGAGCACAGAGAGGATCTAGCTCACACGCAACCAGCTAATTATAAATTGGGCTTTATATAATACACTGAATTTAAGAACTCTTAGTCTCAATCGTAATTTGACAAGAAAAGCTTTGCCAAATAGCATATTATTCAAAGAAAAACTCTATTTTGTTACGAGGGGCTTTATTTGTTAGGTGACCGGTAATGCTCAACTACATCGCACATCTGTGTACAGGAAATTATAAAATTATAATTTTTAAATTTTGTTCAGTTTTACTTTAACAATAATAGCGGTCTTATTGATATTTTTTTGACTGCATGGTTTAAATCTTATACACATAAAATATAAGTGGTAACTTAAAAATATTGACAAGGAGCACTATTTAAGAATTAACGTATCCATTCCCAGCGCTTTTATCGATTATGTTTTAAATCGTAAAACGTTTTAGCTTTCCTTTCTTGTGTGTTTTTTTTTTAAAGAATTTATCAAGCACTCACTAGTGATTTGTTTTTCTTCACAAAATATGCTAACTAGAATCGCAATATAATTTGCAGAAATGTAAATTTAATTCAAGATTTTACTTTATAGATGGACAGGTTCTTCGCCGTGATTATTCGTGTAAAATAATCAATATTTTCCTTCCCATTGTAGCTGTCAGACTCATTTGCATTAGTCTTAATGATTTGTATTATAATTCACTTATTTGCTTTCTGAACACTTTTAAACGCAAGTTCGCCTCTAATCGCTTTTATTATTTGGAACATGGAACAGATTCAATTTTAAAAGTGGTAAGTGTGGTTCAAAGAAATGATCTGCCTGAAAGTTGCGTCTTGCATGATCAGAATGTTATGTTTTTTTCTCGTTTTTTCTAGCCGCTGCGGTTTTGTGTTTTTGCCAAATCTACATATATAATTGACCATAATAAAAAGAGGGATACCTCGGCTACGTATTTTTAAAAAGCTGCCGATTAGATCAGTATACAAAGCTAGAAAATAAACTTGGAAAGCCAAAACAGAGTTCATTATAATATGATACCGTTGCCGGCGAGAGTATTGCCCCACAAACTTGCTATCGTATTCAAATATAAATTTATTTCTTCCTTTTTGCGTTTTGTCTAAAAAGATAAACACTCCAGTTGCCCAGTGGGCTACCAATCTAACTTCTAAGGCCGTTTGCCATTAAACCGCTGCTATTTATTTTTGTAAATATCTGATTTATTTAATGTAACAGTATTTCACAATATTTGAAGTAGGTTTGTACTTGGAAAATGTAACTTGTAATGTTTTGCGAATTAAAACCGACGGAAAATTAGAAATAACTATTCTTTTGTTGTTACGATTCGGTTCCCTCCACTTGGTGGCAGCAGGTGTCTTACTGCATTGCTTTTGTTCAACAGTGACGAGCGCTCATGCAAATCTCTTTGTTTACAGACGTTTCGGTGCCAGCGGACGCTACACATGTTAACGAAAATGAAGAGCCCGAACAACATGAAAACTCACTGAAGGAGCAAGAGAAAAAGATCATAAGAGAAGCGAAAGAACGGCAGCGAAAAGAAGAAGAACAGAAAAATAGACTGGAAGAAATTCAGATCATAATCGAGCAAGAAGAAGGCAAAAGAAGGTCATCCAAAGACGACATGGATAAAGAGCGCATGGAAGCCGAGGCGAGAGTAAAATTAGTTCTGGACGAAGAACGGATGATGCAGCAACGTGAAAAACCAGACGGAGAAGATCAAACTGAACAACGAGAAAGACCAGAAGAAGAGCAAGAGAGAGTAGAAAGTCCTGAGTACTCTAGAATAGAAGAGGAGCATCGACGACGAATGGATGCGATCTCAGCCATTCTTGAGGAAGACGAGAAACGCAGAAGGGAAGAGAAAGAACAAAAACGGATGGAAGAAGAAAATGCGAGAAAAAAGAAAGAGGAAGAAAGACGAAAAAGAGATGAAGAGCTAAGGAAGAAGCGAGAAGAAGAGAGACTTAAATGGGAAGAAGAACATAAAAAGTGGGAAGAGGAAAGAAAAAGGCGAGATAGGGAACTGGAGGCTGTGTTGGAGGAAGGGAGGAGGAAACGGGCAGAAGACCGGCGTAAACGGGAGGAAGAGCTGAAGAAAAACCGAGAAGAAGAACGAAAGAAACGGGAGGAGGAAAGAAAGAAACGCATGGAAGAGGAAATGAGAAAACTCGAGGACCTTAAAAGAGAGAGAGAAGAGAGGTGGAATAAGAGGGTAAATGTTGTAGTTGCTAACGTTGATCTGTCCTCGCTAGAAAACGATAAGGATAACAATGCTAAAAATCGACAGGAGGAGAAGAAGAAGAAGGAAGAGGGCTGGATAAAAGCAGTGGAAACACCGCGAAAAATCGAAGAAGACTTGAAGAAGTTTAAGGACGAAGAGCGGAAACGTCTCGAAGAAGAACGGAAGAAGCTTCAAGAAAGCGAACACGCTCAGGCAGAAGCAGAAAGAGAGTTTAAATCGGAGTTACGTGTCAAAAGGAGGGAAGAACCTGAAACCGTTACACGTATATCTAGAACCACCATTACGCTTGCACCAAATAGGGAAGCAGCTATTGAGGAAGAAAAAAGAAGGCTCCAATGGAGAATGCAGAAAATAGAAGAGGATCGTTTGCTCAGGGAAGAAGAGGAAAGAAAACGAAAGGAGGAAGCCGAAAAAAAGAGAAGAGGGGAAGAAGAAAGACTGAGGCAAGAGGAAGAGAAAAGGCAAAAACAGGAGGAAGAGGAGCGACAAAAATATCGAGAGGAGATCAGATTGAAGCGGGAGGCAGGAGAGAGACAAAAACAAGAAGAAGCTGATAACAAGCGCCAGGAGGAGGAAAGGCGGCGGAAGCTGTCTCTTGAAGGGAGAAGACAACGAATGGAAGAAGATAGAAAAAAACGAGAAGAAGAGGAACAGATGTGGCGACGAACAATGGAAGAAAAGAAGAAAAAGGAAGAGGAGGAAAGACAGAAAGAGATAGAAAGCAAGAAAAAGAAACGTCTGAGTGTTGATCGAAAGAGATTTGAAGAAGAGGAAAAGAAACGCTTAGATGCCATCGAACGACAGAGAATTGAAGAAGAGGAGAGAGCGCGACTGGAGGAGGAACAAAGACGGCGTGAGGAAAGGGAGAGATGGAAACTGAAACAAGCGGAAAGAAGGCGAAGTGGAGATATTTACCGGCGACAGAGCGAAGAAGACTTGAGAAGCAGAGAAGACAGAGCTTCGTTTAAAGAAAGACAAAGGAAAAAAAGGGACAGTAAAAATTTCGAGACTAAGTGGATGTTTATAAACGGCGAGAGAAATGAAATACCAGGTATCAACTATAAAAGAAAGTTGTATTGTAAATAGGAAATGAAAGGAGCCCAAGAGTGTACGGAAGGTTAATTTCTCTCATAAGATCTGGGTCACGGCATATCAGGTCGTCAGGCTATTTATAGATTTATACTGAGATTTATCTTTGGCTCCAAAATTACTCTTAGCCGATCAGAGCGGAATTGGATTTCCAGCAATGGCGAATGAGATCAATGCTGCGTTAAGCGAGTTCAAGAACTTCGGAAGTAAGAACCAAGAAGCTTACACGATAAATTGCCATAGTGGATTATACCGACGGTTGTGAACACGAGGAATTTTTTGGGAAAAGAAATCTAAAATGAGGCTTAATATCTAATGCACTGTGACACTCTCAAAGTGTCGATGAACGCTCCCGTACGATTGGGCTCCTTGCGTTAGTAACTTTAGCTTTCGGGGTCATCACTCGCCTATAAAGATTTTTACGGGGGAATTCTTCCAGCCGAAGCGAACCCTTCCTTTTTTATGCCTCAGTTATAAGTTTGCCATAAAGTACTGATCCCATTCAGGGCTTCACTAATGCTGTGAAACTGGACCGTCTCAATTTAGAAATAACAATAATGATGTTGGGGGTGATGATGATGATTATAATGATAATGATAATGATACTAGACCACATAATAATAATAATAATAATAATAATAATAATAATAATAATAATAACAACCGAAAATGATGATAATAGAACTAATTATAAGACAATAATGATAGTAATGTTAACAATTTCCTGAGTAATCTCTAATGACTGAGTTTATAGCTCAAACGGTAATGAGCGTGAACATGCATATAATGAAACTAACAATTCAACGGTAAACTACAATTCTCATTATCCGGCCCTTATTGTAATAAGCAATCCAGTGGTGTATTTACGGGATCATGCGCCCGGCGCTAGCAGGTATTGGTCTGGATGGGGGCTGGGACGTCCCACGTAAAGCAGCTCTTGCTTCGCTTCTTCCGTCACCACTATCTTTATGGGTATTTCTTCTCCCGTACCCTCCCAACTGCTTTGATTTGTTGTTATCAGTACTAAGGAATTTAAGAAGCCATGACATCGGCCAAAGCAACGAGAACGACACACGCGTGTACTTCACAACTTTTCTGGAGAATGTGAAGACACGAGGCTCTTATTTATATAATTTTTTAAAATTCTTTTGTAAGTTTGAAAGCTTCTCATTGGCAACGAATTTCGACACGTTTGACTCGGAAAACCCAACAAATTTTTAAAAGTGATTTGAAGGAGCGAGGAGTGACTTTTTCTTCGGCTTTGAAGTTGTAATTGGGGTTTTCTTAGACACCAAATTTTAGGAAGAAATTACTCTTTGTATGCTGATTGCAATTTGTGTTATAATAATTATTATTCATTTCCAATGCTATTATAGTCATCTCCAACGCTATATGCCCCCTTTTATCGCCAGATATCTCGCTCTACTTAACTTTATTTTATTGCTTATTTATTTATTTTTTAACATAGATGATGGTTCAGTGAGGTCATCCGTGAGTGATACATCATATAGCGAACCAAATGTTTTCCTCAAAACAAGTCCTGAACCCATTGTGAGGAAAGAAGAGAAGTCTCCTTACCCCGACGAAAAGGTAAACCTTTATTGGTTTCCCTGTTTAAGCAGGGTATTAAAACTATCTCAACAATCATAAAGGCGTCACTAGCGATCATTTATTCATGAACTGCCAGTTCCGGCGATATCTCATCTGTGACTATAGGTCTCTGAGACTCTCGTGAAAGTGAGTTTACTCAGGCTTTAAAATCGAATAGGTTCAGTTTCATTTTATTTATTTGCCGGAAAAACATCTATATACATACAGACATTTAATAAAATGTTAGTTAAAGATTAAAGAGACGTGAATTGTAAGTCAAAGAATTAAAAGTATTCTGGCGAGGAAGCTGAAATTGAAGTCCAAGTTGTAATGTGAACAAACAAGCTGGTGGTACGCGTCCTCGCGTATGTGCCTTAATCACTTCTATCCAATCCCATTTTGCAGCTAAGTAACCTACAGTCAAGGGACATAAGTATTCGTCACTTTCAAAAAAATGCGCGAAATTTTTACCCCCGTTGTGCACACTGTCAACAGGAAAAATGGATGCAGGGCGCGCGTTTGGTTCAATAAAGGCGGGAAAAATTAGCAGAAATAGAAACAAACAAACATCCGACCAAGAGCACGAAAGAAAATGCAAAGTTCCCGAAAGGAAAAAATATAAGAGCTGTTTGTGTTTTGACACCTCGCTTATTCAGTCATTCAACATTGAGTTCAAGGTTAGGGCGCTAAAAAATAGTCATCTTTTTTTTGTTTTGCTTCTGAGAATTTATTTTCAGCTCTCATGAGTCGAAAAGGAGCTGAACTGTCCACAGAGACGAAAGAATTAATTATTACTCTGTCGGAATCCGTGCAAAACAAAGCGGAACTGTCGAGAATGTTCAACATTCCAAGAACGACTATCACGAGCGTTCTAAGCAAGTACCGAAGGACTGGCACAGTGGAGACTTTGACGCGAAGTGGCAGGAAAAGGAGCTTCACAAATAGAGACAGAAATGCTTTAAAGCATTTGGTTAAAAGTAACAGACGACTTACCTTGCAGGACATTACTGCAAAGCTAAACGAGTGCAAAACAAAGACTTTCAGCCAGAAAACCGTGCAAAGGGAGTTGCATTCGGAAGGATATAAAAGGTTAGGGAAAAAGAAAATGGTGGTTCGGGAAGTGAATCGAAAAAAGCGAGTGAAGTGGTGTAAACAGCGAAGAAGTCGGACGGTAGACAACTATTGGAAAAAAGTAATATTTTCAGATGAAAGTCAGATCGTGCTCGGTACAAACAACCGTGTTTACATTTGGCGAAAAGACGACGAAAAGTACAACCCACATCTTGTTTGTTCTCGCTCTGAACGGAAGATAAGTTTGATGATCTGGGGATGTATTTGTTATGATGGTGTTGGATCTCTGACTGCAGTTGAAGGCAACATCAACTCTGCCAAGTACATTGACATCATAGACAAGAACTTATGGCCAGTAGTTGTCTGGTATTTTGAAGGAAAAGAATACTTGTTCATGGATGACAATGCGCCTGTTCACAGAGCCCACACTGTAAAAAATTATAAAGTTCAAAACGAAGTAACCTCAGTGGAATGGCCAGCACAATCACCAGATTTAAATATAATAGAAAATATCTGGCTCTACATGAAGAGAGAGCTGCAAAAGTCCGCGGTAGGTATCGTTACCAAAAATGATCTTCTGCGTTAAATCCAGAGCGTGTGGCGGAACATCGAATTGGATTATATAAGAAACCTTTACCAGTCCTTACCTGATCGCCTAGACAATGTAATTAAAATGAAGGGTCATCTTATTAAATATTAAGGTGATTTTAAAGTTAGATTTGCTGAAAACGGTGTTAAAACTAGCGCGCGTAAAATGTAAACAAACGCCGCCATATTGAAAGTGACGAATACTTATGTCCCGCGACTGTACCTTGGTCTAGCTCATGCCATTTTGTGCGTTGGCTATTCACACTATACCGGACTGATTTTTGTGCCTGCAAAAAAATCGATCTGGCAAAGTTTGACCATATCCTACTCAGAGTGCTCACCACAATATGGTATGCTAGTATATGCTTACCCAATTATAATGAAAAGTTTCTCTTTTTCCAAAGGATTCTTCGCAAATATCTCAAACCACCCGGGTTATCTCAGTGAGCACAACAATAACGCGCACAAGGTACCAGGATTCAAGAGACAGGCTACACAGGTGTGAGTCTGAACCCTCGTTTGTGAAAGAAACTTCAATACCGTATAGAAGCCAGCCTCACTGTGATCATTTGTTACCTGCCGATGCCGCAGTACAGATGGCAGAGGGTATGTTAATTAACTAATACTGTTATTACCAGTTTTCACACCTTTGATTCGGTGTGGTTAAAAAAAAAACAATAGGAAGTGGTTAAGTGGAAAATGAGGGGTGCGGAGTGTGGAAAATGAGGAGTGTGGAAAATGTGGAGTGTGGAAAATGCGGAGCGTGACAATTGAGAAATAAAAGTTTACAAAATGGAAAGTTGAATAATGATATTTCTCCTTTATTTTTCGATAAAGATCAGACATATACATGGTAAATAATAGTGACAGGCCATTCACAGATCCCGCAAGCGTGTCGCATGAATGTAATTACTTATCAACACGTAGTGTTGAAGAGATTGACTACAGCTTGGCTCTAACCAGTATATCTCTTAATGAAATGCCTCTCTTATAAGAAATAATTGGAGGTTCCTTAAACATTTCTCTAAGTTTAGGTTGTGATTCTATAAGATGCCATTTTTCCTTTAGAGTGTTTAAGGTTAGGCACAGATGGGTTGTATTGCGTTACAAAGGGCAATATTTTTTTTTGCACTCTTGTATTATCCTTGAGAGCTTTCTTTCTTTCTTTCATTGATCAAACATATACATTGATCAGACACATACAGCGAATTGGTTTGAACGATGATGCTTTTTTAGTTGGACCTTTAGCAAAAAGTTAGAACACGTAAATTTCGCGCAAACACAACAGTGTATACCTAAGAAATGGTTATCACAAAGCCATGGGGAATAATTCGAGCACGGTATAGTACTTGACCGAAGTTGAGGGGATCCCAGATATCGATCAATCCTGATCAAATTGGATACGATATTCAAACCAAGTTTTCACGAATTTTCACAAATCACATCCACAGTACTTCCTACTTTTAAAAGGCAAGCTTTTATCAAAGTGTGAAAATAGCTAGCAGGAAGGAAACGTTATTAAATTTGTGAAGGTGTTGCCGACATGCTATACCAGTTAAGTTATTCTGCCGTTTCAATTTGTTTGAGTTACCCCATAGAGTGGTTGCGCCCAGCCATGTTTTGCATCAGGTGTGACGTAAAAAAACGATATTGTTAGGGGAAGATTTCAATTTGAGTCGGTTTTGAAAAGCAGTTTCCATTAACTACACACAATTGCTCACGTACGCAGTACTTCACCCCTTCATTAATACCCCGGGGGGGAAGGGTACTCGATATATCCTCGGGTGGGGAGGTGCGGCCCGGCTCCTCATACCCTGACCCTGTGTAAGACAAAAATCGCTGATTTTCCTACCCTGTTTAAGACAGAATGTCGATGTTTGATACCCTGTTTAAGACATTCGTAGAACGTACGCGCAGGCTGTTTATCGTCCAAGAAAAGATACCCTCTTTAAGACAAAAATTGATAAAATCGATACCCTGATTAAGACAAAAAATGATAAAATCGATACCCTGTTTAAGACAAAAATCCCGTAAAACATACCCTGGCTGGCCGCACGTCCCCATTAAGCCCTTATAAGGGAGTACCCCCCCCCCCCCCGGGATTAATACCCAAGTGTGAAAATACCTAGCATAAACAGCCAGGAAGCGGCTTAATACGATAGTTTTAATCCAATTCGACAAGGTGTAACCGACAACACCAACCGACAACACCAACACCGACAATCGGTTAAGTGGAAAATGCGGGGTGCGGAGTGCGAAGCGCGGAGTGTGGAAAATGAGGAATGTTGAAAATGCGGAGTGTGGAAAATGCGGAGTGTTGAAATATTCTTCAAGTGCAAATTTCCCTCTCCGAAAAATCGCTTCAGGACTACAACTTTACCTTTAGTTGAGTATTTACCTTTCATCACTGAGCCAAACCTTCCCCTACTAATCTCGTCTTTTTCTGTAACATCACCCCATGCAAAACTGGGTAAGCCCTCGAAGTACCCTTCTGAAAGCGATTTAGACTGAAGCAGTGGGATTTTGAAGGCCATGCATGATTCACTTTGTACGACACAACTGCAGCTACAACGGGAATCCGAAGGGCAGCTCATAAAAATCAGCGAAGTAGTAGAAATTTACCGGTGGCTTTATTTAAAGCGACAGAAAACAGTGTATTGTCGGGTTAAGTGGAAAATGAGGGGTGCGGAGTGCGGAGCGCGGAGTGTGGAAAATGCGGAGTGTTGAAAATGCGGAATGTGGAAAGTTTAGTTTGATAGTTTAGTTTAGTTTAGTTTAGTTCAATTATTGTACTTCAAATATAGAATGGACAAGATTTTTTATAAACAAGATTTGTTTGAGTCGGTTTTAAAAAGCATACACATGAAATACACACAATTGTTTTTAAAAAGCAAACATCGACGTCTGCAGTACTGTGACTTCTCCCCTGAAGAAAGCTAGGAAAACATTTTGGCAAAATATCAAAAGTTAACTGGGCAGATTCGAACCCAACCCAAAATGCGTTGTTAGCGTCGTCGGTATTAGGATTTGCGTACAACTTTCAGCTAATTGATCAATCAGCAATCATTCTCTGATCTCCTACTTTAATATCAAGTAGAAAGAAGAAAGTTAAGACACTTCGCATATTCAACCCAATCTTTATTTTGAAATGGCGCAATAATTGAAAAAATAAAATAAATACTAAACGCACTGAACCTGAAATCGTTGATTTCTGAAAAAGTTTGTAGCGCATTTTCGTATTCTATGATTATATAACAACTATAACGTACTTTTATTTTTAAAAAAACTAAATACTAAGCGCACTGAACCTAAAAACGTTGATTGCTAAAAACGTTTATAGCGAACTTTCGTATTCTTTGATTATATAACAATTATAACATACTTGTATACGATCTGAAATCTTCATTTTGAACAATTTTGATGCTGCTACTCAGCTGCGGACAAAAGGCGTAGTATGACAATAACACGACTTTTTACCTCCAACTCGTTTCAATAGATTCTCTCATATGAGAGTGGAAAGCTCATGCAGATTTTTCCACTGTTTATAAGTACGGAGTCCAAAAGAACTGCTACCTCATGGCACTGTAATACTTTACAGAGAAACCTTCATAATTGATCCTTTGTGGTCACAAAAGGACCATGACGAATTCTTTATTTATACTACGTTAAAGACCTTAATCAGGGAATAAACAAAGTTATATCCCAATAGAGACACCTTAGTTAGGTTGGCGAGTTCATTGACGCTCGCAAGAGACTGGTAACGAATTTTGTACGGTATTTATACGTTAAAAGAAATATAGGTAACTCTTCAAAATAAATAATAAGTATAGAATTATTGTGAATTATTGTGTATTTCATGTGTATGCTTTTTAAAACCGACTCAAACAAATCTTGTTTATAAAAAATCTTATCCATTCTATATTTGAAGTACAACAATTGAACTAAACTACTTAACTAAACTATCAAACTAAACTTTCCACATTCCTCATTTTCAACACTCCGCATTTTCCACACTCCGCGTTTTCCACACTCCGCGCTCCGCACTCCGCACCCCTCATTTTCCACTTAAACACAACAACAACAACAACAACCTTTTGTTCACACTATTCAGGTACAAAGGTGAAGGGAAAAAATTGAGAATATAAGAAACTACAGGAAACGAATTGATAGAAATTATATAACTATATGTACAATTTTTGAATCAGTGGGCAACAGCCAAAGTAGCAAAGCTTTCGATTTGGCTGCTGCTTATTGACAAGTAAAGGAAGGACTGGCGAAAGAAAGAAATAATAATTAAGATTAAACTAATTTACAAGCCAAGAAGTGTCATGAAAACGGACTGGAAATATTACATTAAAAAGTACAACATTCAGTTTAGCCAGAAAACGATAATAGATATGATTACAAAGTAAATTTTACTTAAAAATTCAGAAGAAAAGAAGCTAAGACTGACATTTGAGGAGATGATTTTTATACCGCTTTTTAAAACTGCTAGTAGAGAGCCGTTTCAAGTTTGTTGGTACCGTTTCCCATAATTTAGAGGCTACATATACAAAGGTAAATTTTCCAGTGTTGGTCCTTACTTTTGGTCGATGAGCATGTCTTGAATGGTATTGCTAAGTGTCTCGACGATTTGCCCAATAATTTGTTCAAAATCACGGCCGAAGGGTTTAAAAAAGTCAACTTTTGGTTGACATGTGTCGCTCAAAAACGTCGTTGCTTTAAAGTCCCTAACAGGACCCACAGCTGCACAGCTGAGGGGGTTATTGCCTGGAAACGAGGCTGCTAGTAATATACCATCGAGTCGATGGGTTATTGCCTACATCTTCCAAACATGGTAAGCACGAGAAGAATTAGCCGGCGTACAAGAGCCAAGCAGAAAAGGCGAAATATCTTGAATTCATAATAAAATGAAAACAAACTACCCTAGTATCAAATATAAACATACTTACATGTTGAACAATAGGCTGCGGGCAGGCTCACTCGCCGGGTCTTGTGAAAAATATAATTTACACTGTTCAGAGTTCCCTTAGGTCTGCTTAACAATTATTCCACGAGTGCGCGTTGGATATGTGATGGTAAATAGCCAACTAGGCGCGTAGCGTCGAGTTGACTATAATCATCTCATATCCAACAAGCGCGACTGAAATAATTGTTTTTAAACGTCCACAAAATATCGAGAATTCTTCCCGACTTTATTTGTAAAAACAGCCCATTTTCAGCTTGTTTTTAATATTGAGCAGGCGCGTACGGTTACCATATTTGGAGGGCATTGTATAATGGCTCATATATCATGATGCCTAAGCCAATCAGTGCCCTAGAATGTCATTATTCAATGATTCAGTTTTTAATAATGTCCTTTATGGTGTTATTTCCAGAGATGAGTTTCTTTGATAAATATCAGGAAAACGAAGGCAAACTGCGACCTTTTCCCAGTTGGTATGGCAGTTTAGACATGGGCAGCTTGCCGCATCTGTACTCTCCAACAAATCCAATTACCGACGAAGATATTGATAAGCTGTTGGCCATAGAAGCCGAAGACTTCGAAAAATGGAAACGCGTTAAAAAGTCAAGGGAACTTGAGATCTACTCACGAAAAGGAACCGGAAGAGGAAGCCCGCCCGTTTATAAGGTAACCAATAAGAGAATGTTCATTGACGACTTTTGAAATAATTTTGCTTCTTGAACTGACGGCTTTTTTCGTGTTCAAATTGTACCCTCTTCGTATAAGATCCAACGTTCCTGTCTGGCCCTAGGAACTTAAGCCGTGATGACCTCCCTCTATAATGGGAAGAAATGCAACCTTTTGATTGCACTAACCTGACCGGAAGCAGCTGAAGCGGCTGTAGTAAATTCCTGGTCATAATAGGGGCATTTACACGAGAAAAAATAAGACGCGTCTTAAATAAGACGCGAACTGGACCATTTATACGAGCATGTCTTATTTAAGACGAAAACAGCTCGTATAAATGGTTCGCGTCTTATTTCTGTTCTTGACTCGTTTTCATGTGAATGTTGCCCGCAGCAACGGCAATACAACGGCAATCCAAATTTTCCCGCCAAAAATTAACGCATGCGTACTATGCGTTCGCGTCTTATGAAGACGCGAAGGTCATTTATACGACGCTTTTCTCGTCTTAGCTAAGACGCATCTTATCTAAGAACAGGTGTTAAGGGCTGTTCTAAAATAAGACGCGTCTTAGCTAAGTCGCGTCTTATTTTAGACGAAATAGGGCCATTTAAAGGAGGAAAAATAAGACGCGTCTTAAATAAGACGCGAACTTTCCGTATAAACGGCACATTTCGTCTAAAATAAGACGCGACTTAGGTAAGACGCGTCTTATTTTAGAACAGCCCTCAACACCTGTTCTTAGATAAGACGCGTCTTAGCTAAGACGAGAAAAAAGAGAAAAACTTCGTATAAATGACCTTCAGGTCTTACATAAGACGCGAACGCATAGTACGCATGCGTTAATTTTTGGGGTGCCATGTTGGATTGCCGTTGCTACGGGCAACATTCACATGAAAACGAGTCAAGAACAGAAATAAGACGCGAACCATTTATACGAGCTGTTCTCGTCTGAGATAAGACATGCTCGTATAAATGGTACAGTTCGCGTCTTATTTAAGACACGTCTTATGTAAGACGCGTCTTATTTATCCTCGAATAAATGGCCCTAATAATGTGCCGTTTATACGGAAAGTTCACGTCTTATTTTTTCTCGTATAAATGGCCCTAATTTTGCGTTTCCGTATAATAGATAGCTGTAGATTCGAGGACGAGTACGACTACGAGTACCATATTTGATTTAAAGTTTTTTCGCGTATTGTCAAAAAATAGACACCCCGCTGGAATTCTTCATTGTACTTCTTTTCACCAGAAAAGTTAGCACTGTTATCGTTATTGAAGGAGGTTGGGCCCTCTCCCGATTGCAAAATGCTAAAACTTCTAACGTTTGTTAACAAGTTCCCGCCACTATGACGACGGCTACCACGTTTTCCCGCCAAAATGACGCTGCCTCACGCGCGAGCACTACTTACTATTGAGAAATCTCAGAATCTAAAATTCTCTACTTCACTCTTGCTACTACTTTGACACTCCCCGCGCGAGATAAAAATCTCTGGTATCGCGGACAAGGAGCCAATGGTTATTTCATAAAATGACCGAGTAAGCTAGTTAACTGCAAAGTGGATTGATCAGTGCCTCTTGATTCTCTACAGGCTATTATAGTATTGAAAGATGTTCCGTACAGAGACGGTAAGGTTTCATTTCATCTTTCTACAACAGAATCACAAGTTTTCAAACCATTGATTCCTCGAAGCTGCCGCTTATTGTAACCAAAATCGAAATTAAAACAAATTTCTTTTCACAGGGTTAAGTTAAAAACTAATTAATCTCACAAACTTTCAACATTCAATTCCTTTTCCCAGGACGTTCTAAAACACCGTATTTTACTTTAATTTTATTTCGTATCCTTCACTTTAGTAGTTAAAGAAGAAGAAAACGAAATCAAAAACAAAAGCAAAAGAACAATTCAGGCAACAAAGTGTTTTCCAAATATTTTGCAGCATGTTAGATACATAACATTTCACCTTTCCCATGACTTTAGGAATAAGTATATTTCTGAAAGACACTTAAACTGTCCAAAAACACTCAACGCTTCTATTGTCTCAAGTATAGGGCGATTTTCGTATGACCTTGAAAAATGGTTTCGGTAAGTGTTCGTCATCTGTTTCATAAACCAATGGATGAAAAGATCAAAACATGGACTCTTCGTTTTCCCGCCAAAGAAAACCCTATTATGGAGAGGGCATTGTTCGATTGGCCAATCGTGTTGCAGTATGACGTCAAAGCGAAGGATCCATTGATTTCTAGAAAGTTCTCGGCCATGAAGTTTTTTTACGCGAGCGTTCGCTTAACCAGCCAAAAGCCACGCGCGTTTGTATCCGTTCGATAAACCAATCAAATCGCTCTATTTCCGTTCGTTTGCTGTTTCTGTTTTGTTCGCACGTTTTCATTTCAAGGTCATACGAAAATCGCTCTATAAGAGACCTTTAAGTCGGCGTCAACACGCACAGCATTATTCTCTTCATTATCAGGGTAGAGTGATAGAGTGCGCAAGGGGAAGCGCAGCCCTTGTCGTGCCCTGTCTTGACTGTTTTACTTTTTTTCTTTTCAGCCATCGATTTAATGTCTGACTGGGACGAGCGTGGTAAATGGGACAAAACATTTGATGGCGTTTCATTCCTTGATCAGATGGGTGACTTTAAAGTGCTAAAATGGTGAATACACCCTTACTCCATGTACACGATCTGTTTTTCCGGGGGGTACCTCCTGGGAATTCTTGGTGGAGGTGTGTCGCCAGGTTCTCCGAATCCTGACTTATTTCACAGCAAAAAGTTGTCATTTCCCACACCATTTTCAGACCTGGCCTCTAAAATTCACACCCGTTTTCAGACCTGGAGGTGGTCATAAAACGCAACATAATTGTTTGGGTCTATTTTCATTCTTTAAGTCGACGCATTTGTTTGTTATGTTGTAGATCACTTTGCTGTGCGTGCAATCCCAACTACTTGTTAAATCCTGAAAAAAATATGTATAAATTAGAAAGCGATGGTGTGCTAAAATTTCTCAAATCAGCCACCAGAATTCTGATTTCTAAACTTAATTTTTTTTGCAGTTCTCACAATAAAAAGAATCGTTGTTTGGTGTTGGCCAGTTTGGATCGCGAAGACGAAGAACCGTATTACACGTGGGCCTGGAAATCAGCAAATCATCCAAGTGTTCCTGGGGAGGACACTAAACTCACAGTCATGAGGTTTGCTAAAACATTTTTGTCCAAGCAGTTTTTGTGACAATTGTGGAACTGTGTTAAAGTAAAGTAACCGTTAGGGCCTGGACGCTTAATGCTGCACTTTGTCGCAGAATTTGTGGCAGGCAGAACCCACTCATGTGGCAAAACCGTTTTTATGATCTTTACGATTGTTGTGAGGACAAAGCGGATTTATCTCACTCAATGCATAAGATGGAACGCTTAGCAGGGACGCCTGTTAGTGGTAGACTGCAAAACAAGCTCTCTTTTCCGAAAATCAGTTTTCAAGGGGCGAGATTCTCTCGCGAAGCGCGCGAGCCTCACAGACCTGTAGGAAGTCAGACCATTCGTTTGACCGTTTGCTGGTCAGGCTTTACCCGCGCAAAAAAGCGGGCTATTTTGTAGTCAATTTCAGTGGCGTTCAGTGTACCTTATACACATACACTAAATCAGTTAGCTAGCATAACTAAAGCCTATGATTTTCAAGGTCTTGCAGTAGCCAGCGTCCGGTGATTAGTGATTGAGGACAAAACTTGCTTTGAAAAACGAAAGACTTGTCAAAAGTTTCTTGAATAACTGCAATGATTTTTCGTTAATCTGAATAGCCTTAGCTAGAAACACTTATGTGTAATAATTTGATATACTTTTCCTGTTGGCTTTTCCAATTAACGAAAAATCTCATTTTTTTCCTTTAGGTTGGACACTGGCATTTGCGGTGCAATAATTCGTCCATACCACGATGCTACCCAGTCATCGAAAATCACGTTAATTACACAGGTACGAGGCTCTGTCCCCAGTTCCCTGAAAAGCACTTATCTGATTGGAAATCCGAGCAAGTGGCTAATCTGGCTGAAGAAGCATCACGATTCACAAGTTAACAAGACTGCAGAGGAAAACAAGGAAAACGATGATTCGTCTTCGGTTTAAGGAAGATCATAAAGGAAAACGGCAATGATAGTACTCAATTAGTTCTATTAAGTAATTCTTAGGGCAGGTTATTTAAATGAAGTCTATCCTAAGCCGCGGTTTC
Source organism: Porites divaricata (assembly GCA_038088405.1). NCBI lineage: Eukaryota > Metazoa > Cnidaria > Anthozoa > Scleractinia > Poritidae > Porites > Porites divaricata. Next base: position 10,259,145 of record JBBMOI010000006.1, read on the forward strand.
GCAAGTCTTTGGACCTCCAGATTTATTTAGATAAAACCGTTGGGCAAATTGAAAATGGCTTAGAATGCGGTTTTGTTAAACACTCAATGGACACTGGCTAAACTACGTTTAAATAACTGGCCCTTAATTTTTATTTAAAACATTGATGAATTTCTTAAGTGCACGTTTGGTTATAGTAATAATTTCTATGGCATTTGTTTTATGAAATCGTAGTATTCCACAATTGTGAAAAACAAAAACTTTTTTTACAATCGCGGCAAAGTAATGAAGTCGCTCGAGCCCCTCCACTTTATCGGTTGGTATTATGTTGACCAATCCCGCATTTCAGTGACCTCGACGCTTTGGGTCATAAAATGCAGTAATTTCTATGAAATTCAGTCCACCCAATGCGTTTCAATTAGTGTGCGTGCTGTAGAGGAATACGAGAAAGGTCAACTTGTTACTGACAGCAAACCTCGACAAGCTTAATGTCACTACTCATTTTTGTGCACATCATTATGGCGCTACTGGGTGTATCGTCTTCACCTTATATACACACTACCAATTGAGTTCTAGAAATAAGCCTTAAAGGACTTAGGATACACAATTTCAGGGTATTTCAGCTCTTACAATCGATAACAGAATTGACTGAAATATCAAGATTTATTTTCTTTTAAACCCTTTCACCCATAATACAGTAGCTCGCCCGCAAAGCGAAAGTTTCCGCACACTTTCAAATTTTTGTTTTGTATTTTAGAAGCTGAATAGTACCGTACAACGTTCGTTCTACCAAAGGGGTTCATTTGGATTGTAGCATTGTAGCGGAGGATTTCGTTCATAAATTCAAAACTTTGAGTGGCAAATATGGCATCATAATTTTGTCCTCCAGAAGTGTATGATCAGAGTTAAACTTAAAACTAAACACAAGAAAAAATTCGCAAGAGCCAAAAAACGAACACGGCTAGGCAGAACTGGAAAGTATTAGGATGGCTCTTTGAATAAAACGGTCAGTTTAGAACATGTTAGAAGAAGTGATATCACTTACGATATATGCACTTAAAGCAGTAGTTTTAAATTATAATTTAAAGTTAGTTTCTACAAGCTTGCGACTTAGCAAAGTGCTCTTCTGGAGTGAAGGAAATTGTACGAATGTTAGCAATGGTTGCATCGACTGAGCAATCGCATGAAATAGAATGAAGAGTGCTTTGATTTTATGCTCAGATCACATAAAGTTTTAATGTTTGCCATTTGATAAATATGGTCTGAATATACTGTCCTAAATATTGCGGGTTTATATAACTTTTTTACAAAGTAAAACTTAACGAAGAGCTGCCCCAAATTTCCCTCTCTTAAAGATGAGATTAGTGTAACGTAAATAAGCTAGTGAGTGTTAATAAAATAAAGTATTTTGACAGATCGTGTATATTTGTTTCAAGAGGGTAAGCAAGTTTAAGATTGCATGGATTTGGTACGGCATACAGTGCAATTTTTTTTTTAGATTTGTTAAAACTTAGACGAGCAAAGTCAGAAAAAGACGAGAATTTGTTGCCCTTTGCCCTAACCAGCTAAATTTCTTGAAATGCATGGTTCATTGCCTTTTATAAGTCGAGTTTTCCTGTTGTCACAGAAGACAGTGAGGGGGCTTAATTAAGCAACGACGTCGGCAGCTGCACAGAAATCTTCACCCAAAAAGTCAATTTGCGTTGTTTCATTCTTCTTCGGGTCTTATTCCAATTCTTTTAATTTATCAAATGTTGGCGATATTTCAGTAGTTGAATTTCTAAAGGATTGTATCTAAGTTCACAAAAAGAAAGAAAAATCGTTGTCGTGTATTCACCGCACCACCTCACCTCGTGGCACATAAGGCCTTCACAGTCCCTCCGGTACGTTAGCCACGGTCTTCACTCCCGACTTTGGCCCCCGCGCGTCATAGATCCTCTCCTGTTGTGAGGGCCGGCCACAGTGTTCCCTTGATAAAGTGAATTTTCTCTGCTTCCGGGTTCTGTAAGAACAGGGTTTTAGGGGAGAGGATTATCAACCCTCAGACCAACCCCTAACCTGGAGGACCGAGGACCACACGTAGTCTGGTCTCTATCCTTCGACCTGTCAGGTAGTTTATCTTTCATAATTATGTAACAAAAAACCTGATGAATTTTTTACCGTGTTAAAATAAAGATTTGAGATTGAGGCGTGGTTGCACCCTACCAGGAGTCAAAGACTCCAGCCGACATACTTCTATGGGTAATTGAGACACGCAAACCACTCCACCACGGTAAGGTGGTGGCCTTTATTTGTGGTGGGGTCGTGTATCCACGTGCAAGTAAAACGGAGGTTTTGCTTCGCTGATCGAAAGCTATCTATGACCTTTTGCCGTTCTCATTACCGTTGCAATCTTATGCTCCCTGTTAACTTCCCGGGGGGGTTTTTACGCCTTCTTACTTAAAGATAGGATCGCTAAAGAAAACAACGATTTGAACGATTGGGCGATTTTTTTACGATCTTTGAAAGTCGTTGCAGCCGATATAGTGGCTGTGGTTGCCGAACTATTTCTTTAGCCGATCCTAAAGCTACCTCAACGTTCGTTGATGGTACAGCTCAGTCACTAGCGGTTACTGGAATCTGAAATCTGAATCCACTGGAAGACACTAAATTCCGAGTCAAATTTTCCACAATTACACTTTGGGCGAAACAGATCTCTGCGTGCTAATTTCATCTCGATCTGCGCATCAACCACAGTATGTTCGTAAAGGGGATTTGGCCGTATTGCAGCCTCATGCGATCATTACGCTTATTTCAGATCAGTTCCATTGCGCGGACAGTAATGATACAAGACCGGTTGGTATTGAACTACTCGGCGAGCAGCCCAAAACCATGTCGTAACCGGAAAGAAAAACAGAATTATTATTACAAAATTTTTAAGAATACTTGTAAGTGCGAGAAGCTTCGCCTGCTGCCCACCCATGGCTTGAGACAACTCCTGTGCACGTCGCATTGCTCAAGCATTACGAGTAGTGTTTTTTTAAAGTGTAAAGCCACAACGTTTTGTCACTGCCAATGCAGTTCTTCAAGCTTACATTTAGTCTGTCAAACAGTGTGCATGATAACTTTTGCTTGGCTCGATAACGGTTAAAATGATTTTCTGATTAAAAAAATTGACTTTCTAATTGTGGCTATCTCTGATGTCACAAATCATTTGTTTTTAATTGAAACAAGAAGCGCGCGGTCAGACTTAAAAATACCGTATCGTCGTTTCTAATATTGCATCAAGAAGACAAAATTGTATTCCTACATTTTACAGGAACTACGACTCTGCGACCCGCCAATAATAATTCGGCACATCACGGGGTAAAATGGCCGTTAATTTGATTGATTACGCATTCAAAGGAAATCTAAAGAAAGTAAAGCGTTGTATTGAAAATGGCGTTGTTGTGGATGCTTGTGATAGTTCAGGAAATTCAGCTCTTTACTATGCTGTATGTCGTGATCGACGAAAGTGCGTGAAATATCTTTTAGAGCGTGGAGCAGACCCAAACAGGTAATGCAGTTACAGGCTATATCCAAAGGGTACCTATTGGTATACTCAGGTAGGCCCTGGGTTGCTATTATTATCATTGAGAAAAGATCATAACTGGTTCAGTTTAAGCTGGACGGATTCAATTTTAGCTAATTTCATATGTTACATAAGGCTTGATGGGACAACTTTGCTTAAAATTTTAATCAACCCTGTAGCTTGAGAGCAAGCCCTCAACCCTGAAAAAAAAAAGCTTTACATACTATTTGGGATGAAGACCTGATGGCAGTCTTTTTGAGTCGCTTCCTGAGACAAGACACTTCACTCAAGATAACCTCTAGCTCCCTGAACATTTGCATCCATACGATAGCCTGCCATATCCACAGGAGAGGAGCAGTCCTGACTGTTACTTCTCCGTGCGACAAAACTGATATTATTATATGGACGTGTGAGTGGGGGTGCTACTGTTCTTTGGGAGTCTTCCTTTATATGGTGCATGCATATGGCAGCTAATTACACTTCATGTGTTTTATGAATGAAGTAGCAAATAGCCTGCGTAGAAGAACGGGGCGCGCGAAGGAGACACGTGAGAGGAACGCATTTTACTTCGAAGCGCTTGTTGGTAGGTATGCTAAGTAGCAAACGCCAGTTAATAATAGTTAACCGAACTGGAAATATACTTCACTATGTCTCTAGCAAAAATAATCACCTTTTTTGGTACGACCACAAAATTACGAAATGATTCAGGAGTTGTTAGAGACGTGTATTAGGCAATACAGCGTATGCAGCAAGATATTCACTTCACCATTTGTGGCTCACGTTGCGTGACGACACTAAAGACGGTTGTGTAGCAGACTAGCGAATAGTCGACTTTAACAGTTTCATTATCACCCTTTATGTTTTTGCATTCGCATACAGAGTAAACAAGGAAGGCTTTACCCCTGTGAATGCAGCCTGTGTAAACAAAAATCTTGAATGCTTGGGACGGCTGTTCCAACATGGAGGCTCGCTGGGAAAAGTTTCGACTCTTCAGACAGAGAGTGCAATCGAGTCCACCCGATTAACGCGCCATAAAAAATTGATTAAGTTTGTAAGTCACTTAACAAACAAGGACCTTACTGACGATGGACATGATTTTATGGAATCAACAGATGAAGGTGGACAAAAGGTAATTTATTTTCATTTACGTCACGTTAAACACCATCACTGCCTGAAAATGAAAATATTCGGAGATGTTCGAGCCTAGAATACGTGGTCATGACTCCCTATAACCCTGAGGTATTCAAGGCGCACGCCTTACGTGAAGTATACTGAAATATTCAGCTCGAATACGCCCGAATATCCTTTGTTGAATGTATTTCGTACAAATTTCACCAGCCAGTTATTGATGGTAACAATTTGTCCGTTATAATAAAAAAGATTGAAAACTTGAAAGATTGAAAACTGTTTTTCAATATTACTCGATGTGGGTGGTTTTATAGCGAAGCGATGGGCAACGCAAATGCGCGAAAAAAGGAGTCGGGCGTATGCCGTATAGAATGCTTCATAGTATTCCAAGGTATTCTATTTGAATTCGGAAAAACAGTCCTGATTCTAAGTAGAATATTCAAGGTGTTCATCGCGTCATGCGTGCTTGAATACCTCAGGGTATTATCGTACACTCCACGTGTGCCTATCCGTATTCGGGCAAATTCGGTCGCTAATATGTTCCTTTTTGCGCAGTTTTTTTACCGCTACACCTAGCGTGTGTACAGACACCCACTCCACTCTAGCAAACATCCCCGAGTTTGTTTGAGAGAGAAGGGGGCAGCTGTATACATATATAGATATATATTTGTATCTTCTAGGGGGAAGACAGCAACCATTCCTTTCCAGAGTTGTCAGCTGCTGTGCCTCAAATAACGGCTGACCAGTTAAAAGCGCCTCAAATGAAATTCCTGGACGATCTGCCCCACATGACCCTACAAAATGCGCTGTGGTTTTCCACACCCGTGACAGTGAAGCACTTTAAGGGAAAAGAAAAAACGAAGCAGCTTCTGATGAAAGAGGCAGATCTACTTAGGTGAATATTTGATTGATCCACTCACAACGTTGACCACGAGCGGTCTCCTTTGTTTCTTAGTCCTTCGAGCGAAGCGCGCGAGACAAGGAAAATGACCACGCGCGTGGCTGCCCTCGTTTCTCACGTCCCCTGCACTTCCCTTAGTAGAAAAAAGAGGGACCGCTCGAAGTCTACTCATACCGCACTTCAACCACAGTCAGCCCTCTCAGTCGATCTCAGGCCTTCTTAACCAACCTCGTTCCCAGGGTTCTCTCCTACCCGTCCCTACGGAGCGAGAGAGAGACGGGTAGGAGAGAGAACCTGGGAACGAGGTTGCTTCTTAACATGTAATCGAAGATACGTCTAGCTGTGTTGATACTAATTTGAATGAAGATATCACAGAAGCATGCGATTTAAGCATTTGCAATCAACCCGAAAAAAATGTAGGGGCTTTAAGAGGATTATAACTCATGGCTCCCGCGGCTCCGTTAGCACTACAGTGCTCTACAAACTGTGCTAACTGAAGAACCATAAACTGGGATCGGGCCCATTTATTGTTGGGTTCATCTTAACCTTTGCGAACGCGGTGGAGCAAATAAGGTTTTCTTTCTTTATCCACTGACGTGTGCGGAGGTGCAAACTGAATAAATTGAGCTACAATAATTTAATTCATTTTTTAAATTTCTTTCAGCTGGTTTCGTCACCCGCGATTCACTCTTTTAATGGCAGCATGCCTCGACTCTGACCCTAAAAACAGCTGTTTAGTTCTGGAGCATTTTGAGTTGGCATCTCTCAACCACCTCCTTTACAAAACCAACACTGAAATGAACCTACCCCAACGAGTATATATTATGTTGGATGTAGCAGAGGGAATGACGTACCTTCACGACCATTCTATGGTGCACGGCTTTCTTAATTCATTGTCGATTTTAATTCATGAAAAGTTTAGAGGAAAGATTGGCAACTTGGAGTATTCGCAAGAGACTAAATGTGAAGTACAAATTCAGGACGACGTACGCTCAATCCAAAAGAACTGGATGGCACCCGAACAGTTGTCAGGCATGCCTCCCAATATGTCGAGTGACGTTTACAGGTTTGTTTGTTTTCTTCACCATTCTTTTTCACGTCTAGTCAAGCCCAGTTCCAGGTGTACGTTCTAACGTTTTTGGAAAATGATTCGTACCAAGGACCAGTCAATTGTCCATTTTAGTAGCCAAACGAGGCGTGATAAGCGACGTACGAGTTCTCATCTTTCAAAACACCCTTATCTTGCGGGCACATAGTAGAGGGGACATACATCATACCACCCCTGATGCTTTTTGAGAGGCATTTTCTACAGGGGAACTGGTAAACACTTTATTCCCGGTTCGGAAACTGAATACTACACCTGACCCAGTCGAATGCGATTCATTTTAGTTAGAATTACAGCAATCAGTAATTTTAGCCAGAAAAAGACAGATAGCTACCATTCAATATCAGATTTAACTAACATAACCAAAAATCCAATTTTTACACCAGCTTTGGTGCCCTCATGTGGGAGATTCTGGCCAGAATGGTTCCTTGGTCCTGGCTACAAAAGAGCTCAGTCACTCAAGCTGTCTGTGTGCATCACAAATCGCTACCTATGATGGATATTTGGCCGTTCTCTGTTCAGTCTATTGTAAAACCGTGCCTTCATGATGCTGCAGCTCGACCGAACTTCCGCGCTGTTCATAGTAATCTCCTGGCTATCAAGGACAGTGGCGAGGATCTGACTTCGGTAGTTTTGGATGGGGCGTTTCCTTACTGGCTGGAAGAAGAGTGTGGTATTATGTATAGTGAGATCCGCCCAACGTCAGGACCATCACAGGCAAAGAAGTGTAGGTCCTCGGATATTCATGTATTGCTTAGGCGCTCTTCGTCTGCAGTCCATCATCACCAGAAACGCCGGAGCACGACTGTCAAGGGAGGACTGAGAGATCTTTTAAAAGTAATGTCAGATCGTTCTAAAAATTCTCCCAGGGAAAAAGAGATTGAACGATTTGGTTACCAGATTGCTAAGCAGTTGTCCTATGTTCGAGACATTCGTCGACACGCGCGAAATCATAGTCGTATAGGATGGGCAAAGGAAATTGTTTTGACAAGAGCGTTAGAAGGAGATATAGAGCGAATCAAAAAAGCAGAGCAAACAGGAACGCGGGTTAAAGCAAAAGAAAAACAAATGAGCAGGCGCGGAAGGCAGTATAGTGTCTTCGACGAAGAGGGTTTTGAACGAATACAAACGATATCTTCTAAGTACAAGAAAAAGAATTGGTCCAAAATTTTACATGGAGAAGAGAAATTAAAGAATTCAATGGAAGGGTTTAAGAGACTGGTATTTGAGGAGCTTAATGCTCAAGCCTACGAAAATGAACTGCTGACTAGAAGTAATGATGTTTCAAAACAAATCGAAGTATATGAAGATTTGGGTAAGGCAATCAAAGCAAGAAAAGCTCAAATAGAAAGCACTTGTTCACGGACAGAGAGTAAGGAAAGCAACTCAAAGAGTCAGGCAGAAATGACTAATAGAGGCTCTGAAGTCTTGGAACTGTCAGAGATATCGATGTATGCTAAGCCCTATCAGAAAAATAGGAATTATGTTCCAAAGGAGATGAGTGAGAAAGAAAACGGAGGTGAACGTAAAAAACGAGCAAAGGAGTCACATGAAAAAGGTTCAAGGAAAATGACAAGAGGCACATTAGAAAGGAGTGGAGCAGATCTACTGCGCGCACGATCCCAGTTAAGGCAAGTACCTCTGAAAAACTCCACATCAGATCTTAAGGCTGACATCACTGATAGAGCTGACGCCAACCGCAAAAAAAACCAAAACACCGAAGTATCACATTCTGACATTCACGGGTCTAGTTCCCACGGCTTGTATGCCATATCAGACTTTTTACGAGAAACGGAATCTTTCCGAAAAGAACGTTCAGAAATGATAGCCTTACGAAGTAAAAATACTTCAATCTCAAGTGCAGTGGTAGAGGGTAGCAAAGCAGAGAGAATGATTAACAGTCGGTCCAGAGCGCACGCGCAGTCCGCTGGGCATGCGCAGCCACGTAGAAAGTCACGGAGCACAACAGTTTTGTCAGATAAAAGAGTCAGGATAAATGATACAGCAGCAAATGTACCAGAAGCTTACCCTAGCAGTAGTCATGACCTCTCGGGCGTTAGAGATGCGATCAGGCTGCGATCAAAATCTGAAGAAATCAGCCACATAATAAAATCATTCCCTTTAGGTAATTTCTCAGGAGAAAGCTCAAACAGAACAGTTAAGTAATCACGTCAATGATACCTTTATGCGAAATTTACCGATGCAAAGTGACCACACAATAGGGATACGTTTATAAACTTTATGTAATTGTATCTACTACCGAAAAACTAAAAGAATGATTACTGAAAATACTATCCCAATATACAAACTTAAGAAATATATTAATAACATCAGTGTTTAGATTCTCACAGACCTTTTTATGCCATATGGTATAAATAAGAAACAGCCATAAAAAGTCACATAAACTGTATCTATATAAAATACGTATTAAAGAATTACGCATTGATGTACATGTATATCTGCTAAAGAATATGCATGTATGGTGAGTGAATGAAACTGTAGGGTGAGAGAATGATTCTTGCCTACTTCGGTGTCCATGTACAGCTAAAATTAACTACATGTACAATTTATTACTAAAAGAGAGACTAACTTATTACATTAAAATCTATACTTTAAATACGTGTCCAAGGCAAAAAAATGATAAAACAGTTCTTTTCAATAATCTAGAAACAATTCCCTCGATATAAAAGGTAAAATTTTACTATTCTGAAATTCCTGAAAAAAGTACGCTAAATTTAGCTAGCTTACAAACGTTTGGAACATAAAAGAGAGAATTAGCTACTTTAACAACAACAGATTAACCAAGGTAAAATAGTTTGCTAATAATTACGTTGTTTACAAAATAAACGCACTAAAACGTCATCTTTCTATGGTTCTTTAGAATATTCTTAAAATCGCGTCTTTTTCTGCTCGCATACTAGAAGACTCGTTAACTAAATCTAATGCCATTATTTTGTTTGGTGCATAAGCATTTTCTTAATAGAGCAGTGAATTTCTTGACCGACCGCATCAAGCCATACTCTTTTGGCGCTGGACGTCCCGTGCTGATTAAAGTTTGTATCTGATTGTAAGGTTAAGAAGCTTCACGATACACACTTTCACAGTAAATGGTTTCAATCAATTGCGATACCCTGTTAGCGTAATGACCCCTGCATTGGTTCTTAAAGCGACTGACAGCATCACTCGTAATAAGAACTAAACTAAACGCGGATCACATTCAAGCGGTATGACGCAAGTTAGTGTGTCCAAAAAGAGAACATGTTGCATCAACTAGTTTGACATTTATCATCACAAAAGATACAAATCTAAATCCAACTGTTGTTTCAAGACACCAGACAGGACAAGTTCTGCGCTGTGTATGTCTGAAAAAAAAAAAAAGAAAGAAAAATCAAAGTGGATGTGAATAAGTGAACAAAGTGACACTGGTTCCATGGTTCCACAACTTCAGACAAACAAATTTCAAGGACTTTTCAAGGATTTTTCAAGGACAAATTACAGTTTTCAAAGACTAAGGATTTATTCAATAAATCGGTACTCGTTAATCCCCTTCTGAACACCTTATTGGCTGAAACACGTCATAGAGTCCTTTACGATTTTTACTTCAATCATCAGCCACGGTTGATAACATTATTTTATACTACTTGCCGCAACAACGCTTAGGAAAATGACTGGGTATTACTTGCAATAGCATCTGAGGTGCAGAAACAGCATTTGAAACAAAGAAACAGAAGTAAGATATTGCTCATGCTCTAAAATGTTTTAAACAAGGTACTGAATTCCAAGAATTTTTCAAGGGTTAATTAGGAAATTAAGCATTATTCAAGGACCTTAACCGAATTCAAGGACTTTTCAAGGCAACTAACTACTAAAATTCAAGACCTTTCCAAGATTACGCGAACCACGGGTTCACAAAGATGCGCAGGCAAATTGCTTACTAGATTTACGTATAGCATTAACAAGCGTTAAATTGAAAAAATACAAATGTGAAGAGGTATTGATTTAATAACTTAAGACTAACAAAGGCTAAATTATCGCAAACCAAAAACGGATGATTTGTTAACACAGTAACATCTCCTTACCAAATCCGTTCTTAATAAATTCGGAACATAACTGAAAATCCCTGTCACAGCTTATTACTAACAAGGCTGGTGTTCCCTGCGTGAAAAAAAAAAAAAGGAGTCTACAGTCTTACTGTTTTATTGATACGGTAAGAGTCTGTTCAATTACAACTTGTCTCTTTCGTTCAGAAACGAAGCGGTATGCAATGAAATATTGACGCACACCGTAGTATTAATTGTTTGAAAATATGTATTTCCATTGTACGTACAACGAAAATATTATCAAAGCTGAGCTATGCTGGGTATTGGGTAGTTTCTGAAAAAAGCATGCCGTTTGCGCTGTTTAATTGTATGTCTCTATCTTGCATTCTCCTTGCTTTGACATCTGCAGTAACTAATCTTCCAAACATAAATCCATTACTTTCCAGGCCTAGAAAATAAATTCTTTTCATGACTTTCCAGGTTTCCTATTACTCGTATTAACCTTGTTAAACTGTTTAAATATTTCGGTTGGTGTTTAATTTTTGCAGGTAAGGTAAGTCTGTCAGTTACGTCTGTTATCCATGAAAACGATTGGAAACAGGTTACGAGTCATTTTGAGAAGATATTAAAAGCACTAGATTGCATTAACGCCTCAATCATAACTTCCTTTTTTAAAAAAATCTGTTAAGGGCCTTACCTGTTCACTTGAATTCTTTTTGAAGTCTGCCAACTGCTGTTGTGAAGGAACTTTCGGCAACACCTGGTGTTCACACAAACACAAACAAAAATGTGAATAATCTAAGTCTGGGTTCATATTCTTTACACGACTTTTCCCATCACCTTATCAAGTTTTTCATGACCTTGGGTCTAGCTGCCTCTTTCGAAAACTCTTAAACCTTTTCTTGTTTTACGGTATTTTTGAACCTACCGTGTGGCTCGAAATTTTTGCGGATTCTAATTTTTGCGATTTTTCCAGCGATCCGCAAAAATAGGTTCCCGCAAATAAAAATTACCGCAAAAATTTACTCCAGCGTAAATATTCTCTATTCTACATTCACTACGCAAAAATACAGTACTAAGAAATCGTGCCCGTTCAATCACAACTTGTCTCTTTCGTTCAGAAACAATGCGGTATGCAATAAAATACTGACGCACACCGTAGTATTGTTTGAAAACATGTATTTCCATTGTACGCAATCAATAAAAACGAAAATTTTATCAATGCTGAGCTATGCTGGGTATTGGGTACTTTCTGGAAATCGCAAAAATTAATTCCCAGCAAGAAAAACTAATCTGTCCTAATCGCAAAAATTAGTTCCCGCAAAGTACAACAGACATAAAGTCTGGTGTTCACCAAAAAGCATGCCGTTTGCGCTGTTTAATTGTATGTCTCTATCTTGCATTCTCCTTGCTTTGATATCTGCAGTACCTAATCTTCCAAACATAAATCCATTACTTTCCAGGCCTAGAAAATAAAATAAATTCTTTTCAAGACTTTCCAGGTTTCCCATGACTCGTATGAACCTTGTTAAACTGTTTAAATATTTCATTTATATTGACTGTTGGAGTTATGACAAAACAAACTGACAAAACAAACCTGGCCTCCCGCACACTGGATGATTTCTCTCATAGATGCGGGACTGGGCTCGATGTTTTGAGTCACATATACTGAGATGCCCTTAGTAAGAAACAAAAAACCAAAAGGGATTACGATTGACTGCCAGTCCACATGTACCTATAAGGTCCATAGCCACCAAATGTCCTTTGCACCCTCAGGAACTCAGTAACCAAGGGTCTTATGGCCAAATTTGAAGTCAGAAATATGGGGGACAGGCCCTTTATCCCCCCACAAAGGAAGGCAAGAAACAGGACACTGTGTGATAGCGAGCATGGTTTAGGATTTCAAATAGCCGCCCCCTTCCCTAAGAAACAATCGGAAAATGCCCCTTCTATTTTTTCTCAGGGGAGAGGGCGGCTGTACTTAGGCTAGGTTTCAAACCGGGCACTCCGGTTGATCGGCCACTGGGTCGAGTTACTTCTCGGCATACCAAGTTTACATCCTTCTCAATTTGAGGGGTGATAACATTACTTCAGTAGTGCGCGAAAAGTTTGACACATGTAACTTTCAACCAGAAAGAGAGCCATGCAACCATTTTTCTGAGATTGTTTTTTCACTTTCTTGTGCCATCGCATTGGTTGAAGGCCAAGTGTACGACAGAAACAAGTCATGTGACAATGAAACCTAATAGCCATGGCAGTAAATTAACATTGAATAAAATTAATAGTAGTAAACCTGCAAAAGAGGGCGTGCCCTTGCTCTTTGTAGCGATGTTGTCAATTTCATGTCATACATTTCCTCAGACTGGGCATCTTTAATAGTAAATTCAGCTGGATCTGGACAAACAAGAAAGCAAACAATATATATAAAAAAGCTGATGCAAAAATCTAAGATGTTAAGTATCTTAACTAAGGTACGGTGAAACGGGCAACCAAAACGTGCAACCGGTTTTGCAGCATTACTGCAAAACGAGTTAAAAAGCGATGTTGTGCGTTTTACCACCCAAATTCAAACCTGTCTTGCAACAAATAAGGTTGTTGCAGTTTGCGAAAATTTGTTGCAGAAAGTAGAGGGTAGTTCTACTTTTGCAACAAATCTTGTACATGTTGCGCGTTTTACCGGCCCAGGACAAACTTGTTTGGCAGCAAGTGACGTAACTCCTATGTATGGCGTGACTCCAGCCTTTCTTTATCCAATCAGAAGTCAGTATTTACACAACTTACAGAAATCTGTATTTGTTGCAAAACAGGTTTGAACGTGGGTGGTAATACGCCCAACACCGCTTTTCAACTCGTTTTGCAGCAATGTTGCAAAAGAAGTTGCATGTTTTTGGTGCTCGTTTTACCGTACCTTTAGCTCTTTGACACATACGTGTACAGCCTACGCCAGTACTACAAATCCTAGAAATCCAGCCACCATGTAGCTTTGAACCACGAATAGTCTAACATAGGGCTTCATTTTTCTTCTGGCCTTTGGGGAAGGGGTAATTAAGGCGTGTGAATACATCAAGGGAGAAAGGAAAAAGAAGGGAAACCTTCCCTCCTTCCTCGTGAACCTATCGCATTATTAGGGGGGAGCTTAAGCAATTACGACAACGACCACAAGAACGACTTCCAAAAAAAAAACAACAATAGGTTTAATGACCAAAACAACAGCTCTGCAAGTGCATTACGCTTTTTAGTACATTTCTTTGACGTCCACTGCACGACTACGACGTAAAACCTCCTAATTTGACGTTTTATGGAGGACGTGGACATACGACGACGAATTTTCCTTCCTCTTTTTGATCCTGAATAAAATCCTTAAGAATTCAACTCCAGGAAAAGTCGCCTGCATTTGACATATTAAGCGGGTCCAAATAGACGCGATTAAGTTTGAAAGAACGCAAATTCATCTTTTTTAGTGACGTTTTCACTGCCGTCGTCGTCGACGTTGGTTAAGGTCCATATTATTCTCCGTTTCCTTTCGTATCAAACCCCTGCCGGCCACGCAAGCTATACTTTAGGCCCGTTTCAAACGTTGCGCTACCGGCCGTGCCGAACTCAATTCATAAACTATAAATACATTAAAATACATTTAAAAGTTTGCTAAACCGTTTCTTTAGTTTTGTGTTTTGTTTTCGTCAACAGCCGCTCTATTCGACTGAATTAAATTCGACGTCTGAAACCAAGTCGTGCTAGTGTCATGCTGCAGTCGAGCTACAGTCGAGCCAGCTAAGCACGGCGGTAACACGGCGTTTGAAACGGGCCTTATGCATTACTGGTAACCATAATTCAATGTTGTATAATGCATTCTGATGTGACCAAAAGTACTGTACTACTCTATTTGGCTGGTTGCTTATAATGTTATTAGACATATAAGTTAAAGGAAGTAAAGCTACATGTGATGATTCATAATTACCAAGGAGACTGTTTGACTTCTGACTTTTATCGATCCAATCAGGACTGACAACATAGTGGGCTACAGAGATTGCACACAGAAACTTCACTGTTCGAATGATCTGAAAACAAATGGACATAAATCAGCCTTCTGAAAGATCTAAATACTATCCTTATTAACTGGCAGGTGCAAAGTGCAGGTCACAGGTCACCGGTCAGAAGTCAGCTTAGAGCCATGCATTGGTAAATAACTGGCAACACTAAAAGTATCGTCTAGCCCTAATCACAATCCGAAATAGACTTTTAGCTCAAAGGGAAACTGCCTATTTCATTTATCGTTAGAGCAGCGACCTACTTTTGTAATCAGTGATACATTGTGTTTTGTACTTGCCACCCTAAAAACTGCATTCTACACCAAGCAGTTGAAAAAGTTGATATTATACGCCATAATTATGAGCCAAACTACGCTGCATTACAACTACACTTCAATAAATGGTCATTGTTGCTTGAAATTTAATACATTGGACGTGGCCTTTTGGCACTAGAGATGCATTACACCTCTCAGAAAAAAAAACTAGTGAAAGGGTTTACCTATGTTTTCGTTTAATTAAACCCATCACTATCACCAATAGACGAGCTTGGGCCTACATTGCTGGCAAGTGTGCTGCTTATTTTGGGACTAGTGCTTGTTTTAGAGAGCAGTCTTTTGGGTACAGGGTGGTAAGCATTGTACATGTAAGTACCGGTACCTTTCTTGTCACAAGGTGGGTGCATTGTTTTACAGAAGCAACAACTGTGCCTCCAAGATCAATAACAATCTGAAAACAAAAATAATACCATTCTGTAAGAAATTTCATTATGCACATGCAACAACTATCCATTGCACATTAACTTTATGCACTATTTTTTTTTTTTGGGTATATTAATACTGACACATTCAAATGACCTAAAGATTTTAAGTCCAATCTAAAAGTACATTATTTTATAGCGGGAATGGCAAAGTCCAATTTCATGTAATCTATTGGCAGTTACAGCTGTACATGTATTAGGCCTAACTTTCCTGATTTACATGTATTTACAAAAATATTGCTGAACTTTACATGTAAGTCTACCTTTATGAAAAAAATAGCCCTCTGCAGAGAGTATGTGTTTACAATTTTTGTTACACTGTATGTCTGTTATATGCACTTGTGATTTTACTGGCTTGCTATGTCATAACCATGAAATGTAACCTGCTGTCGAAGAAAATAGAGCGTGATTTCTTGCATGGAAGAAAACGTTTTGACCCACAAGGTGATGCTTATTTATCTGATGCATTAAGTTACAATTCACCTTTATTTCATATAGCACTCCAATGACTAGCGTCGCAGAGAAATATATATAAACATTTTTCTACGCAACAGGTCACACTTCACTTTCATGCTATGTAGTATGCCAATGATTCCACAATTACCCATTTTTTTCAATTTTTTCTTTACCAGAAAAAAAAAAATATATGTCGGAAGAAAATATCTTGTAATGACTAGAACATAATAGACTTTACTTGTTTGCAAACTGAATCAATCAGTTTTTGTATCTGGCCTTCAGAATTACTGCTTCTGTTATGGACATTACGGACATCATAGACTTACGACATGACTGCATAGAGCTACAGTTTCTATGGAAACTGTAAACTCAAAAAGGAAGAAGGTATGTACAAACCTCTGTTAGTCTTGACACTTCAGATGGAGTTATACCGGTAAATAAAATTCTGGGACCTTCTCTTTTTTCAGAAACAGCAGGGCTTGTGGAGTTTCTGTCAAAAATGGATAAACAGATTTTTATGTACTTGTTAGTATACCATTTCTGTTGACATTAATGCATCAAAAAACCATAATATCAAGGGTGATCAATACCCATTTCCTCTTAACAAATATCAATACATAATCAAGAGACATGGAAGTGAGAATGAAAAGAATGATCAACTACAGGAAAATGCTTCGATCTTTTATTGAATTCTCCCAACTAAACTTTCAGAGAATATATGAGCATCAGTTGACAGATTATTGGATATCGGTGCAAAGGGGTTACATGAGAAACCATGGAAGGGAACTATTTGGGTGATAAATGATTTTGCAACAAAAATGTAAATTAAAATATTTGACAATTTTTCTTCTGCAAGTTGCTCCAAAAACATTATTACAACATAAATTATATCCTCAAAATAAATTATATCCTTAAAGTACAGGCCCTGTAAATAATTTAAAACTGACACACACACCTTGCTCTCTTAACTTGGTCATTATCTTCAGGAGTGCTCTGAAAATTAACAATATTATTAACAAAAATAATAGTAATGATAACAATAATAATAATAATAATAATAACAACACATTTTTAACAAAATCTACATAAATCAAACATATCATGTTCAACATTCTAACATTACTGATCTGCTTACATTACCCTTACTAGACATGATATGATGAAGTTCAAGTTTCAAACTGTAATTACACAATTTTAATAAGAGGCCTTAGCCAATATGTAATGGTAACAGGACTGAGTGGAGTCCAATTCGGTCTGTAATCATACGAGTGATTAACAAAATCGGACGACCGCGTAGCGGGAGTCCGATTTGTTTAATCACGAGTATGATTACAGACCGAATTGGACGACACGAAGTTCTGTTACCAATTAATCATAACTTTAACAAAATTTGTAGTATAATTAGGCTATTTTTTAAATCAAAACACAAGAAACTCAAAATTTTGTTTTGCTAGCAGTGAAAAAAAAAAAGCCATTTAAGCGCACGTGTGATGGTGCATACTGTTCAATTACTTAGGCATGACGCGTACTGTCCTATTAAGGCTGAAATCAGGGCAGTTGATAGCCAATCAGATTTGACAATTTTGTTATAGTTATGATTAACAATATTATAATGTCTACCTGCTCTCCAAGCTTTCTTTTTCCATTGACAGGAGTCTAAAGATAAATAAAATGTTACAATGTTCCCTGATTATTTGCAACTTGCTCAGTTGAAGTCCTTATACTTGACAAACTATTTGTACATGTATCTGATTACCGTAACATAATGTAACAAAAAGATAACATGACAGAACATATCACAATAAACTCACAAGCCATACCCAACCATGATGTAAGGCAGGGTATACAAACTGAAGCTAACTGTTATCAATCTGTTATGAAATGTTGGTACGCAGGGCTGTGCTCTAGCAGTGCCCAGTTGCCTCTCAGGCTCCTTGCTCTTGGACAACTAGGAAATCTTTAGGTTTTTTCACCCTGGATCTCAATGATTCATAGCACCAGGCTCCCTTAAAATAATTATTCTAAGTGCAAAGCCTTGAAGTATACATTGAGGGTTTGAATTAATCAGAACCTTTTACAATACCTGCACAGTGCCTGATTCAACAGCAAATGTCTGCCAAGGAACTAATGAATGAAAAAGAACAAGCCAGGAAAACAGTAATTTCATTATAAACAGCAAGATGCAGACAGCATGTTACTGTTACATGACAACAAAACTGCAAACCTGTCAAAAATCCAAATTGACATGGTGCATTTCTTTACAGCCAAAAGGTCATTTTTTCCCACAGCACAACATTATTTTGCAGAAAATTAGAAAAATGTTCAGCTACTTACGTATTAATTCCCTGACAAGAAGGTCTTTAGTTATTTGTAGTTCAGTCGCATCACCTAGAGTTGAATATCTAACAAGGTTGCTTGGTGATGGGTATCCAGCTGAAGAAAGATGCAAAGAAAAAACAATTAAAACACCATGTCAGAGATCTTCTCCCAAGCACAGTTCATGTTCAAATCTGTGATAAATTCTGACTTGCTTTTGAAAAGGAGAAAATTTCTGTTGCATTTGCCTTTGTCTCCAAGTTTATGAAAACTTTGCCTTGATTATTAAGTTTCCTCTAAACCAACTAGTGTAGATAATTAATTTTTATTATATACCATATATAAATACACATAATTATCATGCACAACTGTACAGTTGTATTTCACATTATAGGTATTATTATAGGTATTTGTCAATAGGATCTGCACAATATATATAACAAGTGAAAAAATTACTCGTGCTCAACAACATTTCTGCAAGTGTTTTTCTTTCCATGCAACTACCCTAAAATTCCGAAAATAAGCCATTCCATGTAAAAGCCCCTCCAAATATAAGCCCCCCAATCCGGTAACACAAAAAACCCTCCGTTAAATTGCCCCTCCAATTATAAGCCCCCCAGGGGCTTGTACTTGGAAAATTGCCCTCAAATACAAAGAAAAAACGGTAAATTTACTTCCAACTATAAGGCTAGCCCAATCGATTTTGAAACGCAAATTTCCCTCTGTAGATAAGCCCCTCCAAAAATAATCCCCTCAAAAAGGGCCTTTGAAAAATATCAGCCCCGGCGTTTATTTTCGGAATTTTAGGGTATACCGTATGAGTGTTTTTGCTAAGAAAAAAATTTCAGCCTATGGGCTAACAAGAAGTTTTCTTTCTTTAACCAATGTTTGACATGTAAACATGCATAGTGATAATTCTAATCAGCACCTACTTGTAACAATGTCACCAAGCCACTTGGCATTCACACAGTGGATTCCCCATTCTCTGGCTTTGTTATATTTCTCTCCAGTGGGACTAGAATAATTTATATTACACAGAACCAGTTCACATGAAATGTTAATTTATTAAATTTCATAATGTATAATTATGAACATGTTTGCAGTATTAACAAAATTAAAATTGTAAATACATAACAAAAGTATGCCCATACCCAAGAAAACTACATTTACAAAGAAAGTGTGAGACAATATTCATTTGCAAGATCATATTTCATATTTACATGAATTTTTTATGGTTTACTTACTTTTTGTTGAGATTGATAAAATTTTAATTCTAAGCAGGATTTACAAGTACTAGTTTGTGGTTAAGGGTAGTACATGCACATGTACACTCAAATTGCACAAGTTGCAAAGTTACAGTCAAGGACACCACTCCAAAATGTAGCTGTGCCTTAAACTAACTAGTTTGACCTTGAAATTCTAAAATAATGTTGATGTTTGGCCTGTTGATTTCAGGTACAATAATAAATATAATAATTCAATAGTTTGGGCAACAACATGAGACCAGAGGAGAACAACGGCAAGAGTTCCTGCAAAATTGCATAATGTACAAAGTGCATGGCTTGTATGAGTTGTTCACTGGCTTGACAGTTTCACAACAAAGATACATGTACTTCTACCTATAAGTTTTCAAATTAATGATGAAAGTAAATGTACTAAAAAGTCCTATCAAATATTCTTGGCATTTAACTCACACATGTATAGTACAATTACACAAATGTCAACAGACATTGGGAAGCAAAGGTCTACAGCTATTTCGAGAAAGGCTGTTGGAAAAAAATTTGAACGTGACAACCCTGAAAGGTGGTATGAGATCAATATACTGTTCCTAACTACTGTAGCTGTTGAACCTACGTACTTCTAATGCTTTCCTATACCACTCGCAAACATATGTCTGTGGCCTCCCGTACGATTCTTTGAAGAACAGTGCACTCAAAACCACCCACAATACCTTTCGGGATTGTTGCGTGCACTTTTTCCGACAACCTTTCTTGAAATAGCTGTATACAGCTTACACATGTTACATGTAAGGTTCAATACTTGGTGTAAAATTTAATTTCCTTTTGTTATCAAACATTTATACCATGCTGTATTTACCTTTTGCAGATAATGTGAGTGTTAGCTCGTGTTAAATAACCAGTGTATCTCGCACCAACAATGAAGATCATGTTCTTTAGAAGAGTTCGCTCTGAACCCGTATATCCTGTCACAGTAATCACCTGCGGTAACAAAAAAACAATCAATTAAACCACCTTACCTTACCTTGCCTCTTCTAAAATGTATCAAATTACAAGTATCTACTTGTTTTACTCTGTAACACTAAATTTAGGAAAGTGTTCACAAGTTCATTTTTTTTCTTTGGTAGTACATGTACATTCGCAAATTATCAGATCATTTATACACGTACCATACTTCTACACTGGTTGACTTTTTCTTTGAATGGTACAGGAAGGTGAAGTGGATTAGATGGTGGAAACATCACCTTCGCCATCAACACATCATTTAGCCAATGTGCCGTTACAATTCTCTTACCATCAGCAATGGCCTATAGTATAAAAATACAACACTCAAAATATGAAACTTACTGAGAACTATTTATCAAGGTTCAAATCACTAAATGTTCTTTGGAATATATTGTTAAGGCAGATTGAGATCTGTAAGTTGGTAGGTTAGCCCACTTTTCCAGTCCCTAGATAAGAGGGGCATGGCCACAAAATCTGTGACCTTCGGTTAGATCTACTGACTGATTATACCACCACTGGGAAAATTATAGCTAGTAAAGTACACTCTGTAAGGTGTATCAAATGGTTCACTAAGCCGTACAGCTGTACACTTGTGTATAATTTGTACAGGGACATGTACAAGGGGAACTAGCTAAGGGGTACATTATATTATCTAAATTATTATTTAGCAATAGAAAACATTTTCTCTGAAGAATTACATTGTATGGAGATCTCGGGGGATGCTATCTGAATCAGCTGTTGCATATTCTGATAGAAAACATGAGGGGGAGACAGCTATTTGATCCCAAGATGAAGTCTACAGTAAGGGTTTGCAAATCTGAACAGTTACTCAAACAAATTCTCTCAACAAAAGTACCCCCAAACCCTTCAGTATTTGTTTCAGGATACATAAACACAATGACAGGCAAAAACGTTTCATGTTACTTCTATAAAATAACTTTCCTGACAAACTGACAAACCGAAGCAAAACTCCTTGTTACTGATTCTAATAAAAAGATAATTTCTTGCTTCTAAAATAATTAATGTCATACACAAAGTTTTATCTTTGTTTTCACAAATAATCACTTCTTGTTTTCAAATAAAGATCAAAACGCTAATTTTCTAGCTTAAAATGTCAACCGAAGCACAAATACCACTGATTCAACATGTTTGTAAAGATTTTCCAAGCTTCAGCTGTCAAGGAAAGGGGTTAAAAGGTTTCATTGTCAATGGTTAATTTTCTGCTGAAAATGTCTTCACAACTTTGTTTATAACTATACATGTACTGCAGTCTCATGCAAACAGGCACAGCCAGTCAGAGTCCACATAACAGCTATGTTATAGTCTCTGATGGTACATTGTACATATATGTTGTAGTTAATTTTTCATCTCAGGTAATTTTTACTTTTCCTTTGTTCCAACTTCGTTGGCATACATTACCATACCCAAAAACAAAAGAAAAACCTAAATTACCTGAGATAAAAAATTAACTACAACTGCATATACATTAATCTATATAGTTGCACATAAATAAAAAATACACCTCAGGCACACACTGTTGTTGTAGTAGTACTGCCTCTCAATACCTTTTTATAAAGACTTCCATGTTGGTTTAGACAAAGTAAATGAGTGCAACGCTTGCTATAAAATGGATTGACTACACCACCATGCTGGTCCACAACCTGTGAAAGGAATTACATTTTACATTCCAAGAATTCCTTGCGGGTCTTGACAAACTGCGCGCCAGCGAGCCATGCGAGTCACGCGAGGCATCGGTAAAAACAAGGATTAACACAAGTAAAAACTGCAAATTTACAGATGAGGAGTTGAGCACTCGTTATACTGAAGGGTTAAGCACTCATTGTACTGATTAGGGTTAAACACTCATTTACAACCGGTCAGTATAAAACACGGACTGCGGACTGGGTATAAAATATGGACTAGGTATAAAAGGCGGACTGGAAAATACAGACTGGGTATAAAACACGGACTAGGTATAAAACGCGGACTGCAGACTGGGTACAAAATAGAAATTCTTGGTGGAGGTTCCTTGAATCAAGAGCCTGACAAAAATGCTACCTTCTTCACCCATTTTAGACATGGTCTCGGTCTCTAACAATTATGAAAGGGGTCAGGACCCAGGGGGTACTCTCTTATATAAGCCATATACGTATTTGCCACCCTAAAGGGTAGGGTATATGGCCTGTTTTGGTGGTCTGAAAACACTTTGCCTATTTTGATTTGGAATTGGATATGGTTTTCGAGGAAACTACGGGAGCGTACATGTGCGAATGTATTTATCGTTTTCAATTTCTAGACTTAAGAATTTTTTGTTTGCGCTCTAGAGAGAATGATCTACTGTTGCGCTCTAATCTATAAATTTATAACGATGACATAATTTCTGCCTAATTAGGCCTAGCCTGTTCCAGGCTCCAAGATAGTTGGGTCCGCTAAATTGAGAAAGTGCGAAAATACAACGAGAGGAAACTGGGTAGTCTCCTCTTTATTTGAGAGCCTGGAACAGGCTAAATTAGACCAGGTCTGAAAATGGGTATGGATTTTAGAGATCAGGTCTGAAAACGGGTGTGGAAAATGACATTTTTTATTCTGGAACAGCATAAGGATTTAGAGAACCAGGGGACGTAACCCACCAAAAATTCCTAGCAGTACCCCCTTCCGGGGTTCAGGAGCAGGGTGTAAATCATGTCATCACAATCATCGCATAGAATATAACATTGGGTTGGATGATTCATTTCGGTTATTATTCATGTACAAGTGAGTAATCCCTCCCACCTAAATATTGCTTTTTACCTCGCGGAATGCCCCTATATTGACCTTCTCGTCTGAGTTTTTTATTCCTCATATTCCCAAGGATTTATTTGAAACGGAATACAGGCATCTTTAGAAATTTTACTTTGACTCGGCTAACACCAATACGATTCCTTTTATTCGGTGCTTCACTAATTCGTTCAGAGTTTAATTTCAGTTGCCTTGAATAGCGGCATAACCTTCCTTGCCCGTGCAGTATGCTTTCCTTCTCCACATGAGGAGAATATAGACTGCGTGACCGACTTACGGGATGTTTTTGTGTGAGGCAAGGAGCTGGAACTACTGTTTTATGCAAGCCCGCTTTCCGTTTCTCTCATTTTTACCTTTCTAAGGCTGTTAATTTTTATATACATAGTTTGTAGTCTGCTCTTTTTACCTAGTCCGTGTTTTATACTCAGTCCGTAGTCCGCATTTTATACCTAGTCCGTGTTTATACTCAGTCCGTAGTCCGCGTTTTATACCTAGTCCGCAGTCCGTGGTCCGCAGTCTGTAGTCTGTGTTTTATACTGACCGATTTACAACAGTTAGCGTTCAGTTAATGTTTTCCTTATTACTGTTTTTGATTTTTATGGTGTTTTTTTTCAATGATTCTTCAATGGACTGTATGGCTCGCATGATTCGCAGGCTCACATTTTATACACACTCATTCCTTGCCACAAACCTCAGAGTTGAGCCATACTTGAATATTATACGCTTAAAGTCAGATCCCGAGGGAAACAGTTAGTTTTGCTTTCCCCAGAGTCCTGATGTTTCCCAAGACTTTGTCTCGCGAAAACAAAACTACATGTAACTGGTTTCCCAAGGGATCTGACCTTAAGTTAGTATTTTGATATACTGCTAGACTTTCACTTCAACAGCAACAAAAAAAAACAGAGAGAATCAAAACAGTCGACCTGGTACTTATAAGAACGCAAATTTAATTCTCAAAACCACTGAATGAATGATTTACCAAGTACTTTCTTTAGTATACATTATCTGCATCCTGTTCCTCCACTTAAGTTGCTGTTTCACCTCTGGGATAACTTTGAATATTGTTTATTTTATCTTGAGGCTTCATGTTTGTGTTGTTATGTTTATTCAGGAAAAAGAAAACTGGCAGGAACTGGCAGTGTTTTTCCCGCCTTCTGTCATGCCACTTTCCAATGTGCTTTGATCACGTGCTGTCATGTATCCTGGGGTACAATCGCTCATATGTATCATGATCAGGATACATTTGATTTTAGTCAAGGCCATGTGACCGAGAATCAATCCCTGTTTAGTTGAGTGAAAGTCTAGGAATATAACAATTATACACATATTGTACATGCATGCATGGCTTTTGAAGTGAATAATTTTATAAGTATATATTTATATATAACATTTACGGTTCTGGTGGAAGAGTATTAATTTTTCACTTGGTGTCTCCGTGATGGTTTAGTACAATACTTGAGAAAGATAATAAAAGTACTAAAGAAAACCATACCAGGGGCATAGGCAATTACTGTCACAGGTGACAACTTAGGCATTTCCCATTGCACCCAAAGTTCAGGAAAGTTTGGATTGAAATCACATGAAATGGACCATTTGGATTCAGTCTGACCAGAATATTTACAACCATCTTTTAAGATGGTCCACTTTGACCAGTTTGTTCATTTTGGGCAGTTGGACTGAAATGTTCCTTTCCATTTTCCAAAATTGTTGTCCACAGTACAACTCTTCTATATGCTGTTTCCAAAGAGCAATGACCAAACAACGTGTGCAGTGACTTGGGTAAGGTCTGTACAAACGGAGTGAATGTTTCCATTTGGCGTACGTGGAATTTCTGAGATTTTAAACTGGAATTTTTGTTGAAAGGAAAGTGCCCCTTATGTGCTGGTTATACATATAGGTTGCTTAAGACTGCAGAGTGCTAAGAAGACAAAAATCAAACAGCTCTAACTGTACATCTACAGCACAATACATGGTTTACCCTGCAATAAAGCAGATGAGTCTGTTCTCTCTATTTACTTGTCTGCAAAAAATCTGTGAATATGCACCTACCAGTCCACAGTCAACACAGTGAGGCCAATTAATAAAAGCAGCGTATCTATAATACTTATGATTCACAGTAATAAGTAACAACAGGGTCACCCATTAGACGTTGTAAATGTGGTATGGGCCATTTGCAATAAGAGGCATGTGACATCGTTTTTATGAAAATGAAAGTTATATGATTTTGCCTTCAAAAAATGATTAGTGGGTCATATCTTACACAAAATAATGGTGATTTGGTTTTTCAAACCTGCACCATTTTCTTAAAATGAATAAGTTTGTAAATGGTCATGTGACCAAAATGTGATCTTGAAATCATGAATTACCTCTCTCTGAACACAAATTTTGCACTTAAACTTCAAGGAAAATGTTGAAAAGATGATGTGATAACGTTTACAGCACATCTGAGCGTAACTACGAAATGTTGAACAAGATATGAGCAAGGAGTAATTTTGGCCGCCATGTTGGAGGGCAAGATCATGCCCTCCAACATGGCGGCCAATACAAACCATACTACGTTGCTGAAAAATCAAAGTGCCATAAAATATCTCCCTTAAATGCATTTCCTCTCAAATTTTGGGTGTAAGATAATTTTTGTGTGCTCTAACAATTTTTGGCATCAGCAAGATTCCAACTCATTGCTTAAAGGAAGCATTGGTCACATGACCTCTTAGTGCAAGTGGCCTAAGTTCTATAAACACACAGTACAGCTGGCTATCTGTTAGTATTTGTTAATGTACTGCTTACATCCATCCAAGTATCAAGGATATCATGGTCCATACATTCTTGATAATCTGATATAACAAAAACACAGCCAGCCAAGCAATTGGATCCTTAAAAAAAAAAAAAAATACATACATACATACATGTAAATAAATAAAATTTTAATAAATAAATTAATATGAATTAATTAATAAATACTAAACAAATAAAAAGGGCAAATCCAAAAGTTTTATTTATTTACATGTACCGGTATGTAAATTCATGATACTGGTAATTTTGTTTACCTTTCTGATGTACAGTACTATACAGTGTAAGTAAATCTTTAAAAAAAAAAGCAGGACCAGGGAAACAAGTCCGGATAATCGAAAAGTCCAGATAATAGACGTCAGGGTAATCGAGGTTCAACTGTACAGAGGTGCACACTTGTGTGCCCCAAGATACAAAAGTTTTTCTAGAAAGCTGATAAAGGTTAACTATAGGTACATGTAGCTTTAAAATGTGCTTGCAAAACAGGTGGGAGTGGGTACAGGTTAAATTGGAAGTATGTTTTGTACCAACTACAATTTATATTCATGCACAGTCCTCCTCCAAACCATCTGAGGCCTTTCTCTTGCTCTTCAGTTTGGGATGCAATGAGCAAGAGGAAGATCAAAGACAACTTCAAGAGGAATGATAAGAAAAAAAATGAGATATAAAAGGCAGAGGTTTTTCTCAGTTTTTGTGGGAATTTTCAGTGTTGGCAGGAAAAAGACACATCTTCGACCATGGGTGCCGAAGAAGCCACAAGCAGCTTTTCGTGCAGGTCACTTCATGTATAAAGACTAAAATTAATGACAGAAACTGGAAACCGTGCTAGAAAAGTCACATGGCACAAACGGCAACACAAAACAAGGAGGACCAACAGCAAGATGTCCTTATGCACCTTCTTATGCAGTAAGTGATGATAATGATGATGATGATGGTTTTTAAGTAAACATGGAGTCTACATAATAAATTATTTTCTAACCTTGGTTCTCTGTTGACCTTCCTGGGTTGTTTTTCTTTGATACATCCTCATTTTCTTTGTTACTTTCACAAATCTCATTGTTATTTTCACCAATTTTCACCCCTCCACTTAATGCATCTGTCTTAACTTGTACTGTTTCACTGGTCTGATATTTAGCTCCAACTTCCATAGCACTCTTCTCAACTACAGCAGCCTCACCTGGACTTGTGATGTTATTTTCTGCCTTAGAAGGCTTACTGTCTGCCACAGCAGTAACTGAAGGAGATACTGGGCTCATTAACGTTGATGGCAACGTAGTCACCACCTTAGAGGGAGGTGATTTTTGTTGGATGCTTGCTGGCAGTGGGATGGTTGTAGTTTTGTCATTATCATCTGGTGTTAGGAGTGAGCTTGTTGTTTCAGTTTCCCCTCTTATTTCTGCTTTGCAAGGGACATACCTTGCTTCGTCCTGGATTTTCTTTTCTTTAATGCTATCAACTATCCAGCTTGGTGTTACAATCTTGATAATGTCTGAATGTTTTAAAGCACATTCATATTTTGGCTACAAAAAATGCAAAAGCAGTCAATAATTTTCAGGGATTTAAAATTCATATAAAAAAACTTAATTGATGATGAAAGGTATTCTAATATTAAGAACACTATTGGTGTATATCTTGTTAGTAGTTAATTTTTAATCTCAGGTAATTTTTCTTTTTCTTTTGTTTTTGGGTATGGTATTGTATGCTAATGAAGTTGAAACAAAGAAAAAAATACCTGAGATAAAAAAATTATCTACAACATATACATCTCTACTTTTGACAAGAGTGCTTTTGCAGGTTACATTTAATAAAATAATTAAAATCTCTGAAAGCCATTTTACAACTTCAACTTTATAACCATGCAACTACTATGCATGCTTCCACATATTATTTTGTCCATATACACAAAAAAAAAGACCACATAAATGGATACCAGTAGATGCTGTAGGTAAAATTGATAGACTCACAAGTCTGTGGAGGTATTCAACCTAGTTTGATTCATGATTTCTTTTGTTTTCTATCTCCACATGCAATAAATTATTAAAGACAACTATGATTTAACCTAAGAACAGAGTAAACCTACGACATTGATACTGATGATTGATACTGAATTACCAAGTTGAAAAAAAGATAGCACACTGATGGAGGCTTTTTTTTTTTCACGGACACAACAATATTATTATTAGAAGTATGGTTTTTAAAAGTTTGGTTTGTTATAGAACTGGGGTTTTTACAAAATTAATGGATGTACATGTGTTCAACTGTACTTACTCCAGTTGGATGTGGAATGACAAGATGAGTACATTTGGGATTAAGGTTCAACTGACACCGACCACCATGGTATGTAACCATTGCCCATAATGCATCTCTGTCTTCTTCTGGAATCTGTTAAGAGATTAGGTTACAATTTCATTGTTCGTTCCTTTCGAAGCAAAATCAACTTTTTAGTCAACCTCACATCTGAACTGCCTGTAGCTGGATTCTCTCCTCTTGCAGAACTAGTAATGTCATCATTTTTAACATTTACAGACGACTTTGACACCTAAAATAGTGTATCTTGTGAAAGGGGAGAGATCTTTCGAACCATACCTATACATGTGTGACACAATTCAGTTGACAGAGCAAAGAGCCACAAAAAATAAGAATCAAACAAACAACAACATCTACCGTAGCTGTAAACTTGACCAGTAAATCTCAGTGAGAATCTTGTTTCACAATCGACCCATACTTTCTTTCAATTAATAATATTTAACAATTATTTGCCGAAGGTGAAGTTAACATTGCTGAATAATCCCAAGACGAAGTCAAGGGGATTATTCAACAATATTAACTGAGCCTGAGGTGAAGAATTGTTTTAGTATATTCACACGAAGTGATCTCAACAGAATCAGAAAGGGAACCATTAAAAAACGATTAGTTTGATTGACGGGTGAATTCATGCGTGAACACGAAGCAAACAGTGGATACACAAAAGTTAGATCTTTACAGTATTTTCAAACATGGCAAATGATAGTTTTAATTTTTTTGTATCGAGTTTTGTAAGCTTTAGCATCAAGGGTCTAAAAGAAAATGCCAAAAATTTAAATTACTACCCAATTCTGAGAAGAAAAGTAGAGCTTTATTTGTTTCTGCCAACTCATCGTGAATGAGAAAGTTTTCTTTGTCGCTTCTTGCAAATGCGGTCAACAGTGGCTACAATCAAGGTGAGCGTTGTTTATCTCCAGTGTTCTTTGCCTTGTGAACTTGCTGGCACATGTGAGTTTCGAAAATATTTGTCTTCCTCTTTTCTCCATAAATTGACTTCTATTTATAGGCAAAATTGGTCTTGCGAGAAAATCCCGAAATCACAAAACAGTGCATGACAAAGCGACCTCGTTTTCCTCTGTAGTGTTTACAGTAAACCACTTCACAATAAATCACGCTGTTTAAACACGATGAAGTCTTTTCTTGCCTTCAAAGTCATCAACATTTGGACATTCGTGTATTTTTAAAAAGGCTTTACCATGAAACCTTGGCAAAACACCCAGTTCATGACAGCGATTTTTTTCTGCCTTATATTCACCACCTAGTGCGGTGAATATAACGTCATAGTCCGAGATAGCTAACCAACCAGATTGCTTGAACTACCAAGATCACTGAGTGTGTATATACTAACACTACTTTCATGATTGATAAATAAGACCGTTTACATCAAGGAAACAACTTGAAACTTAAGTAAGCTGCTGTTTACGTGTAGTTATGTTTTATATCCCAAATACCAATCCACACAGTAAAAATCCTTAAGATCCTTGGTTGGGATTTTTTAAGGAAACATTTCCTGCATAAAATGAAGAAGTGTTACTTAAATTTAATGCAATTGAAAACCAACTTCCTAAACTTTTCCTTTTGTGTATGCCTGAACTTCATAAGCTACAAACTGTGATTTTCAGCTTCAGGAATCAAAAGCAGTATGTACAGCTGTAGTGGTTGACTTGCAGTGTGCCAGGTCTAAAGGACAGCTCCACAGGTCAAGAGTACAGGTTATTGCTCCATCGATAAACTACTAAGCCAAAGTACAGATTTAAATTCATGATCTAATAATCTTTTAATGCTATTCATTTATCTGTATCATGGTGACCTGTGGAAAAGTGACCTGTATTTTAGACCTGCCGATTTGTGACAGTGCGTCACCGTTTTGGATAGTTTTGGTACTGTGTGGCCACAAATGTGGCCACATACGTGTAGTGACCAGAAAACAGCTAACTTAGCTTCAAAAGGCCTTTTTATTTTTTGGCAAAATTACTTCAGGCTCTGTTGATGAATCACATACTGCATACATAATGATAAGATGGTCAGTGTAAAACAGAGACTGCAGGCTATTGTTTTCATAATGTAAATGAGTATGTGACAACAATAGTCCCATTGTTTTCTAACCCTAAAAACAATAGTCCGCATGCAGTCAATCAACAGTCTGCATTTTACACTGTCCCAATGATAAGCAAAAACATTACAAACCTGTGAAGGGCAGACTACTTTTCCACTGAAGAGCTGTTCTGAATCAGATCTGAAGGGTTCACATCTTATTCCACAATTAAGGAACATTCTCATATCTGGAATTTCTTTAATTTCCATTGTACATGTAATCATTAATAATTTGGGTAATAATTTCTTTATAATATCATGGGTGACAAAATACTCCTTAATTTTGGCATGAAATTACAGCATTAATAATTTTCCATGTTAAATTACAAAATTGCAACATACACGATTCTCAGAACAGAAAATAAGTATGCGTAATCAAATGGTGATGAGTGAAATTATTAGGATTTGGACAAAACACAAGTGAAATTATTCCCTAACTTCATGAATATACCATTTGATTACCTATTAATATCATCGGTGACGAATTACGTTAGCAATCTTTGATTTTTGACATGTTTATCCTGAATCTTATCGATTGAGAACTCTACTCTCTCGAACATTTAGAGCTTACAAAATGTAAATTTGGCTTAAGTTCAGAGTTTTTCCACAAAATACCCGTTAGAATCCTTCTTGACGTGCTCTTTCGTGTGTTCAGGTTTTCTAAAGCGTCTCTTTATGCCCTAGCATCTTCATTCATGACGTTTAAAACTTCGTCGCCATCTTGACACTGAGACGTACGGAAGGTTGCCATGGCAATTTTGTAATTTCACATGTGAAATTACAAATTATTGCTGAAATTTTGCACCAAAATTAAGGAGTAATTCGTCATCTATGATATTAGCAGATAAAAACAATCCTGAACGATTCCTATAAACTGGCATAACACTAGTTATTTTTGTGTAGAAGCAATAAAGAGTAAAAGGAAAATAAGGAGAAAACTTGGTCATGCGGTAAAAATTCACGTCTGCTGTTTGGTGTAAATGTGAATCTTTCTCTCTCTAATATCTCTCCCAGGGCATTAAAAGATGCTTTAGAAAACCACACAAAAGAGCACATCAAGAAGGGTTATACATGTACATGTAACAAGGTATTTTTTCAAAAAATTCAGAAAATTGTGAACTTAAGCCAAAATTATGAAATTTATTAATCCCTAATTTCACTTGTCACCATTTAATTACACATACATGTACTTATAATCTGTTAAAGTATCTTTTGCAAGTCAAAACTAAATTCAAGTTACATTTTTTTAATCCCTGCCTCTTCACCTTAATAATTCATGAATTAAGGCTAGGAGACAAAGAAAACCAGGAATCAATCCTACAGCTGCAAGTCAAAAAATTTTAACCTGACTACATGTACAGTTTGTTGTTCCTCTCTTTCTTTCTTTCTTGTTTTCCTAACAATTCAAGCACATTAAATTTCAAAGAAAAACCACAGGCAGCATGGACTCTGTGATAGTACAACAGTAAAAATCCGGTAAAATTACTGTGTTTGTATGGGGTAAAGTTACCATCCTAAAATCCCAAATAATTCCCCTCTCTATTTCTGCTGGTTTTACTTTTTACTTGCTCTCTATTATCTGAATGCATGGAAGAGGCTAAAAATAATTTTAGTTACTCAGTACTTTAACAAAAAGGATACGGCAAGAGCATTTTACATGAGGCACTAAGAAAGACCCACTTAGGCTGCAGAGGAAAACAAAGCATATGTTTGATCCTGCAGTGTCAAAAATGGGGTGCTGCATAAAAATTTGAAATAATTTTAGTCACAAAATGGCTCAAAATTAGAACAATGCTCAGCCACCCACTGCAGTCCTTGTTTTTAGTGTTGAGAGATGACTCAAGCACAACTTGTGTAGGGTGGATAAATCTTCCCAAATACAATTTATGCACATGGCTCTATAATATAACCCTAAAATAGCTAATGAGAACCACTACAATACATGTACATATGTATGAAATTTATATAATTATGCAGGGTTGTCACTAAGATTTCAAGTTGCCAGGTACACTGTACTACACAACAAGTAGGCAGGGAATCAAACGGCTAGGGATTTATTTGGTTCTATTTTTCTTCTGTTTTCCTTTGAACGTAGCCGGCAGCCACGTTCAGAGTAGCCGAAGGAAATCCCCAGCCCCTGCCTCTTAATGGCAGCCCGCTTACATGTATGTTGCAGGTAAAGAAATGAACCAGTCAGAACCATGCAGCCCTTATTATCTATACTGTAGGAGACAGAGGTCATGGAAATTCCAAACAACAAAAACACATTATTGATTTTATAAACGATTCATTAAGAAATTACTTCATTATTATTTTTTTTATATTTACATATATTTATTAACTTTTTTTCAAATATGTTCCCCTTGTCAATGAATATCTTTTGTTAGTTATTAACACAGTAATATTTGGTAAAACACAGACAAGCTTGTTATGCATGTTGACTG
The DNA here is from genome assembly GCA_038088405.1 of Porites divaricata. Taxonomy (NCBI): domain Eukaryota; kingdom Metazoa; phylum Cnidaria; class Anthozoa; order Scleractinia; family Poritidae; genus Porites; species Porites divaricata. Next base: position 10,292,058 of record JBBMOI010000006.1, read on the forward strand.
TCTTGGCAATCTAGGACATGTCCTTCCACAATTCCAACCGTGTGGTAGAAATATATAGATGAAACAGACAATGAAAATGATGGCTGGCAAAGACACTGAATAGCAGACTAAACCATGTTGGTGCAACAGGAATCAAAATTAATGCCCTGCATGTCATGGTCACCCAACATCATCAAATTAATAATGTACATGTAATGAAACAATAATGATGGGTGTCAAAAAAAAAAGACAAAACAAAGAGAGACTAATGACATACAATGTAATAAAAATCACAGTCCATCAGAGAAATTAGACATTTATTGCCCCTTTCCTGAAATCCAACTTCAAGGCTACTATGGAAATCACAATTCACAAGAAGAAAATTGTCCATTTAACACTTTCGTGGAGGAAAAGAAGCTACGTTAATCATGAGTGACAAAAATACCCTTAATTTTACCACCCTCATTCATTACGTGTGGACTTTTGAATTTATTACCTTGACGATGGTTAAGTTACACTCCTTGGCTTCACTAAACTGAGGAAAACCAGTGTCTTTAGCGATAACATGCGTCACAAGATCACTGACATAAAACTCACGGGCTGCACCACCTGACTTCAGCACTTGCTTCACCTGTAAATAAGGTAACTAGTCAAGTCGCCCGAAAGTCATCTTGCCCGAAGTCATGTCGCCTGGAACCAGAGTCATGTTGCCCAAAATTCATAGTCATGTCGCCTGAAATCCAAAGTCATGTCGCCCGCAATTTTATCGACTGCATAAACTTGAAGAAAAGCAACATCTTAGGTAAATCACAAGGAATAGACAACCCACACGTCCTCACGTGTAATTAGGTTTATTTGCTAGTAATAAATATGTTTGTATTTTAAATGCGTGTCTGAATCTACTGCAATGTCACAATCATGCGATGATTCTTGAGCACGTGCTGTAGCCAAGATGGCAGCATTTTCCAACGTTCCAATCTTAGTGATGTGGACCTTAAAGTGGACCTTCTTTCAAAATAGAATGCTCCAACATATAAAACAACAACAGTAAGAACCATACTGTAACTGATATTAGGTTTTTTGGTTAATTTCGTGTTTTATTTTAAGTTACTATCTCTGTGAAAACAACAGCGAAACAAACAACCTGAGTTTCACATTTCACTCTGACTAGCTTTTTAACGCACTCGCATTTTTAGAATCTTTTTGAGCATTCTGAAATTTTGGGCGACATGACTCAAGATATCGGGCGACATGACTATAAATTTCGGGCGACATGGCTCTGGTTTCGGGCAACATGACTTCGGGTGAGATGACTTTCGGGCGACTTGACCGTAAACCGTAAATAATGATACCTTAATAAGACACATGCATGTGCTCATACAAAACACTGGAAATCAAGCCTAGAATTTAAATATTATTGGTACTTTGCTCTCTTTTTCTAATCCTGTCTAATGTGTTATGAGATGCATAAGTGACCAAAAAATTATCTTCATACACAACAAACACGTATAAGCTTTATTGCTTTCATCAACCAAATAAGCTTAAACATAGCACTGAAACTCTACAGAAACACAGAAATAAATAAAAAACGTCAATGTAAGCTGTTACCAACTTTTCACTTAAAGTCGAAATTTCCGAAAACATTAAGGCTTCAATAAGCTTAAAAAGGTTATCAAATGTGACGCAAAAAACTGCAAAATACAAACATGCAATTTTAAATGCATTCCCCACCTACACGTATCACAAAAAGCTAATAATAATAACAGTAGGCTCAATTAAACTGCAGTAATCCATCGAAAACGAAACGATAGCAAGGGAAAGAGTAATCGGAATAAAAGCATGCATGCACTGGGATCTCTAGGGTATTTCATAAAAGTATGAAAGCTTATACATGTCTCGAGCATTCGAGCTGCCTTTTTATCGAGCTCAGAAAAGTTGATGCAAATTTTGCTTCTTGGAAACTGACATTATTGTGCACGATCGAACACGAACAAGCGACATGTTTCGAAGGGTTTTTAACGATGGTTGTGACACTAAGCGCTCATCAAATTTTTACTTACAAATCAAGCTTCTAATTTCAAAGTTAAGCTTAATAAAGTACGAGGAAAGACTTAAACAGTGCTATCGAATCCTAGGCAAAGCTTAATTTGGCGTTCGTTGTTTACATCTTTCACTTAAGCTGACTAGAATCTATTTAGTTCCGCTTCTACTTTGAATCTTGAAGGGCGATTGCAATATTTTCTACACCAAACAATTAGCTACATACCTCTTCATTGCTCTCTTCGGCTAGGAAGAATCTAACGTCTCTAAAAATGTCTGAGTTGGAGGTCGATTCAACTGCCATGCTCAAATACATCGCTCCTCCACCATGTTGAAAGTGACCTGGCATATGGCGACTGGCGGGAAAGATACTCGTTCCCAGTACAAAACATGAACTCGTCGTCAGGACGAGGTACGCGCTCGTGAAACTAGTCAACTAACCAAAGAAATTTTTTCATTTAGGATAAAGAAAGTATTTTGTCAGCTCCCTGCAACTGCCATAAGAGCATTTTGGGGAAGGAACTAAAGGATATACAGTAGTTTATCAGGAGTGACCGGCCGCTGCTGGTATATTTTTTGTTTTGTTGTTCCAAAACAATGCACTTTAAGCAGTTGCAAAGAAATTCGCAAATCCTAGTTAATCCAACTTAGTCTCCCTCGCAACCTTTTTTTTGAGATATCACGCACAATTGACAAAACCAAAAGCCATAATGGCTCTTGACAAAACTGATGTCAAAATTACAACCAAAATTGCCATTTTCACAAATTTCAGTAGAACAAACACTTGATAAACAAACAAGCGCTTATTCTGTATTTGGAAAGCCAAATCAGTTTCGTTGTTTAAAAATACCCCAAACTCTTACCTTACAATTACTCTAAAAAGGCCTCTGATTAGTGTAACAAACACAGATTTAGCAAAACAAAGGTTAATTGTTTTCTTTGAAAACCTAGTACCCATCATAGAACACAAAAATAATGATGTTCTAGCAGTTTGGTGGCCCTCTGCACCAATGTTAAAGGCATATTTATTCTTCGCTCCGAGGAAGGCGACGGCAGCGAAAACGTGAAAAAGTGAAAAAGTGAATTCGCGTTATTTCAATCTTCATCGCTAACTAGCTTTGTCAAACTCTCCAAAGGAGCTTTTAAGAAAAATTTTCATGACTTTTTGCTCTCGATAATGGAAGCTGAGGACGATTATGTTGAAGTGCCCATTCTCCTACAAAAAATGGCAAATTTTGCATCCTTGACTCAATGTACTAATAATCAATAGTTCTGTTAGTAGTAAATTTGCTTGTAATATCATTCTGTAAGACTATATATTTTGTAACTTTAGCTTGTTTTTCAGTAATTCTTATTTATCCAGATAGTTTATTTAATTACTTTACAATTGTTATATTATCTGTTATGACTGCTGTAGCCTTTCCTCTCCGCCCGCCTCGTCTAGCTTTTGCTATTTGCGGGTAGAGATGGCAAAATGATGTTCATGAAATAAAGTATAGTGTGTGTTATCTTTTTTTTTTTTTTTGTTATGTAGGTGAAGCCTCCTAAATCCTTAGAACCATATCCAAGTTCAGAAATAGAGAGGAAATTTCATCGTCGCTGATGTACTTCCTCTGTAAAATGTGAAATTAGGCATTTTCACGTCGTAGTCGTGCAAGAAGGCAAAGATTTGTACAAAAAAGCGTGATGGACGAGCAAAATTGTTGTTTTGGTTATTAAACCTGTTGCTTTTTTGACGTCCTCGTTGCCGTCGCCGTCGTCGTCGTCGAATTTTAAGGTCCCTATTTCACCACTCGAAGACTCTGGCGTGGTGTTTACCTTTTGAGAGTTTCTTTGGGTGCGAAGACTTGGGCCGATTATTGAGTTAGCCACGGCAAACTTTTGAGAAATGGTTCATTTTGCCACAGGTCAAACACTTTTTACCTTGAGCAAGGTAACTTCCTTGATGTGGTAATTTTCAAAAACATAAACCGCACCTATTGTTGTGAAATCCAGACTTTGGTGGACCACGATAATTTTTTTTTCTGTCGGTCGGTTCCTTTATTTTGCCCAAAACCCTGGCCACTATATGCGATTGCTGTTTCTCATCTCGGTTGTCTGTTCGTCGGCGGTTTCCATGGCGCGAGCTACTTTCAATTCGCGCAAAAATTCCATACTCCGGCAGATGAAGGGCCATAACCCAGATCTGGGTAGTGCGTCTGATTGGTTGAAGCAAACTTTTCAACCAATCAGAAGCAACGTATACCCAAATTAGGGTGGTGACCCACATCAAATTGGAAAGTTTTCACTCAGAGTTTCTCAGACGTCGCTTCGTGGGGAAATAGTTGATGGTGTAGTACAATGTCGGGTGTTTTCCCTTTAGATAAGTAGATTGGATTTTTACCTTTTTATATTAATAGACAAATACGTTCATAATCACGACAAATTTTGGTAATCACGTGACCGTGCGTCCGTACAGACGCTGAGGGAGGGTGAATGGAGTCAGGAGTCAGCGGCGTAGGGGGAGAAGTATGTTATAGCGGAAGATCCTGAGCCTGTTTCAATGAGCGAGTGGAGTCATAATGAGATGTCTGGATATTTTGTTTGTGCCTCACATTTGTGGCATACATATAACGAAGAATCACACTTAGGTTCTGTCTACTTTAGAAAGGATACAGCTTATTATGTCGACGCAAGTGAAAATGCTCTATCCGACGTCACCGTGGTTTGTGCCTGCGCTATCCGGTATACAGTAGACAGTCTTATAACAACTATAATAACACTATACCCGGATGTAGCCCCAATGTTTCTCATGCAAAGTCTTGGTGGGGGTTTACGGCCCGGTTCTCTATATCCTGGCCCTACTTCAGACCAAAAAATGTCTTTTTTCCACACCCGTTTTTAAACCTGGCCACTGAAATCCATACATGTTTTCAGACCTGGCTGCGTCTCCAAGAAATTTTGTCATCACTACAGTCTGTATACGAGCCGTCAGCGGCCCATCAGGCCAGAACTAGTCCCTGGTTCCCAAGCGACTAAGAGTGTTACTACTCCCCTATTGCTGGTTTTCAGTGTCACGCCATTCAAAATAGATCAAAATAAAAATCAAAACCGTCCTATAGATAAAGTCCAGAATCTGGGAAATAAAAGAAGGTACATATACAAAGACCCTCGCCAAGGTTCAGGTCAGAGGAATATTTCGTATACGAGATATCCGAAGAAATGTTTTACCCAAATTTATAGAGATTTGTATGGAGACGCCATGCTGGTGCTCACCTGGATGAGCTCCAACATGGCGGACAGAAACCAACAGAAACATCTGTTACCGAGTTTTGCTACAAAAGCATGAATTTATTCCTCGAGAAACTCATAAACATTAAAGGAATACTTTTTCTAATACATGAACAGTTTAAATAGCAAAATTTCCTGAAATAAGTCATTTTTTTAACCTACATGACAGCTCTCTTGGCCGTCATGTTAGTATCGCGTCACGCAAAAACTTAGAAATTCAAGCGTCCTCTATCACTAAACCAAGAACCCTTTTGAAGCGAAAATTTGTATGAAAATTAGTTTTCAGCTGCTCTAATGCATCGTGAAAGTAAAATCTCGGTAGGATCGATACTGGGTGAAGAGAGACAGAGGAAAAAAGCTTGTTTTCTAAGGAAATGACATGCATGAGGCAAGACTTTAGTCCGAACCTTCTGCGGTTAAAACCTTTCGGTTCCCACGCCTCCAAAAGGATTTAGAGGAATGTGAGGATTTGGTGCCTATTTATTGTAGCTCACCCCCTGTCTGCATGGGAGGTGCTACCAACATATTTAGATGATATGTTAGGTGCATATATTTAAACGGAGTTCATCCTTGTTTAACAAAAACGCGTTCTCAGCTATTTTCAGTTTGCCCAACACTCTTATCTAACACCAATTATCGTGAACAATTTCAATAAAGCATATAGAGTAGACAGGAGAAGCACTACTTATTTTCTTAAATCAACCCACCTAGAAAGGTCTAAATTAGACTTTGTTTAAATAACAGACCCTAAATAAGAATTCATCCAAAGAAAATTAAAGCACTAAGAATAATTGTATGCTGACGTGATTCTTTCAATAAAGCATATAGCGTAGACAGGAAAAGCACTACTTATTTTCTTAAATCAACCCACCTAGAAAGGTTTAAGTTAGGCTTTGTTTAAATAACAGACCCTAAATAAGAATTCATCCAAAGAAAAGCAATAAGAATAGTTGTATGCTGACGTGATTCTTTCCAAAATTGACAGGATTTTTTTTCCTGGATATCAAAGTTTCTATCGGGCTTTTGTGTGCAGCAACACCCTTTACTCGGTGCCATTTTTTCGGGGAAAACAGGCTTAAAAACCATTCTCGTCTCCAGAGCCTCTGGGGACGAGAACGAACTAATGCAAAGAATGCAAGATCATCCGCGCATGACTGGCGCGGAGTTCACAAATTACCCATTTCAACCATTTATGACCATTTATACCTTTCTGGTAGTATAAATCCTGTGTTTTTGGAAGGTTATCGTGATCAATGGCGACCTACAATGCGCTAAGATTGCGCTAACTTAATTTCCTCTTGTTGAAGGTCAGTTATAATCTGTAGTTAGATCGTCTCTTGGAGAGTATGAAAGATTTCCGCGACACAATTTAATAGACTTAGTCTCCATGCTTTGGTGAAACTATTATCCGTTCTTATTGACTAATGCTGTATGATGGAATTGCCGTTAAACTGGGCAGATAAGAAAAGACGTGTTCAACTTTCGTTTACGCGTTGCGGTACCCACATATTACACATTCACGACTTATAACATTGTGGATGAGTTCTTGCGACTCGTCTCAAATTCCAGCTTGGGCCAAAAACATGCCGACGGAATAGTACAAATTGTCACACATGAATAGTAGTCTTAATTACACTAAGATTCTCCTTGCTACTTCCTTCTGCTTAGCAATATTCCAGATTTTACATCTTTAACTTCTTTATGTGGTTAAGGTAACCCAAAAAAGAAAGTATTTTAAAACCTAAAGAAGTAAAACACCGAGCGGTTTTTAGTTCCGGCTTACTTCAGTTTACTTCCGCCTTGGAGGAATTACACAAACACACCAGAACACACAATTACAGACCCTTCATGACAACTCCGCTTTATTGGTTGTCAATTTTGCTTGTCTCATTACATTTTTTGGCAGAACGTTGGCCTGAAGATTGGTCTTTCAACAGAGGACGCAGAGCGTTACAGATTATGGATGTAAGTTAACCAAGAAATTTACTCAATCCCGAATATTTAATGCGAGCAAAATAAGATCTATATCAACGAACCGACAAACATACAAAGAGAATAAATGAAACAGCCTGTTTAGTTGTTTAGAAGATATAGTTAAATGGTCGATAAGTTTAAACGGATTACTTAAAGTAGATACTGTTCTGTACTTTTCTTGTTAAAATGCCAAGATGGCGAGGACTGACTAGATTACACGAAAGTAAACAAGCGTAAATTTGGTTTGACGCTGTTGCGGCTGATGTTTTTTTTCCTTTTTTTCTCCTCTTAAACTCACGGGGGACACCTTGGACTCATAAATGTATTTATTTTGAAGCGTATGCACGAAGTACAACGACTGACATCGACAGGTTTTATACCAACGCAGGGGTCAACGCACAATTTTATATGAGCGCATAATTTAAAGTGATCACGTGCACGTGCACGTGTGGCACTCAGACTGCGAACAAAATGTTTATTCAAAGTGAAAAACGAGCTCTGAATGTTAGCAAACCCTGTTTCAGTGATTTTGAAAGCTATAAAAATTAGCAACTTATAAACGAAATTAAAGCGTACGTAGAATGTAATTAACTGTAATAACCATAATTACATATCTTGCCACATACTCGTGCTTCAAGTCAAAATTTTACTTTTCTGACAATTTTGTGTCCAAGAATTCAGTGTAGATATACAAAACTTAATGAGCTGGGACTGCAGAGGAGTAAACTTAGTGAACTGTAGTGTGCCATGTATACAGCAATTCCAAAAGAGTGCTTCTATAAAAAAAGATCATATTTAACAATTAGTCGCCTCAGGCGACGTGAATATCGGCGAATAGTCACCGAGACGAAGTCGAGGTGACTATTCGCAAATATTCACGTCGCCTGAGGCGACTAATTGTTTAAGTATAATTACATTGATGATTATTCGAGAAAATAAAATTATTGATCAATTTCCGACCCCGAAACATCAAAAAATCTGGCTGCCATTTTGAAAACTGCTAGCCTTCAATGCTATAATCACCGCGCGGTGATTATAGCGGGATAGTGCGAAGCTCCTAGCCAATCACAGCGCTCTATTTTCGATAGCCATCGATGTAATTATACTACAAGGCGTTAATTTCAGGGATGAGGGATTTTGCTAATTTAAACGATTATATCTTGCTGGCGAACTTCAATGGTAAACTCTGCTCTATACATACAGCTATTTCGAGAAAGGTTGTCGGAAAAAGTGCACGCGACAATCCCGAAAGGCATTGTGGGTGGTTTTGAGTTCCTTGTTGTTCAGAGAAATTTGAAAGAATTGGCACCAAAGACCATGAAAATGTGTTTGCGAGTGCTAACGGAAAGCAACAAAAGTAGGTTCGACAGCTACAGTCGTCAGGAACAGTGTATCGGTCATATCCCATATTACCTTTCGGGATTGTCGCTTGCACATTTTTTTCGACAACCTTTCTCGAAATAGCTGTATACACTAGAGGTTTTGACTGATCATTTACTAAAAGAGTCACATAGAGCTATCGTCTATTCCTTCCGCAAAACTGGACAAAAAAATCACGATTTCCCTATTTGGTACAACTGTGGTTTGAAGCACTGCCGTAAAGCGCGATCCACCAAATAATAATAATAATAATAATAAAAACAACCCTCCTAAACTTCCATCATTCCACAATGTCTCTGTAAAATTTTATGTAAATCGCCTCTAAAGCAGCCGACATTAGCGTAAAGCATCCCTGCTATCAGTAGGAGCTCTAAGTTCACCAACTAGACAATAAGAAACATAATGAGCTATAATGAAATATATACAATGGTAATATAGCATATAAACTAATAACAAGATCTCCCAAAATTATGTACAGTAACAATATTAAAAACCGTTCTTCCATGGTAAAAAAAAATCTGCTGGCCACTTCTGTTCTCATAGCAGGCAAAGGCAAAAATTGCTCTGGCGGTTTGAACGAGCACAAATGTCCTTGTCAAAAACAAAATAGTTCTTAAAATACTGAGGGCACCGACCATCCATACATTTCCTCACAAGTTTAAGGATATATTCATCGCGCCTGGACCTTAGAGTTGGCCATTTCAAAGCTTCCATCGCAGTGTCACTACTAGATATCTCGAGATGCCCAGACCACAGCACCATATTCTAATGTCGGTCTAATCATTGATATGAAATTGGTAGTAGCACCATGTGAAGTGACATAACGGCGCACACGTCCTAACAGACCGACCCGCCTACCAGCGGTAGAATTGGTGAGTTACACCTAGAAATTGAGCTGTAAACGTCACGGAAAGCAGGCCGCACACTAGCCAACCACTGTGCCAACCTAAAGCAAGGATTGTACACTGACGAGAGCACTTTCCTCCCACCATTGTGACCCGGGTTTGAGTCCTTGCGTCGATTTAATAGCAGAACTCTCGCGCGCAGCGGAGCACCACGGGTAAGAAAATTTGGTTATCTATGCATCCGAGAAATTTTGGTAGTCACGTGAACGTACTTCCGTCCATCCAAACGTCCATCGCTCCTCATCACAGGGAAACCAATGTGAAATGTCACATTTTCTAGCTAGTAGTGGAGCCTGTAACATGTGTTTGTAACTGTAATCAAATGGTGACGAGTGAAAATAGGGAATGATTTCACGCGTGTTTTTTCCAAATTCTAATAATTTCCCGAGCTTTTTGGGGAGGGAAATTATTATGATTTGGACAAATTTGGCGATAGTACTGCTTAATTTACTAGTGCACCATTCGATTACCTATAAATATCATGGGTGACAAATTCAGCTCGCAATCGTTACTTATGTCCAGGTTTGCACGCAGCAGCAAAAATTGCGATTTTTCGTGTGTTGCGAAAAATAGCAAGTCTGACGATTTTTCGCAGTTCTTTGTCATGTTAATAATCACTGAAATCCAGAGCGAGTTGTCGATTTAACAAAATTTTCAAAAATTGCGACATGCATTGAAAAGTAGAAAGCCTAAATTTTGGCTTAAGTTCATAATATTTTTTGACAAAATACCTGATAGATTTCTTCTTGGTGTACTCTTTCTTCTGTTTAGGATTTCTAAAGCGTCTTTTAATACTCTGACATTTTCATTCATGACATTTTAAAATTTGGACGCCATCTTGGCACTGAGACTTACGGAATCGGTTGCCGTGGCAATTTTGAAATTTGAAGTTCATGCCAAAATTTGGGAGTAATGTGTCATCCATGATATTAAACTTTTAGACATCATATTATGGTCAATTGACAGCTGTCAAGATAGAGTATTCGCTGATCAGTATCACATGACCATAATGTAGGCTCAGGGTGCCAACTCATCGATATCACGTGTTTTTTTAGGTTTTACGCTGACCAGTCATTAGCTTGTTATTGATCGCAGGCTTAAGTTCATGTTTTTCCAGCCAGTCCTCAAAAGTCGTTTTAGCTAGTCCTCCCCTAAGTTAAGTAATAGATTTGTGCATTTCTTTGCAATTTTTCCAAGGTCATTGCCTAAAGTAAATTATAAATACATAAATGGGTGCTTCGCTTTCAGCTCTGGCTAAATCTATTTAGTAAAATCCAACTAGTGGTATATCATCAATGCTGCATTCTAATTGGTTGAAGTAGCGAAAAGCGCGGGCTTTTTGGCGGCAAAAAAGGATTAATATCTAGCTTTAACGAGCTAAAGTTTTTTTATTCTCGATATTTTTGACCAACTAGTTGGATTTTACTAAAACAATTATTCCTCTCGCCCTCATGGCCTCTGAGTCAATAGCCCATTCGGCCTTCGGCTTCATGGGCTATTGACTCAGAGCCCATTCGGGCTCGAGGAATAATTGTTAAATATTATGTAGGTTGATCTTGTTGTTAATTCTCTTCTCTGTTCCAAGAGGGTTTTCTCTAGCATGCGGAGGCCGACCCCTTTCAAGCCGTCGCTTCTTTCACTGGGGTAGAGAGCTACCGGAAATACGTCTACGTACGCAGGCTAGTTTTTTTCCGGAAACTCCGGTTTTCCCTTTCCCCTAAAACCAACATACCAAATTCGAATTTAATCTGAGAAATGTCTACATTAACTTGAGGACACTTAAGAGGGTCTGGGTTGCAAGCGCCACTTTTTTTAGGGTGAAGGGAGATATTTTAAGAACACGCTCCTCACCCTTCAGACGCGTGTTCATTTCGCACGCCTCGCTCGCCCTAAAAAAATAAGAACAACCACCGAACAAAACAAGTGCCTATCACAATGGCTTTTCAGTTTTCGGAATTGCCAGGTTTTATCATCCATAAATAGCATTATGTTTTTTCTTCTCTTGGTCAGACATCTTGGCGTGAAACGTATCAGCTGGAAGATGAAGAGAAGGCTTTCGCCATGGCGCTTGATCTTTCCCGCAAAGAGCATGAACAAAGACAGTCCACAAGTAGCAACCAACAGCATCAGTCGGTAATACCAATATATCATGCTGAGATAGTTTCTAATAATCACTTCCGCGAAGGATTCTTAAATAAGCAATCTTAGTATTGAAGGGCAAGTTTGGCGTGGCTGATTCTTTTACTAGTTCGCCCCCATATTTGTAGACAGTTTTCTTCCAAAGTCTTCTGTGAAAACTTTGGCTCAAAAACACCAACACAAAATGATCTTTCGCTTGCCTTTTTAACGGCTGGGAAATCAATTGCCATTTCTAATCCTTTGTATTACAGCAAAGAAAAGCATGATTTCCAAACCTCACAGGAGTCGTATGAAATCATGATCAGTATCGAGTCCTGATTCTCAATTGCAACACTTAACCTTAACTCCAGTGGAGTTCCCAAAAAAAGTACTTAATAGTTTTTAACCACAAAATGCTATGCCAATAATAATGTATAAAAATTGTGTTACTCTTTAAAGGCAGAATTCCTAGTAAGACATGGTCAGAACTACGAGGAAGACGTTGCTTTATCACGAGCACTAGCGCAATCAGCTTTAGACTCATCAGATGTGGCCTCCAAAAGATCTGCGGGGATGGAGGCCAAGGGTCAAGTTAGACACATTTCTCTTGGCGGTATGTTATTAGTTTTTAAAACCAAATCGATTTTCCTCCCGCCGTTGTCTGCTACTACTTAAAATGACCGCTTTCTATCCGATAGGTGATGTTTTGTCAAGAACAGGAAAGCGACTGGCAATACCGCTTTGCCTTCCGAACAATTGTAGATGGGATTCGAAGAAAAGTCAGTACTTTCAAACAGGGGAGAAACGTCACTCGCTGTATGTTGTGGAAGAAGCCCTTGAAAATTTGAGGAAGATTAAAGGTACGCTTTTCACGAAAGTGCTGTAATTGTGCGATTGACTCGTTAAGAGTAAAATAAAAAAGTTGGGTTTTCAAAAAATCATGGTAAAATGATAGAACTCAACAGAATTGGCCTTATGGCACAGCTGTTAACAAAACGACACGTACACTCTGTTTGAACGCAGAATCGCTAATTTTATCATATACATTATATCTTCTAGGTCCGGTATGTGTAGTATCTATTGCCGGTCCATACAGAAAAGGAAAGTCGTATATTCTAAGTGAAGGATTTGGTCAGCCAGAAGTATTTCCTCTTGGGCATCACATGGACCCTGAAACAATGGGAATCTGGTTTTGGATTGTACCTGGAATCTTCAAGGTTACTCAAAACTACATGTTATTTAAATCAGCAATATTACAAGTAGCCATTCATATGATATGTCTGTAATTACTTTAGAGGCAAACATTCTCCGTAAAAATGATGAATTTCACCATCATCCTTTCACGGGTTTATAACGAACCAATTCAACGACCTGCTCCCAGTTGGCTTGTTAGCTTAATTGGTAGAGCGCTGCACCGGTATCGCAGAGGTCAAGGGTTCGAATCCCGTACAAGCTTGAGTTTTTTTCAGGCTTTCTTTTCGCAACTGCATAAGTTGCGTATATAACTGCGATGATCGTCCTTCAAATAATTATTCTCCGTAAATTAAGGAGGATATATTTTTGTCCCCTTTCCCCTTTTGACGCCTGCTACAGCGGCCATGTGTCAAAGACGCACACGAACAAAGGCATTCTCCACACGCCCGAGATCTGAAGTTTACTATACAATGCCAATCTTTCCTCTAACACTTTTGTTTCCTTTTTGTGTGCATGGTACATGTTAGTGCTGAGGGGAGGGGGAGTGGGGGATCATTAGGGAGGAAAATCATCCAGCCCTCGATCGAGTTAGCAGAACGACTAGTAAATTGCAACCGGTGATCTTCTACAGTCCCAACTTGTACAAAACGTACCTACAAGTTTTTGTGCATTCTTTTATTGAAATATGCATGATTACATTGATGCTTTCCTCTAGGACTCCAGGGGCCAGGAGTTCACCGTGGTATTACTGGATTCCGAGGGAATTGACTCTGTTACCGGTGAAGGACTTGATGACAACCAGATTTTTACTTTGACAGTATTGCTGGCATCGGTTCTAATATACAACTCACAGGGTGTTCCTACCCGGCGGGATCTTGAAGGACTTGAGTATCCTTAAATATGATATTTTATTATTCCACTATTATGTCATTTTACCATATAAGGTCAAGAGAACAAGCAAAATACGAGGCGGTAACACACTGTAGTGTCCTGTTTAACCGGTTTACAACAGGGCGAATACCGGCGGATGGAGAAGGAGCAACTATGGCTAACAGAATCAGGATGTTTTGGATACTCTTACTAGAAAATAGAAGCCAAAATAACATTTTTCTTTTGCAGTACATAATTAACCTCTCATTCAATGGTTTGGCATAATACGCGCGAACATTTTGCTCATTGTTAACGTCATTCTCCCAGACAGAATCAGGATGTTTCTGAATACTCTTACCAAAAAACAGAAACCAATTGCCAAATAGCAATTTTTTTTGTAGTGGAATAATAAACCTCTTATTCGATGGTTTAGCATATAATACGAGCGGACATTTTGCTCATTGCTCGTATTTTTCCTCGCCCCTGCGGGGCTCGGAAAAATACTACGCAACTCGCAAAATATCCGCACGTATTATATGCTAAACCATCGAATAAGGTGTATATATTTAACAATTATTCCACGAGTGCTCGTTGGATATAAGATGGTAGATAGCCAACTACGCGCCTAGTTAGCTATAATCATCTCATATCCAACTAGCGCAAGTGGAATAATTTTTTTTTATTAAAAACGTCCACAAAACATCGAGAATTCTTCCCGACTTTATTTGTAAAACAACCGATTTCCAGCTTGTTTTTAATTTTGAGCAGACGCGTATAGTTACCATATTTGGAGAGTGTGGTATAATGGCTCCTATACCATGTTGGCTAAGCCAATCAGAGCTCTAGAATTGCATTATTCAGTGATTCAGTCTTCAATATATATATATACAGCCGTTTTCAAAAACGTTTTCATATGGAGATATATATATATACTTTTGTTTTCTTGCACGTGCGCCCGTGTGCATTTTTCACTCGTCATTGTCCAACTTGTGAAAAAACTCGGTTCAACGATAAATTTTTTCTTCGTCGGGTTTTTTGTTCCAATTTGAAAAGAACATGTCGTTTTACGTTTTTTTTTTTTTTTAGAAAAATGCATGCTTCCTGCAATACAGATTTGCAATGACGAATTATATAGCTGATTTTGGGAATGAGAAAAACATCCCACGATGCAGCCGAGTTATATGGGGTCACCAAATGGTAGGCCAAATGCCATGGCATCTGTAGCAAGTGACGAAGCATTTTTATTGATGGAGTGTATTAAAAAATGAGCTGTCCAGGGGGCGTGCTTTAAAGAAAAACTGTAAACTAACTTGAAAGCATTTGTGGCCGAGAGTTTATTCTGTCTTCAGTGAGACGTTGCCTTATACATGTCGTGATTTTACATGAAAAAAAGCGAGACATTAACATATATGACCAGCTCATCATGGTTATGATAAAGTCTGCTTCTATGAACGTCTTAGTCCGTTTTAACAACTGCTTTAATATTGTTGCTCCTTCCCACATATCCAATATGGTCATCCACAATCACATCTTCCTTCTCGGAAAAAAAAAAGAATCAACGGTTTCGAAAATACTTTTTTTTTTTTTCATTTTATCTGCGTTGTTTTAAAAAGGAAAATCTTTGATGTTTTTCCCCCTATTCTGTAACGACAACAATTATATGACCTATAACTGACCAAATTCCGCATTCTTTAATTTTCAAGAGAACGCAAATCAAGGGAATTGCAGACAATATTCGTGCATTATTTTTTTATCGACAAATTGGAACAAAGAACCTGAAGAAAAGAAAATTTATCGTTGAACCAACTTGTTTTCACAAGTTGGACAATAACAAGCGAAAGTGCACACGGGCGCACGTGCGCACGTGTATTCTGAAGACAGAATAAACTCTCGGCCACAAATGCTTTCAAGGTCTTTTAAGTTAGTTTACAATTTTTCTTAAGCACGCCCCTGAACAGCGCATTTTTTAATACACTCCATCAATAAAAATGCTTCGTCACTTGCTGCAGATGCCATGGCATTTGGCCTACCAATTCGGTGACGCCGTATAACTCAGCTGCTTCGCGGGATGCTTTTCTCATTCCCAAAATCAGCTATGTAATTCGCCCTTGCAAATTTGTATTGCAGGGCGCGTGCATTTAAAAAAAAAAAAAAAAAAAACTCAAAACGACATGTTCTTTTCAAATTGGAACAAAAAACCCGACGAAGAAAAAATTTATCGTTGAACCGAGTTTTTTCACAAGTTGGACAATAACAAGTGAAAAATACACACGGGCGCACGTGCAAGAAAACAAAAGTATATATCTATCTATATATCTCTCCATATGAAAACGTTTCTGAAAACGGGTGTATATATATATATATATATATATATGCTACCAGAGTTTTCATCGTTACAGAGCACTTTTGTACATTTCAAAGAATTAGTTTTCTTTAACCTTTACGCAGGTTTATTGTTAAGTTATCACAGCGCATCGAGGTACGATCAAAAACAGAAAGTGTTGCTGGAAAAAGACACCGAGACTCAGAGTTTTTTCATAAAACATTTCCTTTTTTTATCTGGCTGCTACGAGACGTTGTCCAGGAAATCCCACGAGATTGTTGCAACATCAAGGACTACTTTCTCAAGAAGGTAAACCTACACTTAATAAGTAATAGGATGACGCATTTTAAATTACTATAGGCAAAATGCATAAAGATGCCAAAAATTGACTGAGATGTTGCAATTATAAAAATGCAATTAGCTAGATTAGCTACGTACAGGTTATTGAAATATTAAGTTGTGATGATGGTAATTTCTTGATGGAGCCAAGCAAATGAAGGTTTTTCTTACCTCTTTTGCACGGACTAGTAAAAGGTTTGCTTCTCGTGAGGCTAATTGTTTTTAGTTTCAGGTGCATACTTTAGAAAGAAGTGTCAATATGTTTATTTTTTTATGATAAATAAAAAGCAAAAAGCAAAAAAGATCTGCAAAATATAAAATTTTGAGAGAAATAAACACTATTTAAACTCAGCATCTGCCATTTGATCATATTAAACTCAGGTTGTTTTTTCAAAAGGCCTAAATTCATTAAAAGTTATAATAACTTTGATTGAATGATGCTAAATGAAGTGTAATATAACAATGCAGTCAGTAAACAGTAGAAATAAATTAAACCTATTTTTTAGGAAAAATACAAATTAAAAAAAAACATAGCTGTCTAAACTCAGTCACCATGGTAACGTAAATATTAAGGTACACAACACGATAGCTTTAAGATGTCCTGAGATAAATGTTAGGAAAGGTTGTCAAGTTTGGCGGTCATAGCTTGAACGGTTTTAAAGTTATATATATATTTTTTTATCGAGGGTTGAAGCCCCCCCCCCCCCCCCCGCCCCTCCAGTCTGAATAGGGTTAAGCCAATCATAAACGACGAAATATTTAAGTTATAGGCTTTTGAATATGACCTTCCCAATGTATTTTTGTATTTTTTTTTCGAATTTAAATAATTAATTGTTGACATTTATTACATCTCACGTGAAAAAATATTTTCAAATCTGAACTGTTTGTGTAATTCTGAATTTTCAATGAAATCTAAGACGACGGCTATTTAACAACTATTCCTCGAGCCCGAATGGACTCTGAGTCAATAGCCCATGAGGCCGAATGGGCTATTGACTCAGAGGCCATGAGGGCGAGAGGAATAATTGTTTTAATAAAATCCAACTAGTTGGTCAAAAATATCCAGACAAAACAACTTTAGCTAGTTAAAAAATCCCTTTTTGCCACCAACAAGTCAGCGCTTTTCGCTACTAGTAGGGTTAGGCTATAGCATATAGCCTAGTACTAGCTCAACCAATTAATCAGAACGCAGCATTGATAATAGACCACTAGTTGGATTTTACTAATAAATATATATTTAAATTTTTGTCAGGTTTTTAAGGTCCACGATTCATCCTCTGCATCTCCGGATGACCAGCAGAAAGTCGCTGAAAGCATTTTAAGCTTCTTTCATGGTTTTGAAGCGTTTACTTTGCCATCTCCCACCGTTGACCCAGAGATGCTAAAAAGCATCAACGATAATAAAAGTCGGATAAATCCTTTGTTCTTGCGTGGCTTAGAGGCATTCAAACGGCTACTTGGAAACATTTTGACTCCTAAAAAGAGTTTCAATGAAGGAGAGCTGGTTACAGGAGAAGGTATTTTACCGTTACTAATTAATTTGGAAAAAGGGCGCTTTTCTTGATGCCTTTAGGATGAAACGATAAACTGAAAAAACATTCGTATCTGTTTGCGCTAATTACTGGAGAGAGTTTAAGAATGGGGATTGAGACTGGAGTGCGCTTCGATTGAGGAATTTACCCTGATTCTAGTGACGCTTTACTCCTTGCCTAAGAAAAAAAGAAGCGACCGTTTTGCGGTCCAGTCAAAAGAAAGCTTGGAAAAGCAGTTGCATTCCCAGGCTGTTGCTTTACCAAGAAACTTAGTACTTTTGTAAATAAACTAAAAATATAGTTTACGTCACAGAAAGTGCAGCGTACGACGTCATATTCGCGAGTTGTTTGTGTCAAGACTCGAACGAGCGAGATACGAGCAAGTGATGGCTTTTGACACAATCAACGAGTGAATATAACCTCGTACAAAGCACTTTCTATGACGTGAGCTGTTTAGTAGACATATCACGGCAATTCTCACTGACATAGGTTTCTTAATGTAACACATATTACTAAGAGCAAATCACAAAATAATAGTAGAACCAAATGCAAATTTAATAGCAATGCAAATCTCGCAGCACATTTTGTCCTCATCGTGATGAACCAAAAATGCACTTACAAAATTTTAATCCAGTAAGTACATTGCAAAAGACAGACCTCAGCAAGGTGCGCTCCTAATATTGCTCTCCGTCTTTCTTTCGAACTTGAAGTAGAAAATTTATGATTTAACACGTCGAGACTGCTCTTGAATCAATATTTTCCAACTCTCTGGGCGTTTCTTGAAACTAAAAACTTTTTCAGTAACAAAACATCCCTCTGTGTTTTGCTTAATTTGGTCTCATCTAGTTTTCTTGATGCTACACAAACTCTTCTAAGGAGTAACCAACCGACACAAACTTGTTATAGTTTTCCTTCGTCCCCGCCATTTTCTGTAGAAAAATTTGGAGGCGCCGCTAAAGAGCCGCCAAATCTGCAAAGCCATTTGAATGCAAACGATGAACGACTCTGATTCGCTGAAAGGCATTTACGCTGTCGTTGATTGGTTACAGTTCCACGTGTGAAAACAGCTGTACTGACCATTCTGATTGGCTGTATAAGCTTTTCCCACATGTGAAAACAAGGCGTATAAATTTATTGCGTTCGAGGCACGAGAACGCAACCCCTAATTTGTGTTTGGTGTTCTTTGCATCATTGGGTGTCCTGTGCAATTTATAAGGTAGTTTTTTTCGAGATTGCATGTTCGTCGTCGTCGTCGTCGTCGACACACATTTGCCTCGCTTTGAGGCGCTTGCTTACATTTTGTTTCACTTTGACGAACTAACTCACGTGTTGCGTTCATCTTTCAAAGGTTTGCTGAGAACTGATATTCTGTCTCCGTAAAGGGTTCATCTTCTGAATCTTCGTAAAGCGTACATCGATCTGTGATTGCTGAATCGTCCAAAGCCTTCATCTTTCAGAAGTTTGCTGTTAAATTTTACTTTGGATTAAGCCTTCATATTTTTCCGCATGATTCGTCACTGTCTTTGGAAAATGTCTGCGACTCCTGGTGCGCAAGTCGATAAAACCGGTTCCACAACCGGTTTAGTCATGTGATTACCTCCTAGATCTTGGAGGTATCTAATGCGCATGCTCAACAGGAATCCCAAACGGCTGTCTGCAGAGGTCTTTTCCTCGGCACAGAAACAACCAAAACAAAACGCGAGCAGCCAAAACCGCGCAGAGAATGGCAGTACAACGCTGAGAAACACAAGGGAAAAGCCTCTGCTAGCAGCGTACGCTGTACGCAACCCTTACGTTCAAAATATGCCATAACCATATTTATCTATATCGCAACCACCCTTCCCCCTCAACTGCTACCTGTACGCCTAACAAACTAATCGAACGCACTCTCCTAAGCTCCGATTACTCCTAGTACAATACAAATAAGCTTTACGAAACAAAAGTCTCGTGATACGTGTAATAAATCGCAATTCTTTTTTCCAGCGGCCTAAATAAAGCTCTAATTTATTGTCGTTTTCCAGGTCTCGCTGCATTGGTTGAGTTTTACGTTCAAGCAATTAATAGTCCAGGAGTAATTCCTAATGTTCAGAATGCCTGGGAAAACTTTGTGGAGATGAAGTGTTCCGACACTATAAAAGGAGCCCTGGAAAATTACGAAAATGTTATGAAGTCAAAGCTGAAGGGCAAGCTTCCTTGTGATAATGCTGAACTACGCAAGGTACATGGAGCTGCATTTGGAACAAGCGAAGGTTACTTCATGGCAGAAACAGCGGGAATTTCCACAAGCACCACTGAAACGTATCTAAACAAACTAAAGGTTCGTTTAAAAGAAGTAGCAATTCCAATACCAGTATTTGTTTATTCTATTCAGATCTGGGGTGGGTTGGATTGTTGTTAGCAGGGTTGAGTGAATGCAGAGAGTCCTGTCTTACGGAATGTTTCACTATCCTTGAAACTGTTTCTGGATTCCAGTTAAAGATTAAGAGGCGATGTGTATAAAGTGGGAGAAACCTATTCTAAATCAACAGATGAAACATGTAAACCTGTCACCTTCCATGTACGGCTTAGCTGTTATTTCTGCTTTTTTTTTTCTCTCCTCATTGTTCTTTTTTCACATTTAGCTTCCACTGAAATCGTTGTAATTAGCATATTTAAATTGTAACTACTTCTACAACTTTTAAGATATTCAAATTGTAACGAGCTTCTACGACTGAAGATGGCATAAGTTTGCCGGAACATGTCTTGTAAATAGGCCATTTCCGAGTTCCCCCGGGCCTCTGTTTCAAAACGAGGGTAGGTGCTCAGCCTTTGATATGGAAATCATTTTTCATTCTCATGCAAATAAAACTCATTTTCACAACAAAGGTTGTGCACCCAGCCTCATTTTGAAAGTGAAAGTTTTTGGAACTCGGAAGTGACCTATTAAAAACTGTTGTGTTATTTGTTAATTATTTTTAAAATTTCAAAGAGTTAAGCTACCTATATGCAGTTTATTCTTATAACAGTATCTAACTAGAGTAATTTCTTGTGTAAAATACCTCGATGGAGGTCGATGGAACTTTCATGGTGTTCCATTCAGTATCCATGGAGTTTCATGGAATTCCTTGGAGTGTCCTTGCAGTTTGTATGAGAATCCGTAGAAATTATATTTAAATCCAGCAACTCCTCAACTTGTTAACCACGTGTTCAAGCCTGTACTTTTTATTGGACAGAAAAATTGAAAACAAGCCAGCTTTTCAAAAGCCAAATAATGCGTAAGTTTAAATTACGCAGACGGTGTAAAACTATCTTAGACTTGTTCTTGTTCCCCTGTTCCCAGGTCAGGCTGAAACCCAGCGTAAGAAATGTTATTGCTAACTATTAAAGATAAATGTACACTTAACAAAAAATGATCCTGTGTAAAAAAAAATAAAATAAACTAGTAACAACCAAAGGTTACGGAGTGCGGGCGACAACGATCGAAGGTCAAAACGCCGTGTTTTGCGTAAGTTTCATGTAACAGATGGTCAAAACACGCGTGATTAGATTGCGAGTGATAGAAGGTCCAAACGCGCGTGATCAAATTGCGTTATGTGCATTTTATTCAATCTTAGTGGAAGTGCAAAGGAATGCTAGCTACATGCATGCAACCTATGTGTAATAACAACCTGAAGACTAGGATTGCGGGCTCCTCTTATCACCCGCAATAAATGTACCAATTTGTTCCTAGTAAGGCTGTCTTCCAAATATCTTGCAAAATCAGTGTTGCATTTATATGAGAGAATCGACCTTTTCTAACTACATGCAGCCGCTTCGATATAATTAACTACGCAAGGTTTTCCTTCTCGGCCCGAGGCCGGCGACCTGCGATTTGCGCCGCCTGTGAACGACTCCGTCGCCGGTAACTGAAAGGTTTCTTGTTGAAATAAATGTTACACGCAATCACAGTTGTCTATAATTGTGACCTCTCACGCGAAAACGTTCACTAACGACCTTCCGGTAAACGGGTGAATCCCACGGCTACTATCCTGCGACCAGAGGTGTGGCTTTAAGCGTTTACGAAAGGGTTCGTGTCGCTTGCCAGTGAATAATCGCGTAGTTGGTTTGTTTACGTATTAGTATTATTAAAATTAAGAAAATCGAAAGGCCGGGTTACAAACGGCTTACTTATCCGTTCGAACGAGGCCATCGAATGGCTGAACGGATTATTAAGTATTCCAAAGAATATGGAGTAATGGAATTCCATGGAGGTATTTTGCACGGGTTCAGTTTGTCTTTTGTTTTCTGCTAGCCATTCCCGGTTTCGAGCGTCCTTTTTCTTTTGATAGGAACTTTTAAGTGTGAAGTTGGTCGCGTGGCAGACCGAGAACGCGAAGTTAACAAGAGAATTGTGTAACGATCTACTAACTCAGCTCAAACATAATCATCTGGACCCAGTCCTTCGACGACTGCAGGGAAAAGAAGCGGCCAAAATGTCCTTTGAGGAGGTGATTGCTGGTTACAATAAGATCAAAGAGGATTACCACAATTCTGCAATTGGTGCCAAAGACGTTATTGCTGCTGTTTTCTTCGAATTCCACCCAGTAAGACCCTACTTTACTAATTAGCACTTTGTGATGGCACTATGATTGCCTGGCTTTCTATTCTTTCTTTCGCTGGCAATTCCAGGGGGGAGGGGACTCAACAAATTGTTATCGGGGATCGGGATCAGGGAGGCTCCGCCCCTAGGTCCAACTCCTTACCCTTTTACAGACCATTTTAAATGAAAAAGGTGCCCATTTCACACACTTTTTATTGACGAATGGTACGCTTTCGTATACCTTGTTTAGAACTTTGCATCCATTTTAACTGCTGTAAATGAACCGTCTTTTAATTAGGAATCAATCAAAAAGATAGAACGTTTTCTCGACTTTATAAAGCCATAAAATTCATTATCAGCCCACGCATCGTCTGAACCATTTGTAGAGTCCGTTGGCGAAAAGCTTGTTCGAATATCCTGCAGAGTGGCAAGGATGTATCTGAGCGTTTCTGATAGTTTTCTTATGCGCCTCACGATTCGCCTAATTCTTACGTTTGTGTGACGGTTGGTCGCAGTTTTATGTGTAAATTCACAGGGGAGTTGGCAAGGAGCGTTTACAGTGAAAGATGAAAGAGGAGTTGGAACTTGAAAGTCTTCTTCTGAAAAAAGAATGCTTTGAGGGAATTCCTTCAAAGTCAAAATGTGTTTGTAAATTTGCCGACTGTGTTTTCCAGCGTCTTCCAATCGCTGGTGATGCACTCCTGCCTATTCTGCAGTTTAGCTGATAGTTCTAGCGTAAAACAAAAATAAAAAAAATACACATGTATGCCCAAATATTTCGAAGGAAGCCAAAGAAACTGAGGTTATTTAGCCGCAATAAAATTTAAGCTTAAGACTTTAACAGAGGTGAAAGAGAATCATTTAATGGCAAACTGCACCTGTGATAAAATCTTGCCAGACTGACATCTGCAGAAACATAAACCACGGGAATTAATGACTCAATATATATGATACAGACCAGCTTTATAACTTCTAAAAGTGAGACTCAAAGCGGCAAATTAAAAATGAGATTTGCTCAGACTTAGAAATGGGTGATAACCACTGTTAATTAGCCGTCGAATCTTCCTTGCTCGAAACTAGAGTCCAGGAAGAAGTGATAGCATTTTTTTAGTGATTGGCATGCGCTAGTTGACCTTGGTTTAGCCCTCTTCTTGATCAGTTCGTTATGTGGTCAGACGGTGGTTGTGAGTTTTAAACAAGAATTTCAGCAATTGACAGCGGATGCTCACGCGCAGCATGCTTGATTTGTTTAGATGTCTTATTTAGCGCATGACAGAATTGTACGTCGGGCTGACCTGAAGAATAAAGTCCTTTTTCTATTTTACGGCTTGGCATATTAGAGGTTTTAAGCTTCTCCTTGTCCTTATATCGGCTGACCATGTTAGCACTTTAGAGGAAGCATTACAATTGCTGTCAGTTTTAAGTGATCACCCTTGCCAGCATTACGAAAACAAAGCAGGAAGACCTGTTGTATTCCGTTTTAATCCAACTCGAAATCCGAACGTGCCATTTCATCCATGCTTGGTTGGAAAAAATAGACTTTCAAGGCACCGACCTTTATTGTAAGTTGTTCACGAGTGGCAATATTACCTTGAATATTGTTTATTACTCATTTCGTGTTCCGCTTTACTTCTGGGCGGGGCGGCGAAAAGAGTTGTGAGCAGGGAAAAAAGTAAAGGGGTGGGGTAGTAAGGGGGGGGGGGGGGAAGGGAATGAAACGCCTTTGGTTAGCCTTGAACGCGCGGTGAAATTATTCGGTATAAGCAACATGGTGAATGTGGAATATTATTCTCATTACTTTGTATTTGTAGGCCCTTTTGAAAGAACAAGAACAATATTTAGGATTGCTGGGACAACTGAAAGACTATGATGAGGTACTGACCCAGGAACTTGCAGCAAAGGCTTATCAAGAACAGGAGAGGCAAAGACTTGAGGTATCTTTTTCTGTTACTTCCATTACTTACTCACTAATAATAACATTGATAATAATAATAATAACAACAATAATAATAATAATAATTAAGCATCAGTGAACTACAAAAGATAACCTTGCTAGGTACAGCACACATTCTGAGGAGGGTGTTATCAAGCTAAAAACTAGCTATCCCCTAGTGCCCCAGGATCATGGTTTGATCTCGGCCCTAGAGACTCTAAGCAAACATTATGTGAGGACAATGATAATAATAATAATAATAATAATAATAATAGTGTTGATGATGATATAATATTGATAATGATAATGATATACAGCTATTACTACCCAGGCTTGTTTCTGATGACATGCCAAGCACATCTGAGACTGGCCGGTTCCTGGAAGGAAATATGCTACATTTTAATTTTATCATGAACAAATATCATTCAACTTTTCTTTGTTTTCCAGCCCTTTTTGGATTATTCTAGCACCGATTCTAATTCTGTAGTTTTTTTTTTAAGTTTCGACATCTGTAGGCCTGGAAACCTACCGCTTCGTAGACAGTTAGTGGCCAGTCTTAATCTTAAAGTACAGCTAACGCATGTTTGTCAAATTGTTCTTATGCGACACTGATTAATCGACGATGAAGTCGTGAGTGGAGGATAGTGAATTATTGGTGAATTTCAGATTTATTTTTGACAGGAGGAACAAGAACGATTGCGTCAAGAGAATCTGGCAGTTAAGAAAGAGGTAATACCATGCTCGCAGGTCATGTTATATGGTATGAGTTACATCGCCATTTTATGCATATTTGGATCTTCAACAATGTTAAGGGCGGCTGGTATATCGAAGGAAAATGCCCGCTGCTGAGAGTTTGTCCGAAAAAAAAAAAACACATTTGGCCGAGATGGGAAGCTTTAGGGGCAAATTTGAAATTTTGAGGACAATCACAGAGTCAGCCATATTCCAGCAAGCCGGAAAGGGGTTTGGTTTTCCTTCTTCCATATGTAAATGAGACTAACTTTGCTGACTTTGTTATGTGTTTTTTTGGCGACCGAAAAGTCGTACGGCAAATATCGACGAGAAAGGGTTATGTACCTATCAATTTAAATCCCGTGGGGGGGGGGGGGGGGGGGAGTGCGGGCAAGGGGTGGGGATTTGATGCCTGAGACTATCCCCCTGTCGGGCTTTTGATCGTTCTAAGCGACCCCAGGGTCGGGACATTTGACTTTGACCGACAGAAGCCTGGTATCAATTCAGAAGCGGTTACCAAGTCCGTCCCTCGAGGCTTTCTGAAAGTCACGCTGTTGCATGGAGAAAGGTATGAACCCCCCCCCCCCCCGGGTGTTTGATATGTTGCAGTATTTTGAAACCATTATACCTTTAGTGGAAAGCAGTTTGATCTTCTTAACAAGATGAGGTATATTTTAGGGGTGGTAGCGCTGCTGGGGGCCTGTGACGTCAGCAACAATGATCACCATCTTGTCCGCCATCTTAGATTTTACCAACTGAATTAGAAATCAGATTAAAAATGCTAGAAATGGTAATTTTTTGTGCTTTATACTTTGCATGATTTTAACTACAAGATTTACTTTTATCGTTGAAAGAAGGTGAAATAACAAGTATTTTCAGCCAAATTTGGCTTGACCACCTGTTACTTATGACCTCAGCCGTAGCAACTGACCATCACTAAACTTGTCTCAAAATGTGCGCGAGGGATGAAGGAAGAGCTACTGAAAACGTCACGTACTGATGTTTTATCGTCAAGGAAAGAACTCAGGTGGAATCCAACCGCCCCACAACCCCTTTCCCCCCGCCCCACCCTTGTACTTCCGAGGGTAAATATTAGTTTCTTCTCCAATTGTAGATGGAGATGTTAGGGCAAAAACAGCATGAGGAAAGAAAGAAGTTCAGCGAGCAGATGAAAAATGAACTTCAGGTTCAGAGGGAGCAGATGAACAACATGATGGAAGCAAATATGGACCAAGTGAGAAAAGAGAGACAGGATTTTGTACAGGAAAACCAACATCTCAAGAAAGAGTTCCTGGCAATTCAGAAAGCAAACGAAGACAACTTGAAAATGATTGAAAGCCTCAGAGATATGGTGGCTAAGCAAGAGGAAGAGAAACGTCTTATTAGTATTGAAATGGAAAAAGCAAAGAATGCCAAGGACCATGAAGACATCATGGCAAGGATGGAGGCGAAACACAAGGAAGAACAGGAAAGGTTGCGTCGCGACATGGAGGCCAAGATGGAAGCGAACCGTCAGGCCTTGGTACAGGAATACCAACAGGCTGCGGCACAAGCTCGAGTGCAACAGTTGGATGAAATGCAAGAAAAGCTCGA
Source organism: Porites divaricata (assembly GCA_038088405.1). Lineage (NCBI taxonomy): Eukaryota > Metazoa > Cnidaria > Anthozoa > Scleractinia > Poritidae > Porites > Porites divaricata. Next base: position 10,318,798 of record JBBMOI010000006.1, read on the forward strand.
CCAGGTGGGAAAGCAGTTGGAGGAAATTAAAAAACCAAACTTTCTTCAGAGGGCATGGTCGAAAGTCAAAGAAGTAGGCAGTGCTGTTGGCGGTGCTGTGGTTGACGCCGGCGTTGCTGTTGTTAGGGCAGTGAAAGACAGTTGTTCAGTGATGTAATAATAAAAGTACAAATACTGCGTGTATCCTTTTATGATCCTGGGAGAAAATAACATATTCAGTTTAAGCAATTAATTCTGTGTAAGCGTTTAGACACACAAAGTAGAACCCACAGAAATAAGCTCCTCTCCGTCGCCTAAAACTGAATTAGTGACCTCCTTTGCAAACTGACTTACTCTCCAAATTTTATTTTGATGACAAAACATTTTGATTATGAGAACTAAATTTATTTCTGATTGTTTCTCTTCTGTATGCTGAGGCCCGTTGCTTCTTTTGCTTTCGCCCTATTGACACTAAAATCAGTGTAATTTTAGTCTTTCATATGTTTACCTAGCTTTTTTGATAGCCAACAGAAACCAAACATTATAAGTAAAAGAAAGTTAATAAAAGTATAGTTTTCATAACTTTGTCCTCCGTTTCTAGCGCTTTTTTATCGCATGAATAATCTAAGATCCTACAATAATTTTAAAAGAGACCCTGTATAACGCCTCACCTACCTTTAGAAATGAGTTAATCTAACTCGTTGATAAAACGGATGGCTTCCATTTTTACTCGTTCGTTTTACTTATTCGGCGTGGTACAATTCAGTGAAAATGCCGCCTCTCGAAGAACGCGTAAGTACGTTTGCTCAGAGAGAAGACTCACGAGACTTGCCTTACCAGGAAAGCTTAGGATCAGAATTTCTGGGTTATCATCATTCACTGGCGTACAATCTTTAAACTATGTGGGGCTCTATCATAAATTTAATAGTATACCTTTGTTACAGCTACCAGAGGAGACCTAACCTGATATCAGACATTATTATTTTTTTATTGTTGCTTCTTTGCTTCTTCGGTTAGAGAGAGAAAAAAATAACGCCTGATACATTCGTTTAACAAGCCGTCAATCGCTCCCTTATTTACATAATCTATTGTTTGCTTGACCTGTCACGGTTGTTAGCTAATCAGCGTTCACCAGACGGGAGTAAAATTTTGGCGCGAATAATGTCTCTTGAAATTATTTTAGGGAAAATAAAATTTTTAAATACGCCCATGGTCCATTATAACATAGCGCGCGCGCGTCCTTGTGTTACGCGGGTAATCTTTTAGAGGACGAGTAGCTTGCAAACTAAACTGAAAGCAGGGTTGTCGGAACAGCAACAAGAAGATTTATTCCAAAAATGAACGTAGTTTCCACGAAGTAAAACTCCACAACAGCACTTAACTCGATAAACTTACACGGCCTCCGCCAACTTCAATAAATTCACACGGCCTCTGCCAACTTGATAAACACTGCTTCAGTCACACTTGACTACACACGGCTGATCGTCAAACTCTCTTCGCTTGTGGTAAACTAGTTAAAACTTCGCTCAGACTCGCTTACTTATATACGTTTACAATAATATTCTAGAAGTTTCTAAATAGTCTAATTATAGAAAGATTACAAAAAGATTACAAAATATACCGTTTTAGAAACACTTACACAATATCCTAAAATAAACAAATTACGAACTCTCGCGAAGCTTCTAGAAAGTCACGCTAGTCACGCAACAGAGTTTTTCGTAACACCTTGCCCTACATAAGTCTATAGAGCCGCTGTGAACAAAATCTTATTTACGCACGCCCTTGCGTTACTAAAGATTTTTTTCATGACGACGTGTTAAGCTGTGTTTTTCGTCTCTTTTCCTAATTACCCAAAAATCGACGGCAATGATGAAAAACTTTCTAGACTTTTTTGGAATTTAGCTTCTTTCTAGCCACTCACACTAACAGCTGAAGCGATGAAGATGTTTGGCAAATAATAGAGCCTGAATGATACGGTGAAAGATTTGCCGTGAAGGCTGACATTAATTAAGAGGAAAAAAGACCACAAATTGATCTGTATCGGAAAGTATTCAATTTGTATAAAGTGTCCTCCGTTTTTAACGTTTGTTTATCCTTCACAAGACAATTTAATTACAAAGTAAGCCTTGTTAATAGCGAAAAGTTATGCACTTTTGTTGTCGCCGAACAATCCACACTGACAATCAGACTGAAGCAGGAAAATCTTCCTTGCAATAACAAGGCAAATTGCACAAGAAGACATAAATTTATTACTCACAAAAACAACCGCTGCCAGGTCTTCTCAAGAAGCTGTAATGACCAGCCATTGTTCGTAAATGAATATAAGTTTAAAGTAGGATGAATTCGCAGAGCAAAACATAACTGAGTAACATCTTTTCAGCAAATCTAAACCACACTTCACGACTTCTTAAGAACATGTGATTATTTTAACTTTAGACTCTTTTTGCCTTTGTTTCTGCTTAGTTTCCATTGATCGTTAACGAATTAATAAGCAAATTTTTCTTTCTCACTTTTACAGAGACGATTGTGTCGTGTTTGTAATCAGCCGATAGAAGCGTTTGTTTTTGTTTCACGCGTTAAGAGAATTAAGCAGTAAATAAAAAAGCAAACATTTTTGTATGTTATAAACGAATTTGCTCATGCTTTTAGCTGTGCGTATACCGAGTTATGGATTCACTTTGGAAGTAGCCAGTGACATTTGACGGCGGACCTGGGGCCCGTTTCTCGAAAGTCCCGGTAACTTTACGGGCCCGAAATCAAATATTCAAATCTAAATATAAAGAATAAAAGCGCGGATCCTGGCTAACAAACTACTGCATTTTGTTTCATTAACTGATAGTCTTATCATGTTAGTTGCCAAGCTATTGAAACCTCTATCTTGCACGTAAACAACAACAGCTTTGCGGGCCCGTTAATTATCGGGACTTTCGAGAAACGGGCCCCTGTCCTACTCCCTTTTTTTGGAGCACGGCTCCGCCGCCAAAACTTTAATCTAGCACCCACACAATACCGCCAGGTACGCAGGCTACTTTGGAAGTTTGGGGAGCACTCAAGAAGCTGGAGCTGCTTGCTGTCTCTGGCATCCAGGTTAGCGATTGTCTAACAGCTTGCTGACTTGATTTGTGTTCGCAGGGCGAAATATTCATCGCAAGTAATAGACGTTAAGAAGAAGTAATGCAGTTTAAAACCCTCACGAATAATTCTTAAAAGCAAATGTACCGTTTCTGAACGAAAAACATTCCTGGAAAAAGAGAAAAAAAATTTTCAATGGCGTATTGTTATACTTGACAGCCATTGTTATTCATACCTGTGCTTAAAACAATAGCTCGCTGGCCTTAGGTACGCTGCGTTTCTATCAGACTTTTTCAAACTCGCAGGGATAGTGGTTTTTGTCCATAAATTTTAAAAGTTAAAACGTATTCCGTTTAAGGGAAAGAGCAATCTTACATATTCTGTCCGTGGTTTTGAGGATTTTGTTACTGGTTTCCATAACTAACTGGACTAATTAAGTTTTGTAAGAATAGCAAGGGAAGTACTTCTTATGCCAAATGCAGGTCCCTCTTCGTAGTCGCAGAATGGTAAAAACCGTCTGCAAGTGCCCAATAATACTGGGTCCTAATACTAGGTCCTAATATAAGAGATTGATCGTCAAAGCAAGTCTAGAAGACACGATCATTCCTTTCCCGAACGGATCATAAGTGGGAGAAGAGAGAAGTGGGAACGAGGACTCTTCTACGATTTCAATTAAAGTTTGCCGCAAGCGTGACCAGAAGAGGAAACTTCCCTGACAGAATCCAGCGCTGACAGGGGAGCAGCTGCCTTTAAGCCACTAAGCCTGGGCTTAACAAATTGAAATTTGGGTCAAAATGAGTTCATGAATTGCTCGTTAACAGGGATTGAAATTGCAACTAATACAGCTACCAATGCCTGTAACGATCATGCAAAATGACACATATTTCACAAGGAAACTCTGTCGCTGGCGAACTCCATCTTGGGTTTCCAAGTAGATATGTAGGGGTCCTCTTTGCTTACTTTTTGTAAAGGACAAGACATAAAGAACAATACCTTTCATTGATTTCGTGATTTTCAGGCTTTGATCTTAGTTACCAGCATAGTTACAATGTTTACCTGATTTTCTATTGGTTGCGAACGAGATATTTCGGCGTCCCCACGCGGGTATAAAAGCGTGCGGTAGCGTCCTTTTGGCCAGAAAGTCAAGTAGGATTCGCGTCGTGACATCGTTTTTTGGTTCGCTTTGAACCTTTGGTACAAGCGGGACCGATATGTAAGTGATCTCTTGTTATATTGTTTAGTTTCGTTATTAAGCCATTGGGCAAAAGCATGCAAGTACAAGTACACAGATTTAAGTTTAATTGATTTATAATTATTGTTTCACTAGCGAAAAGCGGATTTGAACGCCTGTTAGAGCACAGCCCACACTTTTGTTTTACAGTACAACGATTAAGATCAGATTTATGGAACTATTGCCTAATTTCAGTTTATGTAGCTTTAAAGTAGATTTTCCCGTCTTGTTATCGACATAATCGTTATAGAATCACTTTATTACCGTTTTTCAAGCTTTAGTTTGTTGATTACGCGTTGTTTGTCTTAGTATCGCCTTTTCGCCAAATTGATAGATTTTTTGTATTGTTACTTCAGTTTACGGTCAATCTTTGGTCTATAGATTTTGGTCTTTAGAATTTGGAATTAAATCACCGTTAACCGTCACCTTTGGTTTTCCGTGGTTTTCTTGTTTTGCCGACCCGTAAAATAGTCCCTTATCTAACCTGCTGCGACACACCCCTCGAAGTTTGGTTTCTCGTTTGTTTGTTTGGGTCGTCGCCAGCCACACTTTTGATTACCTGTTAGGATCATTTGGGTTCAAAACTTTTAAATTTGGAGGATCTCAACTCTAAAATAATATCTAGTAAACCGGCCGGTTTCTCCTTGTTTGGTTTCGTTTATACTTTTTTTCTTGGGGACGCAGGACGAGTAATGAAATTGACTTTGAAATATCAAGTAGCCAAGTGGATCTTGTAAAAAAAGAGTTAATTTCATGCCCTTTACTTTGCTTTACTTTAATTGAAAATCGATCTAAAAACCAGTCTCGCTCTGCAATTCTATTTTGCTGCCAAAATTCAACTTCAGAGTCTTTACATCGGGAGGTTATTTTTAAACATGATTTATAATTCCTTTTAAACCGGTAGAAACGTCCACTAACTTTTGGAAGGTAACCATGATTAAGTCGTATCCCGTATTTTCGAGAGGAGTTAAAAGACATTGAAAGTTGAGCAGGAAAGGTAATAACCTCAGCAGTAATAAGCGAGCAAACTGTTTCTAAGCCTTGGCAATCGAGTACTTGGTTAGTTGATAACCGTAACAAGGGGACCAACAAGGTTCTATTATTTTCATTTACCTGACAGAGCTATTTCTACTAAGAAATGAAATGGTTGTGGCAATAAGAAAGAAACCTGTACCTCACCTTCCTCCATGGTTGCTTCTCGGTCTCCTCAGTGGCTGTGAGAAAATAACCGATTTACCTGCACACACCCAAACCTCTTATTTCATTGGTCCCTATAATCTGCACTACCTATTGTTTTCATGAATAGGGGCATTGTTATGTCACCATCCCAACTTGTTTTCCAGCCAATCACAAAACTTGTTTGGAATAGGTGCAGGTCGGCCCAAGAAAGGTGAAAACCGACGAACGATGCCATCCGAAATCGAATTTCCGACTTTCATAAGTGACGTATTGCTCAACCAAAAACCCAATAAACAAGTGAATAACAGAAGATTCCTGGAAGTAGCTTAATTTCATTTTGTACATCCAGTGGAAAAAGACAGTTAAAAACGTCACAAGTTGACACAAAACCTTGTCAGCTTAAGTTGTCAAGGTAAACAAGATTCAAGATGCCGCATAAATTTTCGGCATGGACTCACCTGTCAAATTGTGACCAATCAGAGCATAAAAATTGGACGTAGAGCGTGACCAACGCGTGACCATGGTGTGCCAAGTCAAAAGAAAGCTGTCTTCCTTGCCTGTGATAACTGGCTGAATTTTCGCGTTCGAGGTCAGTTTTAATTGTGCGGCACATAAACACAACTTATTTCATATGAATTAAAAAATATAAAAATTAAACTTGAGCCTGCGATCATTTGGAAAATATTAACTTGTCAGCAGATAACTTCAAGAATATTTGCTTTCAATAGGTCGACACCTGAGCCGGCGATACGGTCAAGTGATACTGGTCAGCGGATACCCTGTTTTGACAGCTGTCAATTGATCACAACATTGATGTCCAATATGTGTGCATTATCAGTTTTCGTGTGCTCCCTAGCTAGCTAGAAAGTAAGAGATTGAACATTGATCGTGATCTAGTAAAGTTGACACATGAGCCCGCGATATGGTCATGTGATACTGGTCAGTGGCTATCCTCTTTTGACAGCTGTCAATTGACCATATTGTGAATGTCCAATATAAAAGATGTGGATTTGCCAAGACACACCTGAGACACCCCTCCCTTCCTTTTGATAGTCTCCCTTACCCCACCCGTACAATCTGTAGACGCGTACGTACGTACGTACGTTTGTATGGGGCTCGGTTTACGACCGTTCAAAGACTATATTCCTTAAAGCTACTGAGAAAACTATCATCTACTTGATCCACTTCTTCTAATTTGAAGATATATGCACTGGATATATGTTCAGGCAAACATAAGCATAAAAGCCACAGAATACGTATGTGTATTTTTCTAAGCTTGCAATTTCGAGCGGGCAGAATCCTCCAAATCCTGCAATTTGATTGGTTCCGAGAGTGGGCGGTATTTTACGATCTTGCCCGCTAACCCGGGCGGAATCGTTGGCAGCTAAAATCGTCCACGGTTTGTTTGTTGTGGGTGACAATTTTCCACGGGCGTAGAGGGAGGGTGAGTATACGGTTGCTCAATTAACTAGTCAGCGGTGTCCTTGAACGCTGCGGTAGGTACTTGATGTATGGGAATATATATTGTATTGATTCCAAGTGACGAGAAAAAAAGAGAAATGCTTCGATTATGGGGAATGTTTTGCCTCCCAATAACAGTGTTGTCCACAAGTCACATGTACAGTAGTTGGATTTATTCACGATTCACTCTCGTTTCACCTCAATCACGATGTCTGTAAAAACTAAAAAGCATTTTTCTTTGTTCTCTTTTAATGTAACCGCGAATTCCGAATCGCGAATCTATGCCATAACCTGGTATTTGCCGAAAAGAAATAACAGTAATAACAGTGGTTTGTAGATTCTATTTTGATATTGAAGTTATAAAGTTATAAAGTATTTGTCACGCATTCTCTTGTAATCAAAATATCCGATACGGCCAGCCCCCATCACTTGAATCGATCGGGATCCGGAGTGCCCCCCATTAGAGTTGCATTGATGTAGTTTTACGCTGTGTGCAGTGAAACTACAACACCAGCTATAAATATTTCTGATTCAGCCCAAGGCTACAGTATTTGTGATTTTCAGTTTTGACCTCGAAGGGCGATTTATTACAAATATGTATTAAAAGCCGGTGTTACCGCAGACATGACATGAAAGCATACACTAAGGAACAATTGTCCCCTTTTTTGTGTATGTTTGTTTTCACAATATATCTCGATACTTATTGATATTAATACGTTTTCTCATTAGTCGCATGGTATTCATGGTATTGCGAATGATTATGTTACATACATATTAGGGCTGCCATATAATAAAATAAAAGAATTTGTCATTTTATTTTTAAGGGGTGTTTGATTCCTTTTTACAAACCAAACAAAGAAGAAAAGAACCACAGGTAATTCGGAAAATTGATCGCAGTCAGAACATTGGATTTGTTTTTCGTACATTGTTGCAAGCGGTTTGCTTAGACTAACTCGAACTGGGTTATGCAAAGGTTGAAGGCTACAGACTGAATAGCGTTTGTGATTTTTCTCCTTCACGTGCTTATCCGCTTGATTGAAGGAGGTCGAATTCAAAGAAAGATATCTGTCGATCAAATCAGTTAGACTTTCTGCGTCTCCTTTGTGGACTGCACAACAGTAATTCTCCGAAAAGCGAACATTGTCAAAATTTCCTGGAAGAAATGCAATCTCTTTTTCCCTTACTTGAAACCTTGATCTCGCCCGTCTGGTTTTCCCACCAGATTGCGAAAATGTGACATAACTATTAAAGGTCAAAAAGTCGACCGGAAGCGTCCCGACAGGAAGCTCGATCATTTGTTTGTGAATGAGCGAAAACCGTCATTTTCAAACCATTTCCCTCTTAAAACTTGCGCCATTATTAGCATTAGCTAGGGAAAAGTGAATTTTATTATTCGGACAAAAAATCTGAAGACAGCCAGAAAAACCGCTAATTAAAGTAAAGCAAAACAGGTGGCTCGTGATGTCGCTTCACTAGCTTTATAATCGCGTTGTAAGTACTGCAATCTTGCTTTTACTGCTTTTATGCATCTTTTATTATGCATTGTTTGTAGTTCTGTTTTCCATTTTTGCTGTATGTATCTAGATTCCGTCTTTTTTTTTTTATTGAATTTTGCCTCGCTAGTTTTCTGCATATCAGAAAAGGTTGTTGTCAATGATTGCATTTGGCATTCAATCTCAAATAAACAACAATAATCTTTTTTCAAACAGCCGGTTTATATCGCCGTTTTCATTTCTTTGTTTATATCCTTGTTACTCACATCGCCTTCTTTTATTCGAATTCAATTCAAAACCTTTAGATTCCTAGGTGTAATTATAATTAGCGCTTTTTATAAAGTCTTTGTGCGGTTTTCATCTACCCTGCGAGCAGTGGTTTCGGCCTGGAGAAACCACTGCTCGCAAGGTAGTTTTCATCCCGCTCGATTGAACTAATCTTAGAGTAATTAAGCTTATCCAGCCGAAGAAAGTCGTTGCTGTATTTTTTTCCTGTTGTTTTTAACAAGTTCATCAACTCTTTTATCAATGTTTGACACTCAGATTATGAATTGTCTACCAAGGCACAAAAACCTTTCTCTATTCTTACTGTTTGTGTCACCTACGGGTTTCATAACATGAGTAAATATAGAGAACATATGAGGCGAAGTTTAGGTCTGGACGTTTGCTAGAAAATGGAAATAAAAATCGATGAAACTTACCATGTGTTGAGTTGTTGTTGTCCTTAATATGCACACGAAGTTTCGAGAAAAATAGTTTGCTTCATCTCTCCTACATAGAATAGTAATAGGCAAGCATTGGTACCCAGACTCTTCCAAGAAAACAAGCGTCATCATAATCACTGTTCTACGAAACTTTAAAATTGAGGTATAGCGATTGACATAACATTTCACACCAAAACTGTTGCTTACAGAACGTTGATATGGTGAAAATCTTTAAGGAACGCTAAAAGGTAAGTTGCGTGGAGTAGTTTTACCAAAACAATCTCGCTAATTCAACCGTATTCGTGGCTACAAATTGTAAATGGTGAGATCACTGACAGCCACGAGGTAAATATTACGCCAGCCTGTTCCTCAGGTGGTCTTAACAAATAACGAGGCATAACCACACTTTTATTTCTTAATTTAGCTCACCTTTTATACAAAGGAAACCTCTTTATTGATGGTTGATATAATTATAAACGTGTGAAGCGAAATTTTCCTTGAGTATCAAGAAGTCTTATCATGCTTAATGAATGTTTCATACTCTGACAGTATCATGAACTCTACTATAAAGTATCAGCCTTAGAAAAGCAAACATCAGCAGCTACACGGGAACCGTCCTTTCAAAATATTTTTCCATCGCTGGAAATGTGAACTTCTACAGTAGATAAGTCAGCAAACTGAAGTTTATATCATCCAATTCCAACGCAAATTAAGAATGTTTCTTCCCGGAAGTGTGAACGGTTGTTTGTTTTCCCGGAAAACTACCAGCAGTTTCACTTAATATAAACGTGAAACCTTTTCTTTCAGAAGACATTCGTTTTCTTCAAATAATCGTATAATATCTAAAATGATGCGTGGTCGGAGATCTATTTTGTTGACTGTGTTAGTTTTCTTTTATTTTACTAGTTAGCCTGCGAATACAGCCGTCTCTGTGAGGAGAGACCGCTGTATTCGCAGTCTACCACTTTTTCAGTTCATTTCGAACGCGATGATGATCATGCGGCCAAAAATTCGATTCAAGCTTGTAACTGTTTTCCCATCTCTTAGTAGCGATGGAAAATTTAAATTTGCTTGTTACGAAAGGCACTGGCATGTCAAGCACGTGGGTGAATAAATGAGGTGAAAGTGAAATTTCTCGTGGAAGGGTTTTTCCCATGCCGATCCAACGCAAATACGATTATTTATTAACTAACCATTCTTTTTTGCGTATTCCAAACTTTTCGGAAGCGCACAGTTGTTTGACGATAGGCGATGTTTGAAGTCAAAGAAAGTCCCAAGATCCATAAGGGACACAACTGTGGCCAGGGCAAAGAATACGTTGTTGGTCTAATGTTTTTCCTAATGGTTAAACAACATTTTGTTTATGAAGTCGAAGTTAGTGAAAAAAAAAAAAAAAAAAGGTTTTAGCTGGCCTGGATTTCATCCGATTACTGCGAGTCGTTATTACTCCCTCAGTAACGTCTGAAATGCCGTCCAGTGACGTCACTACTCCTTGACCTTTGCTTAGTCATGCAAAAAGTAAAACACGATTTTCAAGTGGCAAACCGAGAAATATCGTTTGGAAATCGATCAGTATAAAACATGGACTGCGGACTGGGGATAAAATATGGACTAGGTATAAAACGAGGACTACGGACTGAGTATAAAACACGGACTAGGTATAAAATGCGGACTACCGACTGAGTATAAAACACAGACTAGGTAAAAAGGGCGGACTTCGAACTATCTATATAAAAATTAACAGCCTTAGAAAGGTAAAAATGAGAGAAACGGAAAGCGGGCTTGCATAAAACAGTAGTTCCAGCTCCTTGCCTCACACAAAAACATCCCATAAGCCGGTCATGCAGTCTATATTCTCCTCATATGGAGAAGGAAAGGATACTGCACGGGCAAGGAAGGTTATGCCGCTATTCAAGGCAACTGAAATTAAACTCTGAACGAATCAGAGAAGCACCGAATAAAAGGAATAGTATTGGTGTTAGCCGAGTCAGAGTAAAATTCCTAAAGATGCCTCTATTCCGTTTCAAATAAATCCTTGGGAATATGAGGAAATAAAAACCTCAGACGAGAAGGTCAATATAGGGGCATTCCGCGAGGTAAAAAGCAGTATTTAGGCGGGAGAGATTACTCACCTATACGTGAATAATAACCGAAATGAATCATCTAACCCAACGTTATATTCTACGCGATGATTATGATGACATGATTTACACCCTGCTTCTGAACCCTGGAAGGGGGTACTGTTAGGAATTTTTTGGTGGGGTTACGCCCCCTGGTTCTCTAAATCCTTACCCTGTTTCAGAATAAAAAATGTCATTTTCCACTCCCGTTTTCAGACCTGATCTCTAAAATCCATACCCATTTTCAGACCTGGCCTAATTTAGCCTGTTCCAGGCTCTCAAATAAAGAGGAGACTACCCAGTTTCCTCTCGTTGTATTTTCGCACTTTCTCAATTTAGCGGACCCAACTATCTCGGAGCCTGGAACAGGCTAGGCCTAATTAGGCAGAAATTATGTCATCGTTATAAATTTATAGATTAGAGCGCAACAGTAGATCATTCTCTCTAGAGCGCAAACAAAAAATTCTTAAATCTAGAATTGAAAACGATAAATACATTCGCACATGTACGCTCCCGTAGTTTCCTCGAAAACCATACCCGATTCCAAATCAAAATAGGCAAAGTGTTTTCAGACCACCAAAACGGCCCATATACCCTACCCTTTAGGGCGGCAAATACGTATATGGCTTATATAAGAGAGTACCCCCCGGTCCTGACCCCTTTCATAGTTGTTAGAGACCGAGACCATGTCTAAAATGGGTGAAGAAGATAGCGTTTTTGTGAGGCTCTTGATTCAAGGAACCTCCGCCAAGAATTTCTATTTTATACCCAGGCCGCAGTCTGTAGTCCGCGTTTTATACCTAGTCCGTGTCTTATACCCAGTCCGTATTTTCCAGTCCGCGTTTTATACCTTGTCCGTATTTTATACCCAGTCCGCAGTCCGTAGTCCGCAGTCCGCAGTCCGCAGTCCATGTTTTATACTGACCGGTTTGGAAATGTCTGCAAGATACAGAATTATTTTTAATTATTTTTTTCGATCGTAGGTCATGTTTAACGTTCAAACTATCAACTGCATGCAGTACAACTCAGAACCGGTTGTACTGAATTCTATAATCAAACTCGGTCGCAATCACGCAATGAAATAAACACACACACGGAACACTTAGTTGTGGGGGGGGGGGGGGGCAGGGGGGTCACTATCTTCCGCCTCCCGTACGTTTTTGTCCCTTTGTTTCCCGACTCCCGCCCTTTATTGTGGTTTCTCCCGTTATCATGTAAATCACGCTGTTTGACTCCCTATTCAGATTCTAATAGAGAGTGCTTTGGCCTTGTCCAAAATAAAAAATTGTGTTGTAAATCGAACCGCTCCGCACTTTCCAGCGCGATCATTGAAGCGGCATTCCTTCGACACAAGTTTACACTACGCGGCAAAATCTTCATAACAGTGTTTTGTGAAGTACAGTCGTAAGGAGCGAGCCCCCAGGAAGGTCTTCCATGGACGGATTTTTCCCCACCAAACCGAAAAATACTAAGACCGATCAAAATGGTCTTTGACGACATTTGACCTGACTCGCTTTGTCGTTCTTACGGGGAATTTCGACAGCTAGCAAGACAGACGACAGAGACGAGACACTGACACGACCGACACAGTCGACACACGGGTACATATGTCATGTTATGTCATGTTATCTCATTCATGTCCTATGATGTAAGCGACTTGGAAAGGTTTCCAATTTCATAGGAAGCAATGCCGTTTTTTTTATCCCGAGCACGAATTTTCGTTTTTTGACTTTTCTCGTGTAAAAAATTTTGCTTAAGCCTCGGAAAACGTTAAATGGAATTCAAGAAACCTTCTTGGGGTCGTTTCTTTGACTGGAAGTAAGCAGTAACAAATAGCAAAAGCTTGCCTTTTTGAATTTCTCTCCCGCTTCCCGTCATCGTAGAGATCCCGCCCCCCGCCCTTTCTTCTCCCGTCTCCCGTACCCCTCCCGCCCACTGTTCTCCCGGGCTCCCGTCCCCCTGTCCCCCTCCACTTAGTTCAAAAACACAATGATTTGCTTTAATTGAAAAGAAGCTATTTGGTTGTCCTTAACGAAGAAAAAAATAAGGAAACAAGAAAGAAAAGCTAACAGAATCATTTCATGTGACGGCAAAAATAGCAAGAAGGTCAAATTATAATATTGATCTGACTCAGAAAACTTCGCGTAAACAAAATCACCGGCCAACGAAACCACAAAGCGGCTCCAAATGAAAAACCTACCGACTCTCCGCAATGATTCTTCATTCGCAGTTCAATTTAGCATTTCAGTTTCGAAGACATGTTTGAACTACACGAAAGAATACCAGGGATGCGATCCGCTGAATATCAAGCGACAATCCCGCTAATTTTTTTTCATAACTATACATAATTAATCAAAATCGCTACCCTGTTTTCGGGTAGTGAGTGACTTTGGCATTAAAGACCGGTCGATTCAGACGTTGTTGAGGGGAGGAAACGACTCGAAGCAATCGGAAGAATTTCAGGCTAGGTTTTAGCAATTTTTTTCTGTTTTTGTATTTTCATTTACACCTTCCTTAAGCTCCATACAAGTTTAAATGTGGCTCAGCAATATTTACCAGTTCATTACACCTGCGTTTCCTTCTCAACTTCTTTTACTTAAATTCTATAAATGTTTCTGACATTTCAATTTCTCATGTTACTTCAGTTTGTAGACTGCCATCCTGTAGTTTGTTAAATGCAGGGGGGAGATAGAGAAAAATCGATTAGGAAAGAGATCCAAGAAACTTACACGACACGAGCGTAATAAAAGATGGAGAAGGTAAGCAATAGATCGATGTTTCCAGCTGTTACAGTCTATCACTTTGCTTTCATGGTGAAATGAAAGTAATGAAATTAAGAACATTTGAAGACATAATTATTCTTCTTATTTCCCGTTTAACCTTCCATCTTTGCTAAATATTAATCATTGCAACATAAGGAAACGTTGTGGAAAGGTATGGCCTACTACAGCCGCTAGTGTACGTGCGTGCAACCGTAAACAATTTGCAGCAGAACCTCTTCGTCCTCAGCGGCTGAAGAGATAAAGGCGTTTCTCTTATATGCTAAAAGAAACAAACAAATAAATAAACAATCTATAGAAAAGGTTATAAAGGAGGAGGAAAAGAAAAAAAATGGATAAGACAGGAACCACTATCGTAAAATCCTTAAAAAGAGAACTTTTCTCGTCAGCCATTTGTTTCCTACCTACAGAGAGTATTCTCAGTTACTAGTGAAGATGTAAATATTGACCTAAACATGACCGGTTACAATAAAGCCGAAATACTTTCTTTCCGTCGTGGACAAACGAAAAACCAGTGGGACTGAAATGTCTCCTCTAGCTCAAGAAGGTTTTTTTTATCTTTCTCTAGCCTCTCACATCTCCCGTTCGTCGTCCTCATTTTGACGCTAGTGGTTGCAAGCCTTTTCCGCTAGCTCACTACGATAGCGCGAATTGGTAAATTTACCCAATTAAAAATATCTGAAACTATATGTGTTAAAATATTGAATAGGATTGGAGTGAACATTTTAAAACAAGGGAGGATGAAGATGAGGCCTTAGCCAAAACCTTGGAGCAATCGCGTAAAGAATATGGAAACAGACACAGCTACAACCAATTAGTGAGTACCTCCTTGATTTGCTTATTATTATTATTATTATTATTATTATTATTATTATTATTGTCCTCACATAATGTTTGCTTAGAGTCTCTAGGGCCGGGATCAAACCATGATCCTGGGGCACTAGGGGATAGCCAGTTTTTAGATTGATAACACCCTCCTCAGAATGTGTGCTGTACCTAGCAAGGTTATCTTTTGTAGTTCACTGATGCTTAATTGGCCGGGGATTCTTCCAAGATAAGCTTCTAGTCCCTTTTTGATAGCTCCAAGTGCTCCAATGATAACTGGTATCGTTTCCGTTCTCATGCCCCACATTCGGCTTGTTTCAATTTCCAAGTCCTTATATTTGGATAGTTTTTCAGTAACTTTCACGGATGTGTTTCTGTCCGATGGTACTGCCATGTCAATGAATTTACAGGTTTTCGTTTTGTGGTCTTTGATCACTATATCGGGTCTGTTGGCTGTTATTTTCCTGTCTGTGTGTATTGGCATGTCCCATAATATTGTGACATCCTCGTTTTCTGTAACTGTTTGTGGCTCATGGTCATACCACTTTTCTGATGTCTTGATATTATAGTTGTGACAGACTTTCCAGTGTATATACGCGGCTGCTTTATCGTGTCTGTGAGTATGTTCTGTTTTCGCAAGTTCAGGACACCCAGACACGATATGGTCGATTGTTTCGTCATATTTGTTACACATCCTGCATAGGGGGCTAGTACCGTCTTTGATAATGTTGGCGTGGTATGATCTGGTAGCTAGGCTTTGGTCTTGGGCTGCGACTATGAATCCTTCCGTTTCTGCCTTCAGTCCACTGTTTTTGAGCCACTTGTTGGTTTTGTGGTGGTCAACATCTGCTTCCTTTATTCTCTTTGGGTATCTTCCATGTAGGGCTTTGTCCTCCCACTGCTTTGTTAATTTTTCTTGGGTCTTATTTTGTGCCATTTGTTTGATTCTCTTTGCATATTTGATGGTTATTTCTTCTGCTTGTTTATCTGGTGTTGTTAAGTCTAGTTCTTGTTTGAATTGTTCTGCTTGCCTTTGTATAGAGTACAATTTCTTTCTGCCGTCATGTTCTTGCACTAGCTCGATTAGGGCATCATCTGTGTTCTTTAGGTATGTGTCGAGCCCTATCGTGGTTGTTTTGTAAGAGGCTTCTAATTGGATGAGACCCCTCCCACCAGCATTTCTTGGGAGGTAGAGTCTGTCTACATCTGCTTTTGTGTGATGCATTTTTGATAGGGTGAGTAGTTTTCTTGTTTTTGTGTCTAACCTCTTGATTTCACTCGTCTTCCAGTCGATTATGTTAAAACTGTAGGTCACCACTGGGATAGCTAAGGTGTTAATTGCCTCAAATCTATTGGCAGCATTGAGCTCAGTTCTTAGGACCATCCTTACTCTGCGGTAGTATTCCTTCCTCACTCTTTCTTTCATCTTGGCATGCTGTATACCGTCACCTTCATCCACGCCAAGGTATTTATATTTGTCCTCTTGGTCTAGTTCTTTGATACAGGTGTCAATGTCAAGCTGTAAATCGGAAGTTTCTGTCAGCTTTCCTCTTTTGAATGTGGCTTTAGCGCATTTATCCAACCCAAATTCCATCTTAATATCATTGCTGAATGTCTTTACAATGTTGAGTAGGCCGGTTTGCTGGCTGTCGCTTTTTGCATATGTTTTTAGGTCGTCCATATAAAAGAGGTGGCTGATTGTTCTACCCTGGGTTTCATAACCATAAGTGGTTGCCTTTAGTAATGAGCTCAGTGGAGCAAGGGCAAGACAGAACAGAAGTGGAGAGAGAGAGTCTCCTTGAAAGATTCCACTTTTGATACTGATAGGCCTTGATGTCATTGACCTTTGAGCATGGTTGAGGCGTAAAGTTGTCTTCCAACATTTCATGCTTTCTGTGATAAAGTTGACAGTCACAGGGCAGATCTTATAGATTTCCATGCACTTTATTATCCACGTATGAGGTACACTATCAAATGCTTTCTTATAGTCTATCCAGGCTGTGGATAGATTCTTTTTCTTGGTCTTACAGTCCTCCAGGATCATCTTGTTTATCAGGAGTTGGTCTTTGCATCCGTAGCTCCCTCTCTTACAGCCTTTCTGCTCTGATGGTAGGAGCTGGTGTTCATTCAAGAAAGTATATGTTCGTTCTGCTATGATGGATGTCAGAATCTTATACATCGTGGGAAGACAAGTAATTGGTCTATAGTTCTTTGGGTTTTTTGTTTCTTTTGTTTTTGGTAGTAGATATGTAATACCCTCAGTAAGCCATTCTGTTGCTTCTTCGGGGTGTTCAATGACCTTTGTGTAGGCTTTTGCTAGGTCTTCATGTAAGATGACGAGATGTTTGAGCCAGAAATTAGAAACTTTATCATTTCCAGGTGATTTCCAGTTACTGCTTTTGTTGATAGCACAGGTGGTCTCTTCAACATTTATTGCTCTCCATGATTGGGCCTTAAGGTCTTTATGTAGGTCTTCTTGCCCTTTTATCCATGCAGAGTCTTTATGTGATTTTTCTTTCTCCCAGATGTTACTCCAGAAATCTACAACTTCTTCCGGTTGTGGTGGTTCATCCACATCAATCTTTTTCTTTCCCAGTTCACGGTAGAACTTTTTGCCGTCCTCTTTGAAGATCTTATTTTGGCGGAAATATTTGTTTCTTTTTTCAAATCTCTTTATCCTTTGTGCTTTAGCTTGTATTTGCTGTTTCAGTTTTTCTTTGATAATTGACACATCCCCAGGTTTTTTTATGTCGATGCCGTAGCGTTTCTCAATTTCTTTCCTTTTACTCTCCCTGATGTTTGAACCGTTCTGTATTTCCGTCAGAATCGAAAGGTCACTTCGCTTTTTTTGGATCTCTTTCTTAATTTTCGCTTTCCAGACAGGCTCTTCTGTTTTTTTGTGTATGCGGCTGTGTTGTCTCGGTTTTAGGCCTATTTTCTCTGTTATTATCGAGGCAGTGGCGTATATAATTTGGTTTATACTAGTTATAGTTAGTGGTCCATCGATGCCTTCTTTGATTTCTTTAATGGCTTTGTTGGCCGTGTCAATTGTATCGCGGGCATGGCAATCTTTCTTTATCTTTGGCAGGAGTGGCCTCTCAGTCATTTCCTGGTATTTGACTGTTTCCCACTTTCTCAGTATATCATGTTTCATTGCTATCACACTTTCCTCTGGCTTCGTTTCTGTAGGTTTTTGTGTTCTTCCAGCACTTTCAGATAATGTGGTAGTGTTTTCGTCCACATGTGCTTCAACCATCTCTTGTTTGTCAGTGTCTTCAGTCCCAAGTTTTGATCTGTTCAATTCCTCTGGGATGGGGGTGGTTTGCCTTACGTTTGCTCGTATGGTTTCAAGTTCCATTTCAGTGAGTCTTTTACTCTTGATAATGTCCCTACGAACATTAGCAAGTTTGTTTGCATCAAGGTTTGGCCTTGCTGTGGGGTTTTGTAGCCGCCAGATGTTATATGCAGCCTTGGTGGTAGTAGTCTCAGAGGGGTTATTCGTAGCTTTGTAAAAAGCTTCCATCACTTGTTTATACTCCTCTCTAGTCCATTTCTGTCTAGTTCCTTTCAAGGGATTTATGGTGGATGTAGCTAGGGGGCCTCTGTGAGGGTTATCCTCGTTGTGGATGTCCTCTAGTACTTCGTGAGTGGAGTTTGTTCCAGTAGCTGACTTTTCGATCCCAGCCTGGTTCCCCGCTGGGGGACGCGGTCCTTGTTGATCCGCGGGACGACCGATGCGGCATGACTTATTCCTAGTACGACTTTTCATGTTTGTAGTGCTCGTAACCCAGAGCAGGGTGGCTGTGGGGTTGCTAGCACTTGCCAAAGGTGCCACCCCAGACTCTGGTGGGCGGGAGCGTCCAATTTCCCGAAGTAGGCAAATGCGTGAGCTTGTCCTACCCCATGCCCATTATTATTATTATTATCATTATTATTATTATTCCAGAAAGGTGTTCTTGGTAGGATTGAGTGTTTGACCGTTTTGTTCATTTAATAAGCCTTGGGGTAATGAAAATCCAGAGTCAAAAGGGAATTTCTCTTTTCCAATCTACATATTTCTTTCCACCAGGAACACAGAGTGCAGCAAGATAGACAGAGTCGAGAAGCTGAACTATCGTCAGCAGAATTCTCCCCCATGACCACATGTATCAAGGAAAATCTTCAGCGAACAAGTCCAGGTAGTGAGGATGTGCTTTTGGCGCGTCATGTCGACAAAGGTGATAAAGCAACATGAGTTAGTTGGTTTAGCAATTTTCCGCGCAATAATTAAAAATATATATATATAAATGCAGGTGATGCTCACCGCTGAATCCAGGATAGTGCTTTACAATGAAGGAGCTGTAATAGAAGTAGGTGGACCACTCATTATGAGTGCGTATGGAGTTTAATACAAATGTGTTTCATAGACCAACTGATGAGTGAACCAACTCTGTTGGTCTACGAAACAAATTTGTATTAAACTCCACATGTGCCCGTATTGAGTAGTCCACCTACTTCGGATCATCACTTGGAAATGGGAGTCCGAGTCGCCTTAAAACAGTGTCCTCAATTAAACGTTCGTGTTTAAAACAGTTTGCAATCTCTTTCTTGAATATGTCACTTATTTATGATACTGCCACTGAGGTTTTACGTATTCTTATGTTTATATAACATTGGCTCATTCTTCCACTGTGCATGCCTTGTGTATCGAGATATTAAACACTTGGAAAGTTCAGAGAGCACTCAAATAAAGTCGCAAGATGATCGTCAATCTTCTGAAATTCCACACACGAGAGCCGCGCAAATTGGCGGTTTCCCGCCCGAAGATTGTGATGTTACGAGTGGCGCAGTTTGTTCTCTAATAATATACACGAAAAAATTACTCAATTCTGATTGGCTGAGAGATGAGTGCAGCTCTTCTGTAACACGAGTGCAAACTTGTAACACGAGTGCAATTTACAAATGATTTCTGATTGGCTGAAAACACAAAAGAAACCAACAAGAACCAATCAGATTAGAGCTGTTTCTATAGCAACATATTGGCGGAAAATTTGAGATAAGACGCGGAGGAAAATGGCCGGGTTTTCAGCAAACAACGATTTGGTTTTGCGAGTGAAACAACAATTGAAGAGCTAAAAATTTTTTCCAAAAACCCAAACACAATAAAGAGTACGTCTTTCTGGCTGAATGTATGGGAGACGTGGTGCAAACAAAAAATATTGTCAACAAAATCGAGGAAAACGAGCCAGAAAAACTAAACAAGCTACTTGAAACATTCTACGCTGAAGTAAAAAACAAAAACGGTGACGAATACGAGCCAGACAGCTTAAGAGTGATGATAGCTGCACTTGATAGACATTTAAATGAGAAAGGATACGAGTTTTCCATCATACGAGACATGGAATTCCACTCTTCCAAGCAAGTTTTAGAGGGGAAAGCTCGGCATCTTCGCCAATCCGGTATGGGAAAACGTCCAAATAAAGCCAGAAGTTTAACTGAGGAAGAAGAAGTGGTGTTGTGCGAGGCAGAAAAATTTGGTTCCAAAGCTCCAGAAGCGCTTATTTCTTCTATGTGGTGGCTTTTGACGCAGTTCTTTGGTCTCCGCTGCCGTCAAGAACACCACGCAATGAAAATGGAAGATTTTCAACTCTGCAAAAATGACGAAGGTATGGAGTTCGTGCAGTTTACTGAAGGTCCAACGAAGACCAGACAGGGCGGACTGCAGAGCAAGAAAAGAGATTTTCAGCCACGAATGTTCTCTGTTGGAGGAGAAAGGTGTCCGGTAGCTCTCTTCAAGCAGATTGTCGAGCGAAGACCACTAAACATGCAATGGTCAGGTCCTTTCTACCTTAGTATCAAAAGAAACCGACCCCTGAATGACAACATCTGGTTCAAAATGCAACCAATGGGCGAAAACACTATTACCAACATGATGAAAACAACTGTGGCGGGTACTAGCCTTGAAAAAAGTCACAAAAAGTTCACGAATCACAGTGCTAGCAAGACAACCGTCAGCAAGCTGAAGAAAGCAATCGTTGAACGCTCAGATATTGTGAAGGTCACAGGCCAGCGAAACGTACAATCCCTTGACGATTATGATGAAGCCGACGAGGAAGAGCAACGACGACTCTCCACTGCAATATCCAAACGAAATTATGAAAACCCCAGTGCTGAGAAAAAGCGAATGGCAGTTTCCAACATCACAACAACTGTAGCTCCACTCGCTCCGGTAAACACGAACGTGCCCGTACCACACACATCGGCCGGCCCATCAATGACAGCGTCGAAAGAAAACCAATTCCTGCCATCATTTTCAGGTTTTCAAGCTCAGAATTTCTCCGTGAATCCAACCATGATGAGGTCCCAGGAACAGACCATGATGAACACGTTCAACAACTGTCAAGTGTCTTTCATCATTGGCCGCTCGAAGCGAGCTCCTGAGGTTTCAAAACGGCGGCCCAGTTCTTGTAAACGCCAAGCTTTCATTATTGAGGATGATTCTGATTGAACGATTACTTTTTCTGATTATTGTAAAGCGAGTTTTCTTTTACATCTATGTAAAACGCTTGAAAGGTGTTAAATCAATCCTCTTACATTTCCAAGTTCTAATTTGAATGATTTTGAAAGTGTCGGTCTTGTAAAAGTTTGAATTTGACAATCTTTGTAATCTGTTTCGCCAATCAGTTGAATGATCTAAAAAGGCGCGCCCTGTCAAAATTTTTTGTTGTAGTTAATTTTTTCGTGTTTATTATTGATAAGTAATCTCATAATTTTTCTCGGCCAATTAGAATAAATAAGCACTTGTCTTGTAAATTTTTCAAAGACCACAAAGTGCACGAGCCCTACGGGCTCGTGCACTTTTGTTGGTCTTTGAAAGATTTACTTATTTATTCCAAATTGCACTCGAAATCATGTGATTACCTATACAAAATAGCACATTTGTCTATTTCGATGCAACCGCGCGCACCCCGCACTTGCGGTCTCCTATCCCGATTATGGCTCCTTGCATTATAAGATTTTGTCCGTCGAATTGAATGATCACCATAAGGGTTTCTCGATGGGTGCTCGTCTCCAAATGGTTATTTTTCGATCAATGTTTCTTGACTACCGTAACAATAATGTTTGAGCACCAGTGCGGGCTTATGAAACAGTACAGTCGTATCTCTTCATAACGGCCACCCTAGGGACAGAAGAAAGTGACCACTGTGGCGGAGAAAAGGCCATTATGGGAAGGTTGGGGCGTAATATGACAATTTATATTTTAGGAAGTACAACATGATTATTGTGCTTACTGACTTCATGCTTACTGTATCTCACTAATGGTGATCCAGTCATTGGAGGAAAAAATAGATTTGAACGAATTTGCTGCTCGCAAATAATATGTCGCAAAAATGTAAAAACTGGGGAGTAAATATAGGGCAAAGACGGTAAATGCCACATTTGCACACCAAAAAACTGGGGGTGTAAATAACTATAGGCAACTATAGCATTTACCATCTTAGCCCCAGATTTACACCTCAGCATTAACAATTTTGCGACATATTTGCAGGGAGCAAGTTTGTGCTAATCTATTGACATAAAATTCACAAAAAACCTAAATAATGTTTTGTGTCAAAATGTGATCATGACAACACGAGAAAGGCTCGCAACATCTGCTGTAAGCATCGTAGACAATTTATGCTTGCTGCAGCAGTGTAAATGGAACCAGTAGCATGCTTCTGATGGAACACAATCAAGATATGATTGCCTCGATTAATCATCAACGCCACGTACGGATCAAATTTTATGACCATTCTAGATGACCATTCTAGACGTTTTTTATCAGTTGGTTATGAAAATTAATGAATGTTCTCCTCGACCAAAAAAAAAAAAAAAGAAATAGTGGCCGTTGTAGAGAGGTGGCCGTTAGTGGAGTTTCGACTGTATTTTGAAGGTAAAAAATACCAAGGGAGTTACCACTTTTCAATAGCAGAAACAGGGACTGCGTGTACAAGCACCGGCGATCATGAGCGGAAAGCAATTCCTCTTTGTCTCCCAAACAACTGCAAGTGGAATTCACAAGCCCGTGAGTATACGAAAACAGAAGAACAGCGCACATCGCTATATGTGGTTGAGGAAGCAATTGAGAAGCTCAGGGAAGTCAAAGGTACGTGACCGCGTCTTACTATGGATTGCCGGCGTTTTTAATAAACCAATTAACTGACCGAAAGTGAAGTTATTACAGGGAAATCTCAGGCTAAGGCCTTGACGTCGCTGTAATGACCAAACGGACGACACGAGGTTAATAAGTTATTTATTATATGGCTTTTTCAGCGCTATTAACCTATAAAACACCGGAACTGATCGAGCCTGCGATCAGTTAACACCAATAACTGGTCAGCACATAACTTTAAAAACACTTCGTCTCAATAAGTTGTACACTTGAGCCCGCGGTACAGTCTATCCCCTTTGGTCAGGGGATAGGCTTTTTGACAGTTATCAAGTGAACACAACATGGATGTCCACTATCAAGTTAAACACATATTATATATGCCTTGGACACCTAACTGCTAATGCCCGGTCATTAAATAGAAATCTTGCCCGCACAGCAGCCAATCAGAGCGCGCACGCTATTGTAGCCATAAAAAAAAAAAAAACAGTTTTTACGCTCGCGCTTTGGTCATAATGATATATTATTTGAAAAATAAAACAACACTTTTCAATACTTTCTTCGGGTTCCTGACAATAAAAACCGAAGGGTCTTCATCACACGGCGCAAATAATCATTAATGGTGCGATGCATGGTTTGTGTAAGAATTCGTATGACTTTTATGTTTCTTGTTGAAAAGCTTCTCACTCTTTTGTAGGTCCAGTGTGCGTTGTGTCAATCGCCGGTCCATACAGAAAAGGAAAGTCATACATTTTGAGCGAAGCTTTTGATCAGCCGAACGTTTTCCCTCTCGGACATGAAATGGTTGCAGAGACCATGGGAATATGGCTGTGGATTGTACCAGAGAAGTATAAGGTAAGCTCGTAGGATTTAGGTTCATCCAAGTGTCCTAAACTTTATTGTTATTCAGGTCACTACACAATCAACATTCGTTACAAATTATTCCAGATGTTACATGTAATGGTTTTTTCTGTTGGACAGTAAATTGTATCAACATATGTTTGGGAGAAAATCCCTTATTCTTCACTGTTTTACTTCCAGGATTCCAGTGGCCAGGAATTCACGGTGGTGCTACTAGACTCAGAAGGGATCGACGCTGCTTCCAGTGTTGGTTACGATGATAACCAAATATTCACTTTGACGGTACTGCTAGCTTCAGTGCTTATTTACAACTCACAAGGTGTCCCCACGAGACGTGATCTCGAAGGACTAGAGTATCCTTTACGAACCCGTCTTTATATTTTTTCTCTCTCTTATTGCTCTTCGAATAATTTCTTGGTTTGTTTGTTTGCTTATGTTTTTTAGGGGGAGAAAAAAGTACCAAAAAAGTGTCATACAATGATACCTCTCTTGTTTGGAAAGATGAGTGTATACTACACTAGCTAGGTGGTTGAAAAGAAGGGAGATTGAGGGGAATTTTTTTTTATTTTGAAACGGTAGTGGGAAAATAGCAATATAGGAAATTAACTCTTATGCATAATTTTCTTTAACACATACTAGTTTTATAACAAAGCTCTCTCAAAGAATCCAAGTTAGATCAAATCAAGGGGTCGGTGTCAAACAAAAGGAAACAGAGTTGTTTCACCGAACGTTCCCTTACTTCCTCTGGCTGTTGAGGGATGTAACGCAAGCTATTCCACGTGATTGCAAGGATTTGAAAGACTACTTCTTAAAAAAGGTTAGACAGGCAAAATTGCAAAACAGTTGCATCAGCAATGCATTTGTTGTAAAGTGGCTGGAAATCTGTGTTAAGTACAAATCTGATGTATTTTTCCCACTGTTTGGTTTGTCAAAACGTAGTTAAGTTTAACCCAGGGTACGCCAAATTTTAAGCAAGGCAGTAAGGTCGAGGATAATCCAACTGGAGCTTATAATATGATGTTTAGCCTTAATGACGAGATTCAACCAGTTTAATTATGATAACATACAGATATAATTTGAACCGGGAACCTAGAATTAAGAATGATCGATACAATCATGGCAAAATTAATCTTTGGTTTATAGCGTTGATCGAGCTTTCAGCCGTAAACGGGTTCATAGTAGGATTCGTGCTGTTTTCCAGGCTTTGTCATAAATTTAGCCCCCTGTTACCGGTTTCCCTATCCTCGGGGGCGGCTTTCTCATTCCGGTTAGTTCAGTCTTTTTTTCCTTTCCGTAGGTTTTTAAAGACCAAGATTCCGGATCATTGCCATCATCTCGCCATCAGAGCCAGCAAGTAGCGGAGAGCATTCTGCGTTACTTTTCTGGTTTTGAAGCCTTCTCCTTGCCTCCACCTACAGCTGAAGAGGACATAATGAGAACTCTTAGCGAAAATAGGAGTCAAGTACGACCTCAATTCTTAAAGAAACTGGAGGAATTTAAGACCCTGCTTAAGTCTACGCTGTTTCCAAAACGCAGCTGCTTTGATGGACAGCCGGTGACTGGAGAAGGTAACGTATCTTTTCATTCTTTTAGTATAGAGTGAAGGATCAACAAATAGAGTTCTAAAAGCATAGTGGTTATATCAGTGGGATGAGATACGAAGCAAAAAGTGCTTTTGGTGTTGAATGTATATTATCAACAATGCGTTATTTTAACTTTCCTTTCATACCCTGGTGGGCTACTTTCCTATTTGGTTTTTTTCCTACAAGAATGTCCATGGCAATTACATATGGTGGGGATAGAAAATAATTTCAATATATATAGTACATAGCGAGTAGAAGGCAAACTGTGTATGCTTGACATGTTTCGAGTAAGTTAGTATCCATCGTAAGGCTGCGTGCAAACGCAGCAACTCCCAACATTGCTGGGCCAACAATGTTGGGAGTTGTTGCGTCCGTGTTACAATTGGCAGTGGTGTGCAAACGGATGCAACAACTCCAACAACGTTGGGACCAGCAGTTCATCGTGGGAAGGATACAACCCATAAGTCTTTGTAAACCATGCGTAACGAGTGTGCGTGTCCCCAACAATGTTGGAAGAGCTGTGCAAACGGATCCAACATTGTTACGCTACGCTTCGGCGATCACGGAACAAAAGAAATGTTGGGAGTTGTTGGCTGAAAAGTTTGACCGGTTTCAAACTTTGCGCAACAACACGTAACAACATCCAACAACATGCAACAGGGTGTGCAAACGGACGCAAGATGTAACATCCAACGATGCTGGGAGTTGTTGGTCAACAATAGGGACCTTAAGCACCAAAAACGTAGAATGTCGCGGACGTGAACCGGAAATGACAGTCACGCACACGCCATTGGTTGCCATGGGATACTACGCAGTTACGCGAAAAGCCCTTCGTCGCCGACGCAGATCGGGATGATTGTACGTTTTTGGAAAACGTAAGAAAAAAATAACTAGTAAATCACCACAAAAAGTTCAGTTTCAAGGTAAGACATGAAAATCATCTTGTTTTATAATCCGTTACTACAATGTTGCATATTTTATCGAGTGAAGTAAAAAACGGAAGTGTTACATAACCTGTGTTTATGTACAAACAACCGGTTGCAGAGTCAGCAAAGTGAAGAAAGCCATGGCGAGTTGCTCGGAAGAAAACAAGAATCAAAGGTAATAAAAATACAATCTGCTCTGACAAAATGTAATACTCCTCGAGATTTCGTATCTTATTACTGACCTTTTTGAAATTATTGTTATAATAAGCAAAGTTATGTTTTCATTTTTGCATTGCTCTTTTGGGTCATCCTCGGTGTAAAACCCTCTGAAGTTTTTCTTTGTTTTCTAGTTATTTTTTCCTTGGTTCCATTGTGTTGACTTCTCACTGGCTTCTTTGTATTAATTGTTTTACGTTACTCATGAGATTCACAGGTTTTTATACCGAGTATGAGCCGCACTTTTAGTGACCGCTAGGTTTGTTTGATTTTCACTCGACTGCAGAATACCTGCAAGCTGAAATTTCTGAAGCGAAATGGCAGCGTAGATTAGGCAGCATCGCCGAAATGTGATCGGTTTAAGATCTCATAACAACGCCGATTTTATAATTTTCAAATGAACGCCAGCTTACATTATATTGACAAACTCATAGATCATGATAGCTAGAACTCAATATAATTATCAGACTTATAATATACACAACCGAAGAATATTTCAAAACTTCATTTTTTTTATTTTTATACAACTTTCAGCTCTTCTAAGATGGAATGGTCGAAGGCTAAGGATGTTTTGCTGGCTAAAGAGGTCCTTTACCTTGAACCATTTCAGTTCAAGGAAAGGACTGCTCAAAGTGTTCAGGCGTGGCAGGATCTCGTCAACAACCTCATGAAAAATTACCCTGGAAAATTCGAGAAGCTAACCTCAAGGGGTGCTAAGGACCATATAGCGCTCCTGATTAAAAACCACAAGAAGAAGAATGCAGATGAGCTGAAGGCGAGTGGGATTAGCCCAGAACAATCAGAGCTGGATACTATACTTGAAGAAATAATAGAGAGGATGGAAGCAAATGTTGCAGAGATTGAGAAAGACAACGAAAAGAAGAAAAGGGAGGTGGCTATGGCCAAAGACATCAGGCTGAAGGCCATGGAGGCCCTAAGCCAAACTAAAAAGAGAGAAAATGAGGATGGGAATATTAACCCTGCAAAGCAGATCAGGAGAAGGTCAAATGGATCAGAGATGATTGCATACCTGAAGGAGAGGGCAGAGGAGGAAATGGCCCTGCGTGCAAAGGTAGAAGAATCAAAACAGACCCAGATGGTTAATGAAGCAAAGAGGCATGAAGACCTCTTTAACATTCTGTTACACCAACAAAAACAACAACAAGAGTTCCAACAACAACAAGTACAGCTAAACCAAGAAGCCATGAAGCAACAACAACAACAGTTTCTTCAGATTCAACAGTCTATGGCCAATCAACAACAACAAAATTTTCAAATGTTGATGGCCATCCTGCAAAAAAAATAATAAACAGCAGCACAATAAGTTTTTAAAAACAAGTTGGATTTATTACCTTTTTTTTACACATTTACTACATAATTTACTGTATTTTAAGATAATGTGTTGAATATGACAAGGACACTGGATTGTACATTTGAAAGAGATGTGTACATACATTTTGATTGCTTTATAATTTCTTATAAATATAGAGATGCAAATGCAAATGAAAAAAAAAAACGTGGCACATGTACAGTCTGTTATATTATTAACATTTAAAACCTTGTTCAGACACGAGTTATATATTAATATTGTCCAAGAGATAGATTAGATTTCAAAATAATGCTTTTTATAAATAAAGATCACCTGGTTTTAAAAAGTGTATTGCAAGAAATAAACAGAAATACTTAATTGTAGTGGGCCTAATCATTTTCGCAATAGGATAGGTAGTTGGATATAGCAAAGGTATATTGTTAGCCTTCATGAGAACAACCAGTTTGATTAATGCATTGAACATAGCCAGAACATCCTTAATCATTTTCCCCCGGCAATGCTCTACAAAATGACCTAAGCCCTATAGTTGTTCAAAGGAGAATTAAGCACTAACCTGGGGTTAAATTTTAATACCCCTGTTTCTTTTTCATTTTTCTTGGACAAGTGATCGATTCTCTAATCTCTAATCTTTTTAGATCATCCAAACATCAAATGTAGACAAAAATAGACTGAATGTGCTTAAGCTTTTATATGCGCTCTAATTAAGCCCTATGGTTATCTTGAACAACCCTGCTCACAGCAAAAACAACAAATGAAAGATGCTTGGATTTGGCAAATTAAGAACATTAAAATATTGCAATATATAATACTGGTATTGCATTTTTTATTATACAGCTACAGCAAGGAGAAACACACTCAGAGCCCATACCAGGTTTTCAAAGTTAGATGTAATATGCTCCTGCAAAGACACTTTTCTTTTCTTTTTGGGAGTTTTTGAGATCACATTAATGGCAACAACATTGCAGTGACTCAGCCCTTTTTAACAGACTTAAAAATAGGGAATTATTATGAAAAAAGTACTTATCATGAAGACAGGAAGTCAAGCATGTCAAACATATACAGAGTTAAAATTATTACATGCAAAAAGTGAAAAGATACCTGCGATGTAGAATAACTACATTTTTTATTTTTTGGTTCTAGATTGCAGAACACTAATTTTTGTTAAAAGTTCACATGGCAAAAGAAAAATGTTTTTGAAAGTCTGAGTTGTTTCTCAATAATTATCGTTAACTCGCAATTTGCAAATTTATTTTCAGCATCTAATAATTCTTACAGAGAGCATGACATTCTGCAAAATTAAGCTAACTTTTCATATAAAGTCACAATTATTTTTACAATAGTATGTTTTAATGAAAGCTAGCACATTATTAAAACAACTCTTGAAAAAAACAATTGCATTTTAAACAAAATGATTTTTTTTCCAATTTCTTTGGCACACAATAAGCCCATCCACTTATCATGAAATTAATAATTGACAGGATCATATGTGACGTCTGCATGAGACAATGAATACAGGAACTGAAAAATGGGATTATATTACATGTACATGTTTATATCCTTTCTAGGCATTGCCAGAGTTGTTGCATAAACTGCAAAAAATGCATCTTATGGTTACTTTAACCCAACTCAACAACTCAACTGTTTCATACTTAGGCGAAGTACTCCTCTAGAGATGGTGGTTCCACTCCAAAGTGTGCCCCTGTATTGTTGCCATAAAGACATGTCAGGGCATTCCTAAGCAGAGCACTCACTATGTAATGTTTGCCAACTGGACTAAGACCAATTTTGAGATTTTTTTTGAAATCCAAAAATTTAAATGATCCAATAACATCACCAAACACCCACTCAACTGAGGAACGGACTGAGCTCATGGCACTGTTGAAGTCCTCCATAGCGGGGGTCAGTCGTTGTTCTTTGAAGGGTCCTTGCAAGGTGGATGCGATGGGGATAAGCGGGATCCCCATAGAGACACATGGCCTCACCAGTGGCACTAAATGCATGAGCGTTAAGGTCATCCAGGAGATGAGAATCTTTCAGCATTGCTGCATCATGCTTTCTTCCCTCTAAATAACAGAAAATAATATTATCACTGTTTAATAAAGTTTTAGTTGGAGATACCACATGAAGAATAAAAATATTCTCTAAATAATTTATGTTAATTTTTTAACCAAAGTATTCTCGAGATGATCACTTCATAAGTCATTTCTAAAAATATCCTTTTTGGTGGAGTGAGGATGGGGGAAGGTAGGGAAGCCCATATAGAGGGTCACCGACCCATTTAGTTTTAATTTTCACTTTTCCATTGCTTTCATGAAATTTAAACTGACTTACCAACAGGTCCAAAAAGATGCGCAATTAGCCCATCCGGCAGCGTAACGGACTGAAACTTTAGGGCATGGAGCCTCTTGTGCCCATTGTACACTATTTTTTGGTTTTCACCCGGTCTTGATATTGGTCTTACGGTGCCATCGATGAATCCGAAGCAGTTTTTCAATGGAGAACCTTTCACTGCCACTGCATCAGCATACTGTTGAAGTTTCCGCGGGCTTAGAAGAGTAGCATTCCACTGTGTTAATCTGTGGTGGTGGTTTTGGTAAATGAATTCTTCCACCGCGATTGTGATCATAGATAGTTCTGGCACAGCTCGCCCAAACCGGTGTATTAGATCACTGTACCTGCACGGGTACGCCAGACGTTTGAGCACCATACAGAGTCCTTCAATCTTATCGGCTCTTGTCCTCTGGTGACAGACGAATGACTCTGGAAGCCCCAGAGCATCGGCTAAGCGTTCAATATCCCGTTTTCGTACTCTAAACTCTGCAAAGATTTCACTTTCCTCGAGAGTGTCTAAAGTAAACCTTTCGTAATCACTGTGCGGAAAAATTGGATTCTTCGTCTGCAATGCTTCGTGTAAAACTCCAAATTCCTCTTCGGAAATAAAACCGTGTATAAAGGACAAAAGCAACATCTCCTCAACCTGTTTGCGGCTAGCCATTGTGAAAAAAAAGTGAAAAAAGTAGTACGTAACGATTGACAAACCCTCCTTTGTTTACATTTTGACCGGTCACGTCTCTGAGCTGCGTAGTTCAGCTTAACGTCAATAGTGGGACACGTAACTCACGTTTTCCCCAGGACTCCTCGTCTCACTGTCACCGTCGGCGGCATTCCACGTTTTTCGTGCTTAAGGTCCCTAATGTTGCGTCCGTTTGCACGCGGCCTAAGAATATGATTGCTCTAAACTGCAGTTCTTTGAGTTGGTTTTTTATCAGGGTATTTTAGGCTGTGTTAAAAGGTCCTTAACCGGCTAGATCAACACATATCGGATAGGTTTCTGTGCCAGTCTGTTTGTGTTAATGCATGTGAAAAGGTGTTCATACCAGAGGCCGGAGTATTTTCTATATGGACATGATAATACACATAAGCTGCCCGCTGAAGTGTAGAATACGCTTTACAATGCGAGGTGTTCAAATTCTGATTTGTGCACTGCATTTATCTTATTAGTTAAGATTTGACATTGTGGTCAGTTGTTTTTCTCAGATCGTTTTACTTAAGTAGTAAATAACTAATTATATAAAAAAATTAACTGAAGAGAAAAATTTCACTTAATAATGACAGGACTTGCAGCTTTGATCACTCTGTACGTGGAAGCCATTAACACTGGTGCTGTTCCAAACGTGCAGTTCGCATGGGAGACGTTCGTGGAAACAAAATGTATCGACGCCAGAAATGTAGCTCTGGATATTTACAACACTCGTGTTCGGGAGGTTTTGTCCAGTAATTTACCGTGTGACAATGATGAAATTCGTCAGGCACATAGCGATTCGCTAGAAGAGTGTCAACGACAGTTTATGGCGGAAACCACTGGTATATCCACTATAACAACTGAAAAGTATTTACGGTTGCTAAAGGTAAGGCTTTGACGTACTTTTTTATATATTTAAGGAATGCGATTGGGTGGGTTGAAATAAATGAAAAAATAATGATAATTATAATGATATTGACAATAATAACGATGAGGATAAAAATGTTGATAATGACAGTAATTATAATGATTTCGACGACGACGATGATGGTGAATGACGATGATATGTGAATAAAAATGCTTCATAGTAAGTCTGCCAAGATGGTTTTTCCAATTACTAGATAAGAGCAATAACATCAGGTGTACATTACAGTGTATGTACATATCATGCTGGTTGAATTTCATTTAATATGTTGCGATTTTCCCTCACATTTTCTTGCCTTTCAGGAAGTAGTTTTTTGTTAACGCTCTGCTTAGAATTTCGTATGCTGTGAATTCTTTCTCTCTTTTCAGCAATCGTTGACCCAGAAGTTGAGTGAATGGCAGACTGAGAACACCCGGTTGACCAAAGAACTCTGTAATGATTTATTGTCTAAATTGAAACGACAACACCTGGATCCAATCCTTCTTCAACTACAAGGGCATGATGGATCGAATTTGTCTTTCGACGACATAATTGGAGTATACCATCGCATCAAAGACGACTATGAAGGACAAGCGGTTGGAGCAAAAGATGTGATCGCAGCAGCTTTTTTTGATTTCCAACCCGTAAGTATTTCCTCCCTGTTAAACGTACTTCATGCTGCATTTGACCTTGTTCTGGCCTGTTCTGGTGTAAGGTTAGCATTATGGCTCTTCCTTGTCCTTTTTTGTTTTGTCTCATAGTGTTATTGTTGTATTAGTTTTTATTTGTTCCATTTTTCCAGTTCGTTATGTCCTCGCTCATGTGCGTTTGTCAGTTCTTTGGCGTGATTTCCATAGAATTCAGACCCGAAAAACCTCCCGTTTCTGGCCAAATGGCATTAATTTTCAGTAGGCAGCAGTGTTCAAAACTCCAGACACATTGTTAACTGTATTTTTTGTTTCTCCATTGCGGCCGCGAGACTGGGTAGAAAAGTTGCATCCTTAAAGGGTTCAAGTCATTTTCATGAAAACCTAATGAAGGATTTTTCTGTCAAAAGAATGCTTTTGAATTCGACTGTCTTTCTTAGAATCAGACTTGCTTAGAAGCAAGGCTCCCAAAGAAGTCCGCATTTAAATCAATAAAACAATTGAGAAAACAAATGATGATGATTGTCACAACTATTGTAGGAACTTGCAAGGGAAACAAAGCAGTACCTTGAATTATTACGACAAATGAAACACTTTGACGAAAAAGCAGCTCAAGAAATGAGAGTAAAAGCATATCAAGAGCGAGAGAGAAAGAGACTTGAGGTACGTCTACAGACTAGAGGTATATTCTGTGATGAAGCTTGTGCGAAGAGCAAAAAAAAAAAAAAAGGCGAATCAACCAAACGGCTTTTTAAAAAAAACTTCGCAAGGATTACCTGCTGATTTTCACACTTGCCGTTTAAGTTCTTGATTGTGAGTGGTCCACAAAGACGAATTGGACATTTTGGATGAACAATTACTGCGCTAATGACACGTTACAGCAGATTATATTAAAAAAGACGGAAAGACGGCTCTCGATATTATCGATGTAGGTTCGTCATAGTGTAAAGGAATACAAGGACGTTTACCTAAAAATATTGTCATTCAATGAACATATTTTATTGATAACAGTGCCTACTATTAAAATCATATTCACAATTAATTCAATTAAAAAAACTATCCCTTCAAACAACCGTTAACAAATACTTTCGTTAAAAAAAACCACTTAGTTAATAATAATAATAATAATAATAATAATAATAATTTAGCTTATAATAATAATAATAAGAAGAATTTCTCTTTTAATCAGTTCCATACAAAGAGGAGTTTTGCCTTTTTTCTCGGGAAAGTTATTTTATAAAAGCAATAGAAAACTTTTTTTCTGTGTTTGCATAACCTGATATAAACACGAGAGGGGTTGGGAGAATTCTCGACAGTTATGCAAACCCGAGACGAAGTCGAGATGTAAACACAGGAAAAAAGTTTTCTATTGCTTTAATAAAATAACTTTCCCGAGAAAAAAAAGCAAAACTCCTCTTTGTATGGCACGGATTAAAAGAGAAATTCTTACAAGTCGCAAAGTCTTGTCCACGAAGTCTTGCTCGCGTAATCAGTTCTTGTTTTGCAAAAAGATGCTTTCCAAAATACGGATTTCTATCGCTTAAAATGTTAGCTTAATCGAAAAAAAAATTGACACACCTTCTTCGTAGCGATTTTCCAAGTTACAGCCGACGAAAGAATGGGTAAATAAAGTAAACTTGTCGAGTTTTGAACTCGAAAACTTTTTCAAATTCGTGCTTGCGTGATTAGCGCGCGAAAAGCAAAACATCTTGACGTCACAACCATGTTTACATACTCTCATGCGAACACGCCTCTAGGCCAATCAGAGCGCGCGTACTATCTTAGTTATTTTATAATTACGTTTATTTTCCCTCGCAATCTAGCATTATAACATTGCCTAGAAATATGGTGTGTTAAAATAATCGAGAATTGCTGACTCATAATCAAACGCATTAATTAACCTCGATTTATCACCGTGATTACTTTAGGAACAACAGCTGCGACTTCAGCAAGAAAATCAAGAACACAAAAACGAGGTATCAGATGCACTATCTATTTCTTTCTTTCTTTTTTTTTATTGCTATCCAATAAACGATTTATAACTTTTACCATTAGCTGTTTTTGAACAGTCAGACTACAGACAAGATTAGACGTTGATGATGACGGTCTGCTCAATAATACCTAGCGCTAGCTTGGCAGGCTTCACATCTACGCTGAAACGACGTGTTTGTTTCATTCTGATTTTTCCATTGGGCACTGATTCTTGGGTGGAAAAAGGTTTTCCCGTCTTGCACCCTCAGCTGCGCACCTGAGACGGCTTTGATGCATATGGTCGCATTTTTCACATCCCCTGATGCTCAGGCAAAAAATTTCAACACAGGCAAAAAATTTAAGAAGGAATCCTTCAGGAAAAAAAAAGTTAACTGTAATAACAACAAAGAATATTTCTCATGGGAGACTAAGAAAATAAATGTCAAATCTCACAAGAATTGTGAAAACACGGGTAAAGTTCTAAAACAAAATTCATTTGTAAGATGTCATTTGTGAAATTTGACAGTTATTTTCTCGGGCTCTTATGAGGAATTTTCTTTAGTGTTATTACAGATAACTAATTACATCTATAGCCCTTGAAAAATTTAAAAAAGAATGCGCTATAATTGGTACAAGGTTTTTGTCTACTGAAAATTAAAATTACTTAATTTCGTGGTGGATTCTGTCTTAAAAAACGTTCAAAAAACACAAGGCGAGGCATGAATTTTCTTGCAAGAAAGATGTTTAATTTTGCTAGCATTTCAAAAGATATTGGTTAATGCATAAATGACGAAAGCCTTTAGCCTGGTTATTGTTGGCTGTCTTCACATCTAATGGCCTTCAACCCTTTCATTTTGTTGTTTTCTTTACTTTTCTTGAAGATGGAAATGTTGATCACCAGGCTAGAGAAAGAGAGGGTACAATATCGGCAGCAGATGCACAGTGAGCTGGAAGCACAGCAAGTTCAAATGCAAAATATGATGGCAGCAAATATGAAACAAGCCGAGCAAGAAAGAGAGGCCTTCATCAAGGACAACCAAGCCCTAGAGAAGCGCTTTCTGGAAGTGCAAAGATCGAACGAAGAAAATATGAAACTGATAAGAAATATGACCGATTTAATTGCAAAGCAACATAAAGAGAAGGAGGTTCTTAGAGAAAGTGCCAAGGAACTGCCCAAAGATAAAATGGAAGCCTTGTTAAACGAAATGAGCGAAAGACACGCAGATGAGGTCGGGGCCTTTCTTAAAGAGACAGAGGGTCAGTTTGAGGAAATCAGCAAGTTAAAGCAAGAAACCAGTGATGAAGAGGGTGAAAATTTGTGCCACAAAAAAATGGATGAAATACCAGAGATGATTAAATTGAGATCGGAGGCTGTGGGCAACATACGGAAAAAGATAACCGAGACTCGTCAGGAACAAGAAGAGGTTGAGACATCAAGTTACATAAAGAAAGGGTTAAAAATTATTGCGCGAACAGTAGTACCGATTGGTTCAATTATTTCTCTTGTTCAACCACAAACAGCGCCAATCGCTGGGCCAGCAAGTGCTGCTATTGGTAGCATCGCTGACGCATTGTCAGATGTTTGCAGTATCATGTGAAGTTGAGAAAGCCAAGGAACGTGTTACCTATTTCATCGCTAGGAAAAACAACAACAAAAATCATCAACTGAGCAAGTGACACTTACACAATAACCGCTTTAAGAAAGAGCAAAAATTTGATGACTGAAATTTTTACGTGACCTTAGTGCATTGTGATTCTAAATGTTTAATGGTTGATGTTCGAATATCTTAGCCTAAGATTTGTCGTCTTCTCATAACAGAGAAGTGTGACGTCACGTTACCACGGTAACACTATTTCTGTATGAGAAAAAAACCAACGACGGCGGTGACGGCAAGGAGAACGGCCAAAGAATAAAATGTTTACATTTGCAAACAACCACTTTGCACGTGAATCATGGTACTTTGTATACATTTCTTTGGCGTCGTTGCACCACTACGAAATGAAACTTCCTAATTTCAGGAGCCCGCTTCATGGAGTAGGTGAACACAGCACAAAAATTGTCGCATTCTCTTTCTAAGCTTAGATAACGATAGATACGGTCCGAAAGAAAATTTCGCCAAGCTTGAAAAATGGACTTTTGCTACCATGGCAACGTGACGTGAGTACTTCTCTCAATTAGGGACAATCGTCTAGGAGAGCTTTTTTATCCTTATTTGTACAATAAATCAAAAAATAAATTAAAGCAAAAGCAAAACCATATTTAAATTATTATGTTGAATGTTAAAGCTTTATTTTAATTTTTTTCAAAGTTGAGGACATTGGATATGATATATTATGCGGTAGTTCTACTAGGTAGATTGTATGCTGAATACCTTACAACGCTTAACAATGCAATGCAAGGTTTCAATGCAATTGGAATGTGATTACCCTTCTGAGAGTAGCCGAAGATTCGCGAAAGTTACAATAGCAACCAAAAAAGGGTGACTAATTCGAAAAGGTCAGCATGTTGACTGCGTGACAACCAGCTAAAGCGTAATATTTTTTGAAAATCCCGGATGTTACAATCTGAAGTATAACGCGCACCTTTAAGAGTTTCCCTTGGTATAGTGTACCTTGTCATTATTTGTAGCCTTTGCTCTCAAAGGCATAATTGAAACTTGCGCTCAATTTTAACCCCATGCATATGTGTAGCTATATTCGCTATTCAGCCATCATTTACAACGATTGAGGCTGCTAACCTACCATACATCGGAAACAGAAATAAGTGTCATCTATTACTGTCGAAAATACTTCGGAAATTATATTTTCCTTACACTAATATTAAATCCACCTTCGACCGATCTCTTTGGCTTCAAAGTGTCTACAAAATTGGTTTTAGCTTAAGCTGAGCACCAAAGCAAATTATTTAAATGAAGGAGTTAAGAGCTAGTCGTTTAGATGGCATTTGTTTATTAAGTCACAATTTCAAATAGCGCAGCGAACTACGAATGGCGTTAGGAATGTAAACATGGATGGAATGTGATAAATTGTTGCAAAGCTCATGCCATTTTGGCAATATCGTTTGGCATGTTTCTTTTGCTTTAAAGAATCTGATTACAGGGACAATATTCTTACTTTCTTAAGTAGTAGGTAGATCTCCCGAATTCGATACCATTAACGAATATAGTGCAGCATACATGTCCCGCGTACTTCCTCCTTTGTCAATACTGTTTGAAATGAAATGAAAAGAAAAAAAAAAACGTACTTCAGGTGCCCTTTGAAATTTGCCTAGCGGAATAAAGATAGTGACAAACCTTGGGTGACTTGTTGGATGCAGAATGTCGAATCTGCTTCATTTTAAAAGCAATGTTGAATGATGCAGAATTAAAATGCTTGAATGAAATCAACTATTTACCTACTAAACACCATCCAAAATTGCTTTCGTTTTCGCCTGCAATATTACAAAGGAGCACCATGTGCCCGACCTTGTTGGAGGGTCCTGAAGGGGGGGTCGGATCCCATTTCCCAGTGCCATTTTATGAAAAATCCCATTCCCATTTAGGATTTTTTCAAAATTCCCACTCGCATTTCAAACGTAGTGTAACAGCCGTCAATTCAGCGTCTATTCCACGTTTTATTCGATCCGATCAATTACGCTCAGCACGTTGTTCGAATACAATACTGTAAAAAAAATCCTTACTAACAAGCAAGTGTCCGTGTCCGTAACCTTGAGAATCGCTGCAATATCCGTAATGATTCCCTTATGCTCTATTCCTTCGATGTGAGTCTAATCAAACGATCCTTATCCGAAAAATAAAGGCGAAAATAACAGCGACAAAAAACACATGTGTGCCGAGGTTTGACCTAGTCTCGAATGGAACCTCGGCAGAGACTGGGCTCTAACCACACAGGAAACCTAACATTTACATGGCTCCCCTAAAATGTTTGTCATTTTAACCAAAACAAATCTTACTCTAACTCGTTCAAAATAATAGAACACGCTTGGAAATTTTTGCTTCAATCCGGGCCAACTTTTTTTCCGGACCGTGCGAAGACTGGTTCCTAACAAAGACAAATTCAAGATGGCGACGTGAAGCCAGACGAACTACGGCTGATTATAACGGCATCGAAGAGCCGTGAAAACATTAGGAATTGCAATTTCAAACCAATAAATGAAATGAACAAAAGTTAAACTATTCATACAGTAATATTTCAGCTCAGTAGACATCATGTCATTTAGAGCAGCAGCTCTGTTATGTATATCGATTGTCGTCCTAATTATCGATCTCTTTAGTAACAACTAAGTTTCAAAATGCCTTCTTTAAGAACTTCGCTTCGATAAGTTTAACTTACCTTCATTAAGAAATTTGAAGGGACACCTTTCTTGTTTGGTGGGGGTGTTTTAATGTCAAAGAAGAGACCTCAAATACACTTGAACGTGGCTGAACTGGTGTTGTTTGACGATGACATGATGTATTATTGTAACTTCCCACTTTTCAACGAACAAAATTCCTCGCTGTTTATTATTATCTGCCACGAAAGTTAGCATTTTGCCTTGACAATTCACGAAGTAGAAATCGCTTTACTGAGAATAGGACAACCTCGGAGCGGAGGAGTGATTTTCTTGCTTCTCGCAAGTCATCCAAAACCTGTTAGTTCATCCATTAACAAGCGTGATGTGAACCTGATTGACCTAAAAATGGTATTTTTTATAAGAAAAATTCACGTGCGTAAGCTCCAAACTTAAGCAACTAAAGCATCAAAACAAAGGATAAATACCTTCTTCATGTTTTCCTCGTTTCCGTTTTTCAGATATGGGCACCAAACAGCAGATATAAAACCTTTTCCAAAGCTTACTTCAGCCAGACTTTTCTCTCAAGAACCTCGCAAGAAACTCTCTCTTCGCCGACATAAAGCTAGTCTCAAAATATTCGAAGACAAGGCATGCAAGGTACCGATAAAAAGCTCTTTCTTCGTAGCTTTTATCGCACTCGTCAAAACATTGTTTATTAGTACCAGTTCTCTCTCACATGGCGATAAGCCTGACCGATTTTCGCTCTTGGCGGGCCGGCGATATGGCCGCGCAGAATTTCAAAAAAGAGGACTGGGAAAACGGGGACACGAAACTTGGCCAAAATTGGCACAAAAATTTCCAAGCGTGGAATTGCTAAGCATTCTAGGTATCGTGTTTCTGACATCACAGTTCCTCAGGCTCCTCGTCGGGGATTCCCGGTCTATCCTTAGTTGACTCTAGCAACAGCACAAGTTTATTGACTGGTCGATCCAATACTGATCCAGTTCCGGTTTGGACAGTCACCGATCTGACTTGGCCTTCATCATCAGGACGTGTGGTAAGCA
Source organism: Porites divaricata (assembly GCA_038088405.1). Lineage (NCBI taxonomy): Eukaryota > Metazoa > Cnidaria > Anthozoa > Scleractinia > Poritidae > Porites > Porites divaricata. The sequence goes on from JBBMOI010000006.1 coordinate 10,358,567, forward strand.
CTTTAGCCATAGGCCACTTATTCCTGCAAGAATTGCTGTCCTTCAACAGAACAATGTCGCCTTCCGTAAAGTTTCTTCTCTTGCATGTCCACTTTTGCCTCAACTGTAGGGTCTGAAGATATTCTTTACTCCATCTATTCCAGAAATCGTTCGCAATATGCTGTACGCGCCTCCAGCGACGTTTGCAGTAAGCATCCGCTCGCTGAAACTTTCCTGGAGGGGGAAGGACGAGCTTGGTTTTACCAGTAAGAAGGGTACTTGGCGATAGTGGCAACGGTGAGAGCGGATCACTTAAGGTCTCGATAGTCAGAGGACGACTGTTGACCACGGCTTCCGCTTCACATAACAGAGTTCGCAATGATTCGTCGTTTAAACTGTGACCATGCTGCTTCATGAGTGCTGCCATAACGTTCCGCACGGACCGAATCTGTCGTTCCCAAACACCTCCGAAATTACTTGCTGTAGCAGGGTTTCTGATCCAATCAATGTTCTCCTTAAGCAACTCTGCCTTAATTTTCTCATCGTCCATTTCTTGAAGCGCTATCTTTAACTCGTTTTCGGCTCCAACAAAATTAGTTCCTTGGTCACTGCGAAGTTCTCTTATGGGTCCTCTCCGACAGGTAAAGCGCCGTAATGCCTGTAAGAAAGAATCTGTTTCCATGGAGTGGGCTACTTCGATGTGTATCGCTCGACTAGCCAAACAGGTAAATAAGGCTCCGTACCTTTTAACTTCTTTCCTGCCTTCTTTAATATACCACGGTCCAAAGTAGTCCACAGCACAATATGAAAACTGTGGCGCGGGTTCAACACGGGAGCTTGGGAGGTTGGCGATTTTCTGTTCTCCAAAAGTACCACGGAGATGTCGACATGTGACACACCTTGATATAAAGTGTCTGACTGCAGCATTCCCATTGATAATCCAGTAACCATTTGAACGAAGTTCGTTTAAGGTGAGGCCTCTTCCGCCGTGGTGAGTCTTTTCATGGGCGTGGCGGAGGACCAGCTCTGTAATATGACCAGTTTTCGGTAAGATGACAGGATTTATAAGACCGTCTGAGAGGTTAGCCTTCTTTATCCGTCCTCCAACTCTCAACAATCCGCTGGCATCCAGGTATGGATCAAGGGCGTTAAGGCTGCTATTTTTCTTCAAAACTACTTTCTTCTCCTTGTCATGATGACGATCTTTAGGCACACCTTCGGCCTTGGTTTGAAAATCTTTCAGAATCTTGATTTCCTTATCGAAATAGTTCGTTTGCACAAGCTTAAGAATTTCTGTTTCTGTTCAAGGTCTCGGACCGTAAGTGAAGTAGCCGAGCGACTTTCACATTCACGGCTTCGTCCACTAACATGAGGACCGTCAACAGCTAGAGGTCCCTTGTCTGCTGTACCGACTCTCATCTTAAGACGTCGTTTGTATTCCATACAAACGGCAACTGCGGCCTTTAAGACTCGCCACTTGGAGAATCTTTCGAATCTGCTTAACATGTTTCCGTGTTCTTCTATCACTGTCGCATTAGCGGTGACCTTTCTAATGTCAGGAGAATTGTGGTCGACCTCGTTTTCGTAAGAGTCTTGTTGAGGCCAGTGACCTTCTGTCCGCCACAAGAAATCTGGGCCCTTAATCCATAGCGACTTTTGCATAAACTCCTTAGCGTTCATCCCCCTTGATGCTTCATCTGCCGGGTTGGATCCAGACTGCACGTAGCGCCACTGGTCTGGTGAAGTGTGGTCACGGATGAACTGCACTCTATTTGCAACATACACTTGGAGTCTTCGAGACTCATTGTTGATGAACCCGAGGACAACTTTACTATCGGTCCAATAGAAGTCTTGGAGCCCATCATAGTCTAACTCTTCTTTGAGCATGCTTGCAACCTTTACTGAAACAGTAGCGGCAGTTAGTTCAAGTCTTGGAATAGTGACTGTCTTCAAAGGTGCAACACGAGCTTTCCCCATAACAAGAGAACAATGAATTCTTCCGTTTTCATCAACCAGTCTGAGATAAGAACATTGTCCGTACCCGACTTGAGACGCATCTGACATATTGTGTAACTGAGCATTGGCAATGCTTCCAAAATCAGGAGGCTGAAAGTTTCTTGGGATGTTTAGCTGCTCTAATAGCGGTAACTGACTTCTCCATCTTTCCCATTTGGCGAGAACTTCTCCCTCGATTGGCTCGTCCCAGTTTTTTCCGTGACAGATCTCTTGAAGTATCTGCTTTCCAGCAAGGACGACGGGTGCGATCAGCCCCAGAGGGTCAAAGATCGAGCTTATAGTTGCCAGTATGCCCCTACGGGTGCACGGCTTGTCCTTCAACTGTATCCTGAACTTGAATGCGTCCGATTCAATACACCATTCTACACCTAATGCTCTCTCTATTGGTAACTTGTCACTGCCTAGGTCTAGGCCCTTGATCTCCTTTGCTCTGTCTTCAGCAGGTACTGACATCATCACCTTTCTACTGTTGCTAACAAATTTTGTTAGTTTGAATCCTCCCTTCGCACACATCTCTTTAACAGCTTGTACTAGTTCTACAGCGTCCGTCTCTGTCGGTACCGATCTCAGAGCGTCATCGACGTAAAAGTTCTTCCTTAATGTTTCGGCAGCCCTTGCACCAAACTCTCTTTCACCGTCTTCGGCTGTACGTTTCAAGGCGAAGTTGGAACACCCTGGGGATGAACCAGCTCCAAAGAGATGCACTGTCATGCAGTACTCTTGAGGTTCTTGAGTTAAATCTCCACTCGGCCACCATAAGAAGCGAAGGAAGTTCTGATCTTCCTTTGGGACCTTGACTTGAAAAAACATTTTCTCAATGTCAGCCATGAAGGCTACTTTCTCCTCTCTGAATCTTGTAAACACTCCAGTGAGCTTGCTTGTTAGATCGGGCCCTTGCAATAGGTGGCCATTGAGCGATTCACCCTGGTAGCAAGCTGAACAATCAAACACTACACGTAAACTGTCCGGTTTTTTGGGGTGGTAAACCCCGTGGTGAGGCAGGTACCAGACCTTTCCTTCTTGATGGGGTAGCTCTTCAACCTTGACCTTCCGAGCATATCCCTTCTCTATAATTTCAGCCATGAATCTGACGTAGTCAGCGTAATACCTTGTGTCGCCTTGGAGTCTCTTCTTAAGGCCATGCAGGCGTTGTTCTGCTTGAGGACGGTTATTGGGTAGTTGGACGTTCTTTTCTCTAAAGGGCAGAGGCATCTCGTAATGCATATCATCTCTATGATGGATTCCATCTTCTACAATCTTCAGGAACTGACGATCTTCTCTTGATAATACGACTCCGTATTCCCTTTCGGAAAAGTCCAACTCAAACATTCGAGAAACCATCTGTGGGGTTAGCCGCTCCTTAATCTCTGTCTTAGTAACGATGTACCCATTCACGTTATCCTCCGTGTTGCTCTTCAGGATCTGAATACGGTTACAATATACTTGTTTACTGCTCCCTTGGTTAACAGGACCGTTTACGTGCCATCCCAGAAGTGATCGTACTGCATAGGGCTCATTCTCATTTCCGCAAACAATGTCTCTTGGTCGCACTACGCTAGGGCAATTTAGTCCGATCAGGAGTCCTATTTCTACGTCTTCCATGTAAGGAGGTACGTGTTTACTTATCGTCTGCAAATGGGACCATCCTTGCAGCTCTTCGGGACGCGGAATCTCATCACGATCTGCCGGAATCCGTTGTCTGACGTAAGTTCTCGGTAGGGGTACGATAGCCTCGTTTTCTTGAAAGTGGCAAGCCATTAGCCCATCTACCGCTTTAGTGTCGACTTCTTGGGTACCATGCATAGTAGTGAGCAAAAGTTTGGTTTCACTTCCTTCAACACCAAGTCTTCTTAACGAGTCTTCTCTGATGAATGTTCCACCACTGGCATTATCAAGGAGAGCGTAAACACATATGTTATTGTTTGGATTGTCCTTGTGGTACAACCATACTGGGATTATACCCATAACAACTGGTACATCGCCGGCATCTGTCACATTGCAAGTTGCAGTACACGCGTGAACAACTCGTTCTTCCGTTTTCTTTTCACTGGATTCTGATTTCACATGTTGGCCGTTTCGACTTTCTGTTTTCACCTCTTCTGATTTCCAACTGAAATCATGGAGTGACGTTGGGTGTTTCTTATTGCAAATCTGACAGGTTCTTTTACCCTTGCAAAGCTTGGCAATGTGTTCAGAACTGTAGCAACCAAAGCATAAACCTTTCTGTTTGATAAAGTCTTTCCGCTCTACTAGCGCCCTTTTAAGAAACTCAGCACATTCGTCTAGATGATGCGCTTTAGAGCACAATGTACAGCTGACGGGGTGAGAGTTTCCTCCACTGCCGTTCTTTCCTGACAAGCCTGTTGCGAAGTTGGTACCCCTTCCTCTCTTCGTTTTGCGTTCGTTCTGCTTATGGTACTTGTCAAATGTGTCCATCGGTTTACTAATGCATTCCTCTGAGTAGATCGGGTCTGTCGCTAAATCGGCTTGCTCTGATACAAATTGGCAAAAGTCATTAAAGCTGGCTGTCTGTCCCTTGACACTCCTAATTCTGCTAACTCTCTCGGTCCACTTACTGCGTAGATATCGCGGCAGTTTCTCCCATAACTGGCGCATAACATTGGCCGTGTTCAAGTCATTCATGTATTGCATGCCTGTCATGGCGTTCCTTGCTTGCTCAAGGACAATGGAAAATTCTCGTAACCCTGTTCCGTCGTTGGGCTTAACAGTGGGCCAGCTCGATAGCTTAGCGATGTATGCACTTGCAATCTTGTATGGGTCGCCAAATGTTTCTTCAAAAGCCGTCTAGCCTCCTTGTACGAATCTTCACCCTTCATTTGTAAACAACCCTTTATCAGTTCGTTAGCCTTTCCACTAGTGTACTGATCCAAGAAATACAAGCGCTCACTAGAATCATCTACTTTAGATTCTATGAGAGTTTCAGAGGCTGCTATGAATGCTGGGTATGACATAACATCTCCAGAGAACGTCGGTGGCTTATGACTAGGTAGGAGGCTCCTTGCCTGTTGAGTAACAATCATTTCTGACAGTTCTGCCTGTTTCCTTTGAATGTCAAAATAGTCTTGATATGGCCTTGTACCTTCCACAGAGCTTGAATCCTTTCCGAAACTGCACGTACATTCCTTTTTGACATGTGATAGTTTATAATCAGTGGGGGTTTCGTACTTGTCTTTATACTCTTCCTCTTTAATGGGAACACTCTTCGGAACAAAGGGTCGGGCAGTTGGGTTCATGTTAGCACCACTGACTAAGGCTGGCGTTGTTACAGGAGTGGTCATTGAACTGGTACTAACAATAGCTGAACTTTGGAGTTTCACAGAAGGCACCTTTAGTGTAGCCTGATCGTTAGGTTGTGCCCCAGGTGAGATGGGAGTAGAAGTGAGTTTAACTTTAACATCTTCCAAATTTTCATTCATTCCGTCAATATTTTGTTCCTCCTCGAATTCCTCATAAGTCTTTTCTTCTGCCTTTGCCTCCGCGATTTGCTGTCTAAGTTCAAGCTCTTCAGTGGCCATTCTTAGTGCTTGTTTTTCTTTTAGAAATAATGCCTTAACCTCTAACGTTGCGGCTTTAGCCTTTGCTTCAACTAATTTTAACTTAGCAGATGTTACTGAGGAAAGGGAGTGCCTTGAGCGACGAGACGACTTAGCTTTCACTGAGTGTGTATCACGTAAACCACCACGTAGCTTATCTGCGTCATTCAAAAAGCCAAGAATCCTTTGCTTTAGCTGGAGCACATCCTTATCACGAGTGCCAAACCATTCAAGAGCCAATTTAATTCCATCATCATCATCTAAGGCCTTGAGATATGCGTCATGTGCTTCTTGCACTTTAACAAATAGCTGGTCTAAATGAACAACTTCCGTACGCACTTGTTTTTCGTTTTCAAAATCCGTTAATAAGGGTGAGATTAGGTTCATCTGCTTAGTTAAATTACTAAGTGCAGTTTTCCGATTTTCCTTCAACTTTTGAATCTCAAATTGCCTACCCTTTTCTGTAGGAATCCGTTTTCGCACGTCCATGTGAGTTTCTTGAGCCAATATACCGGTCAGCGGGGATATCGTACGAGGTGACGAGCAGATTGTATCGAGATCCATATCGATTTCGCGCCAAATGCAAGGCTTTTCTGCATCAGGGAACTCCGTTTTCCTTTGTAAATCCTCATCCTTGTCTCCTTCCATGTGATTCGCTGGTAGGTCAAACTGTAACAGCCGTCAATTCAGCGTATATTCCACGTTTTATTCGATCCGATCAATTACGCTCAGCACGTTGTTCGAATACAATACTGTAAAAGAAATCCTTACTAACAAGCAAGTGTCCGTGTCCGTAACCTTGAGAATCGCTGCAATATCCGTAATGATTCCCTTATGCTCTATTCCTTCGATGTGAGTCTAATCAAACGATCCTTATCCGAAAAATAAAGGCGAAAATAACAGCGACAAAAAACACATGTGTGCCGAGGTTTGACCTAGTCTCGAATGGAACCTCGGCAGAGACTGGGCTCTAACCACACAGGAAACCTAACATTTACACGTAGTATATAATAATGAACCAATGAAATAATGGTTCTAAATTTCAAATTGCATGTTAATAAAGTGTGTTTTGAATCATTATGTATTTCAACTATTTATTAGAAGGCAGCAAAACAGTAGAAGACAAGATAATCAACGAACACTTGCCTTGTTATTAAATACCGCTTAACGATAAGCTTGCATGGCCCGGCTTTTTAACGGATTGACAAGGTAGATGCATAAATAGAAAGTGACTAAGTTGGGATCGCAAAAATTACATTTGCCAAAATGTGACTAAGATGGGGTCTATAATTGGCCGAAAAATAGACCAAAATGGGGTGGGGGCTCTGAGAGGCCAGCGGCACATACCCAGCAAACATCAACCCAAATACCCCCCCCCCACCCCCCCCCCCCCCCCGCCCGGGTTGGTGTCCAGTCCACGAGGACTGGGCATGAAATACAAAGTCACGCATACAACTACGCATACAGCATTTCAAATAGATAACGGGGCTAAATCGCTTTGTTAGCGTCTTATCGCGTCACATTTGCGAACAAATTAGTTTTATTTGCCCAAGAAATTTTACTGCCATATCTTGAGGAGTCGATCTTAATGAAAAACTATTTTTAGCAAAGACCTCAAGGTCGGGTGTCACGAACCAGTCACGCTCGCGGATACGACATTTTACAAACCAGATAACATTGCAACAAAACAGGTATAAACGCGGAATCATCGGTCAATATAGTTTCAAATGATTAAGAAATAACCTTAAAATGAAAAAGAACTAGGGTTAGATCCATCAAACCATCAAGTGAAGTTGGACTTTCACGAGCAAAGCGACAAGGCAAGTCAGGAGTACCCAACGACCTTTTTTCGCAAAATTGATTATACAATGTCGTAAACACTAGCAGAGTGCTATTACGCCAACTTATGTTAATATTTAACTTTCCTGGGAAAAAAATACCCGCTCTTCACTTCTAGCCAGCAAGACTTTCAGAAAATAAAAATTCCAGCCAGCAATCATGTTTGACGGTTTTTTGCCAGCCAGCACGGTTAAAAAAACTAAAAATTACGCAATCCCAGCCAGCGTGAAACGGAAGTTGGAAGTTGCCAGCCAGCGGTAGCATAAGCAAGTTATGGGCCAGCCAGCGAAGTTTCAATTGACACATTGCCAAGAAAAATATATAAGTTAGGAAAGATCTGTTTTACGTCAAATTTACTTTAAAAGAAAAGCGTATTTAACCTGTTTCACCCTTTTATCTAGCTGTGGGTTTTTTTGGAGATACAGGGAAAAGATCAGTGTATTTGTTTAGTATATATTATTCCTTATCCCTAATTATTACATGATAATGATATAACAAATATAGACTTTCAGCGGTACTTACAGTTTTGGAACCAGTGGACTTGAGGTCCTGAGTTTTTGCCAGATAAACGATTAAAAGCTAACCCGGAAGATCCCGAACTTTGTCCATAACACGATAACACATAAAAAAGGTGCTCACCGCAAAGGCTTGGGACCAATGCATATTTTACAACGATTATCGACTGAGACGAAATAAAGTTTAAGAATAAACAACATAACAATTAAGCTCGATCTACGTGCGGTCTCCTTGCCAAAATCCCTCCAAATTCAGTGTAGACACATTCTTATGGTCAGCATTGTATGTCGTGCTCAATAACTCCGCAAAAGGTTTACACCAGAACTGATAGAAAGTTTGGTGTTAACAGGCTTTCCGTTGGAAACTTCTAACCGCGCACAACCGAAAACCACGAGCCCACAAAGTAAGGTAACGTTTGCGGTCTTTAACTCGAGTTTCAACTTGGGAAGGATGGTTTTCTCTTTCGTCATTTACGTTAACGCCTGAGAGCAAACAGGGACCTTTCTGTTGCTATGTAAAAAATAATACTGTCCATGTTTTCAAATATGCTATGGCAATAGTTTACTTTTTAAAGCCAAACTGATAACGTGTTCTTGTAGTAAGTTTCTCTGCACTAATAGGAGCTTGTCATCCTGAGTTTGATCTTACTCACTCATTTTTTCTGTAGTGCTAAGTCGTCAGAAAATCACCACAAAGGTTTCGCAGCAAAATTAAGCCAGTAATCGTACGCAGCCAGTCAGGCAATCACCGTAACAGTTTCACACCAGAACTGGTGCAAAGTTTCGCAGCAAAAGCCATAAGTCGTACGCAGTCAGTCAGGCAATCACCGTAAAAGTTTCACACCAGAACTGGTGCAAAGTTTCGCAGCAAAAGCCATAAGTCGTTGGTAGTCAGTCAGGCAATCACCGTAAAAGTTTCACACCAGAACTGGTGCAAAGTTTCGCAGCAAAAGCCAATAGTCGTATGTAAGTTAGTCAGGAATGTTTTGTTTTGCAGTCAGACAATTACCTATAAAGGCTTGTAAACTTATGTTGTACGATGGTCGTGTGATGTCTATAAGTTATAGAATCGAATTGCAGTTGAACAAAAAAGTAAGCAAGATCACACTTAGGAAGGCAGGCCTTTTGTTTGGGTACAGAGAGACCCAATCAATTTTCTTAAAGCGACCGTCATAAAAAATTGGCGAACAGCAACAGTACTTCAGTAAATATTACAGCTACAGAAAAATCCATGTAGTTTTTGGCAATAAGATAGGCTTAGGTGAAACCTTCTTTTTTAAGTTCAAAAATCGAGTTGAAGATGGCAAACGTGACGTAACTGCGTCCTATTGCGTGTTTCTCGCTTCGCGCTCGCGCCTCCAAACAACCCTAAACACCCTAATGACACCTTTTGCGCAGGCTACAGTTGAGTTGTAAGGGCGACTATTTTGTAAAAAGCAATAACTTTATGACAACCAGAAGAAAATAAAAATTCCAAAGAAGAATATCCTATTCTTCACGGCAAATGGTTAAAAATAGCCTGCACACAGACGTTAGCCTGTTCACAGACCCTCCATTTTCTCTTCTTTCCCCACCCCTACACCCTTGCGCTAGCGGTCATTTAATTCCCCGTTGTTTGTAATCACGCGCGCTCGGCGGACTTTCGAAAGAAAATAGAGGGTCTGTGAACAGGCTAGGTAAAAAAAAAAACAACATTCTTTTGATTAATTGTTTTTAAAATAGTCCAGTTTAAGCCCTGCTCGCGGCAGTCAGTTTATTTTTAGGAAAATGTTTAAATACTCTTCACATTTGTGATTTTCTTTCTTTTCTTTTTTCTTTGCTTGAACATTATAAACTATTTTTGTATTCTTTTTTTCTACATTGGCCAAAGAGCCTCTCGAAAGTAACGATGGCGGGTAACGCCCGCTGTCAAATTTGAGGTCCCACAGCCGGGAAACATCACCAAAAAGGTGTAATCTGAGTCACTCTGTTCAAAGATGTGAATAACTTACTAATAGAGCTCTTACCTTTTATATGATAAAAAGTTTTAAAAGCGAGAAATACCGCAGCGTAAAAACAGATACTGGGATAAAAGTTAAAGAAAGATAGCCGTTCGGGATTTACATACCCTGCTGTATTACAATTTACGGCACACTTGGACATTGCCTTTTTGAACAACAGATATAACGGACGCGAAATAAGTCAATATACGGGTATTACAAAACGTAAAATCTTCCTACCTTTTCCGATCCTACCAGATACCTGGGCGGTTGCTAAACGCTTTCCAAATGACCATAGATCGAGAAGGTTTCCCGTCCCGGCGAGCACAGAACAAAGAGAAATTGGTTCCAACGGAAATACTCCAGGGCGCGCAAACGTGGACAACATTGCAAACGAGCATACCAAATGAAACCAGTTATGAGTTCACTCTGCTAAGAGACGAGAGTGTATTATTTATTGGAGAGAGTTTTTGTATTCACTCGTCTCAATATTCAGGAATATTCTCAATATTTGATAGCATTTATTTTTTATTGATGTGCATTGATTGTTCAAAATTATACACATGTACGGCGACCTAACATAGAAACATAAACTATTTTGCTTACCTTTTGGCTGCCTTAACATCAGTTTTAAAATAGGACGTACGCCAGTAGCTGATATCTAGACAGACATATTAAAACTCGAACACACAAAAGTGTTTTCCATAAAGGATCGACAGTGAAACGACTAAAAACAAAGCGGTGAGCGGTGCTTGACTCAACCGTGTCATTTTCTCACTACGTGTATATTTTACAAGGCATTCACAGCTGGACGTTTTGCTGACGCACCCAAACAAATTTCCGTTTGTACTGGCAAAAGGTATCATTTCGACAGCTCGCGTGGGGTGATTTTCACGCGCACTTACTTGCTTCGCTCACTCTAATATCCATGAAAAAAAAATTCAGTGCGATTGCCAGGAGAAAAAATATACCTTTTTATCCAGCCAGAAACGGCATAAATTTTCCATATTTTCAGTTAGCGAGGCGCTCATTTAAGTTTCCCAGACAGCTAATTAGCCAATATAATTTTTCCCAGCTAGCTCAAATTCTGTATGAAGAGCGGGTATTTTGTCGAGCGGCTCCGTTGGGTACTCCTGGCAAGTGTTCGTTAATTATCAGGTCTTCAAAATTTCTGTAAATTCAAACGGCGGTCAAGTTCGAAAACGTAAAGAGCACAAAAGTTTTATTCCTTTTTACGTTTTCCTATCATTTCTAGTTTGTAGTAATACAGATAGCAAAGTTCAGACAGGTGCCACACTTTTTTAAACTGCCCTCAAAGTTGAGCTATTTTCGTGTTTTGATGGAAGGCCGATAACGTGCAAGAAAAAAGATTCTTGCCGTTAAAATTTATAAATAATTCGGAACTGTGATATGGCTAGGACATCTAGAGTGGTGTATCCGTGTATTAAAAAGAAAATCGTGCTTCTTGAACGAGTTGTTTGTTTTCTGTAGCGCCGGCAATGTAGGCGATTTTTGCAGTTTCAAAGGCTATGGCGCCGGTGCCAATCGCTCGAAAATTCAAAAATTCGTAAAAAATTATATTTCGCAGTTTCGGTCAAACAAAATGCATTTTTGTAACTAATTAGGTAAAGACTTTAATATCCCAGAATATAAGGGAAATCGATTTTTTGATCCGAAATCACTGGTCGGTTTTTACGGAGACACGCTCCCATTCCCAGTACAAAAATCCCAGTCCCAGTGGACACAAATCCCATTTTCCCACCCATATTTTAGGCCAATCCCAGTCCCATTTTACCCCTTCAGGGCCCTCTTGTTAGATATTTGCACGTGCGATCAACGAGAACGATGGTACTAATACTATGAACAGTTAGTTTGTTTTTTTGACGACGGATAATGCTGCAATATGTCGGTCTTTTTTGAACAGATCAGGGCATAGTGGAACATTTCTCTCGTGGACGTGCTCACATGTAATCCACGAGGCCGACGGCAAGAAAGGTTTGCCTTTTTGTTTATTTCTTTTTAATTAATAATTCTGCACCTAAACAAAAAATTTCGAAATTCTTGAGGTTTAAATGACACAAACGTTCCTTTAAATTTCGACACCCTTGGAGGGATTAGCATATTTACATCAGTAGTACAAATTTGAATGACTGGAGACACTGGCCACAGTTGATTGATATTTCAATGAGGAGGATTAACTGCAATAGTTTTTGGTTGTGGGATAGTTTAAAAAAAAAAACCCCAGAACAGACAGGCGACAGAAACAGTGTAGTTAGCACCCAAAACAATTGCCTCTGTATGCTTCAAGTTTTAACGACAGAGCTGGTACGCTTTTGGAAGGGATCCAACACCGTCAATATTCAGAGAGTAAATACTGCTCGTAAACAAAAAAATAAATAAAATGATAGTGATAATGATAATAATGACAATAATAATAATAATGATAAATGATAGGACAAGTATTTTAAAGGGGGAGCCATGTACTTGGTAATTACTAAATTGAATATGTACATCTAAGTTCGCACACGTAGGTCGTGATGATAACTCTTAACAAGTGCCTTGCGCCCATACAATGTGTTGACCTTTTAATTTTAGACTTGTTGCACACGTATCGATATAAGCGTATACGGAGTGGGGTTTGTTATCCGTGGGGAGCCCCACTTATCTCGTACTTTGTTTAAAAGTTACATTTCTCTATCCGCAGACTGCTTTTGGCAACTGGCTCATTAGGACCACTGGAGCTGAGCTAGAACTTAACTACATAAAGTTCTCTTACCATCTCTTTACAGAAAAAAATAGCTGAATGATGAGTGAGGTGAATTGATTCTTACTTAAATGACCAGCACTTTTTTCTCGCTGCTCAAAGACTTACTCAATTCGTTCTTCTCAGCTGGAGAGAACTATGTGGGTGTGGCTCTCTGTAACATTAAGATAAGACAAGACAAGACAAGAACTTTATTTTTATACCACCCACAGAAAAAAAATAAATAAATAAAGAGGAATAGGGATAAAGCCACCTAAACAAAAGCTAAAAAGCTAAAATGGCAAGGAGGCATTAGAGATTATTTTAGAAAGTAAAGATAGATGAGAAGAGAATGGTTAGGCGTTTGGGAGTTTGAGGTCAGCACAGAATTAAGGGCCTGTTTACATGGAGGTGGGATACCGAAGGTAGGTGAGGTTACCCGCCTGCTCATATAATCTCTCATTTTAATTTGATCACGTTTACATAATAAGTGGGGTGACCCGCCACGTGTCACCTCATCCATGTAACCAAGCCCTAAGTACTCATCACTGAATTCTTCAAAGTAAGTGGAAAATGAACAAAAGAAAAGTCGCAGTAAAGGAGGAGACCATGAATAAACGTAACCATTAGATTATGAACAATGCACGCAGATTTGTCATTGCAAACTATTTTTTTTTCGTTCAGGAATCGTGGAGATTTAGATTCCAGCACGAGGACGAAGAAGAAGCCTTAGCTAAAGCATTGGAACGTTCCACTCTTGAGGCTCAAAAAGAGAATAGCTGCAGCAGACAGGTTAACACTTTGGACGAAAACACGGTAAAACAAAACGAAAATGAAGAAAAAAAATAAGGAACAACGATAACAACAACTACAAAAAAAAAAAACAAAACAAAAAAACTGTCTTTACTGTGACTTTTCCGGCTTTTTTCTAGCTAAAATTTCGCCCAGTGAAAATACGCATATTTAGCTTAACATAGACCTTTCCAGGCCAACCTTTTTTCATTTGCATAGTTCACAAAGACACACGCTATAATTTCCAGGCCAACTTGTTAAGATAACGTTTATAATTTGCCTGTTTATTTGTTTGGACAGGGAATCAATAATGAGGATGACGAACAACTGGCGAGGGCCATAGAATTTGCTCAGTTTGAAAGGAATGCTAAAGGAAGTGGTAAGTTATTAATAACAATTTAAAGCCCTATTACTGGTGAACAATTTTAACGACGAGTTAATCTTTAAATGAAGTGAAGATAACCTTTAGATAATATTGCCCATCCACACCGTCTTTCGATGTTAAATGAATTTCTGACCTTAAAAACAAGAGGGATATTAAGTATTATATTTTTTTCCCAATCGTTTGTTAAACTTGACATTTGTATTGAGTCTAACTAGTTTCTCTTTTTCACGAACACGAACTCTCGCTGAAGGGGAGAGAAAACTGACAATTCCACTTTGCTTGCCAAACAACTGGGAGTGGAATCCAACAACAGGAAAATGTACTAAGAATGGAGACAGGCGATCGTTTCTTTATGTGGTGGAAGAAGCAATAGCGCAGCTTAGGCAGATTAAAGGTACATAATTGACTCTGAGAAATTACTAATTAAACTTATGAATGCTTGATGAGGATCCTACCTACAACAGAAGAAGAGATATATGATACTTGACTAAAACCCACTTTCTTTTCTATATGCTTTTCGCCAGATTTAGATATAGTGAATATATTTTTTCTCCGACTCTCTCTGTCTTGGATCTATTTTGCCAATGGTATAAATTTTTACCTTCCTTTGAGTTTTGCGTAATTTAATTAATACATGAAAATCAGCGACAAAATTCAAATTAATTGTAATGAACAAAATTAAAACCTCATCATATCTATTGGAGCACGGCAGAAAAAAGTCTGAGATCAAAATAATTAACAATTAGACCCGTAGCCCTTGAGGGCGAAGGGTTTAATTGTTTTAGTATCACCCAACTAGTCGGACAGAAAAGGTAATAATAAAGTCAGCAAACGCAAGTTGAAGAAATATTTATTTGGGAATAAAATGAAAGAAAACGTCACGCTCAACTGCGCCAAATTTGCATAAATTTACATAAATGTCACGTTTTTGAAACATGTGATACAAAAGTGTAGCTTGTGAAAATTCATCCATTCATTCAGCTCTGAAGTTGGTGAAAATCAAACCAAAACTGTTCAGAGAAGAAAAAAAACATCTTTAAAATAGTGCAGTGACTCACAATACTTTTATGAACTGCAAGGAAAGCTCAAGTGAACTAGATCAAGTTGGCGATTGATAATTGGGCCAAGTTTTCAACAGTTTGTCGATTTTTATTTCATCGCATGTAGTTGTTGTTTACGATGGAAACAGAGCAGCCATGAAAGCTAAAAGACTGTGGCATTCCACACTAAAACGCGAAGCAGTCGCCATTGTTTTGGTAGGTTTTCAAAACCGGCGAATTTCGCTACTCGAGGAATATTACTAATAGTCCTCTATTAGCGTAGCCAATTAAAATGCAGGATTTACATTAGTCCACTAGTTGGGTGATACTAATGCCCGTTAGTATTTAATAATATTGTTATGGACTTGTATGACTTAATCATACTAAGTAGAAACGGTGATTACTCTAGTGTTATTTGTCATCTATTGTTTATAGGCCTCACTGACGATCATTGCGCAGTAATTTTCAAGGAGTTATAATAACTCTTCTAGTGGGATTAATTTAACTCCTTAATACAGTGGAGTTATTTTTTGGGGGAGTTATTTTAACTCCAAAAGGGAGTTTAAAGAACTCTTTTTTTCAGGAGTAAAAATGACCTCAGATATTGAGGAGTTAAAATAACCCCAAAAAAGGAGTTATCCTGTAAATAAAATCTTTACTCCACTTTTCTTCAGAGTTAAAGTAACTCCAAAAAGAGTTAAAACAACCCATGTAAGTAGTAAAAAGAACCCGATTTTCGGAGTTATTTTAAGTCCAGACTGGAAGTTAAAAGAAAAAATGACCCCAAATTTGGAGTTAAATCAGAAGTTAATTAAAAGTAACCCCATAAAAAGGGGTTACTCGGTACCAGGTACTCCATTTTTGGAGTTATAATAACTCCCTAAAAATTACTGCGTGAAGAGATCATACAAACTGAAATCGCTATAAGTAGTTCTACTTTGCCGCATAGAAACGAAATTTATACCAGTTAGAAAGGGTGGGTTTGCATTCAAGTTTCCCCAAGGTTTTAGATCAATTAAAGAAAACGGAAGTTCATTATAACTTTTATTCCTAATAAAAGTAACTGACTTATATGGATTGTGTAAGGTACCAAATCATCTGTCTAATGATATGTCTGATCTATGGCTTGTTAGGTCCAGTGTGTGTTGTATCCATTGCCGGCACATACAGAAAAGGGAAGTCATTCGTGTTAAGCCAAGCGTTTGATCAGTTGGGCGTATTCCCTCTGGGACATTTCATGGAGCCTGAAACCATGGGGATCTGGTTGTGGGTTGTACCCAGAGAGTATAAGGTTTGAAATTCAAAACATGGTAAATGATAATTATTCCGGAAGTCTTGAGGGTGATGGTTTTTAGTGCATGAGGAAGGTCACCGTAGCGCAAGTGAACCTTGCATTTGGGATGAACAAGATATTTTGGGAATCACTATCGTTGGTGCATAAACCACAGAAAAGAGTTAAGTGAGAGTTACGTGGCAATCTCAGTCTCATAAAATGATCTGACAGTAAAATGTCAACGCACAATTGAATGCACGTCACTTTTAACATTGTTTCCAAATCTTTTATGGCTATAACGTCGAACCAAACTCAAGAGATATTTCCATCGTTTTTTTTTTTCGGATTACGCCCCATAATCCCATCTCCTCTAAAGAAAACCATGTCACTCTACCCAACCTTTATTTAATGTTGTTTTAGTGTAAGAAATAACGGGTACAATTCTGGGTTTGCCCGAAACAAGATTGAATAAGGAAGGGGAAGAACGGTCATACACTCGTTTACATGGCGGTTGCTAATTTTTTTTGAAGGCTCTCAATATGTTTTGTCTTTAAAGCTACACCAATTTTCTTTAATCAAATTTACTTATTTCTTTATTCGTGTATTATGCTGTTAAACTCAGAATTCTAACGGCCAGGAGTTTACAGTGGTTTTACTGGACTCTGAGGGAATTGACGCGGCAAGTGGTAAAGGTTTGGATGATCATCAGATTTTTACCTTAACTGTTCTATTGGCTTCTGTGCTAATATACAATTCTCAAGGGGTACCCACAAGACATGATGTAGAAGGACTGGAGTATCCTTATGAAAAAGAAACCAATAAATAAATAAATTATTTTTACAGTAGAAGTGCACTCAGCTTAAACCAGCTACTATGCAGGTACTTCATTCACTTCATTGGTGCTAAACTCTTTGTTTAACTCTCAACATACTTTTGCATGTTACTTTTATTTTCTTGAATTTATAGTATATGTATACACTATCTTCCTTCTTCTTGATGGTGGCGTCGGAGAAAGTCATAATCATAATCATAGTCGCAATCGTGATAGTAATCACAATCACAATCACAATTGTAATCGTAATCACCATGAGCATAATCTAATCGTAATCGTAATCATAATGAAACGCTACAGAGTTTAAGAAAAATATAGGAAAAGAAAACTAAGAGAAGGAGAGTTTGGCAATTTAAGATTTATTAGCATGGACCATCGAGATTACGAATCGTGTGTACCTCTAACCACTTGAGCTAACTACCTGTCTTAGAAATGCCAGTACGACCAAGCGAACTTTTCTGGCACTCCCTTGACAATGCAAAGCTTTATTGTTAAACTTGCTCAGAGAATTCACATTCGATCAAATTCTGGTAAAGATAAAGTAAAAGACATAGAATTCTTCCACAAGACATTCCCATACTTCATCTGGTTGCTAAGAGATGTGACACAATCCATTCCCACCGACTGCAAGGACATAAGGGACTATTTCTTGAAAAAGGTAAGCAAAAAAGAGTACTTAAAAGGAAAAGGACTTAGTTAGATATCTTAAAGTATTATAAGATCAGGCTAAACTGTTGTGGCGTTAAAATCTAAAAGAAGGTTAACAGTGACCGAAACACTTGAGTTGTCGAAGAAGCTGCATATATTTATTGAACTCAGCCCCATTTTATGCCTTTACAGTTATCTTTGGTTTTTCTTCCACTTGACGAACTAGGTTTTCCAAGAGCAGACATCTTTCCTCCCTGGTGATAAAAGCACAAAGGTCTTTGAAAGCATATTACGTTTGTTTCCTGGATTTGACGCGTTCATGCTGCCACCTCCCACAGTTGATAGCGAGTTGATGAAAAGACTAACAGAGGAGAAAGATCGGGTGAATCCTTTATTCTGGAGCGCTTTAGAGAAGTTTAAGCCCTTAATCAGAAGCAATCTGGCCCCTAAACACAGTTACAATCATGGGGAATATGTCACGGGAGAAGGTAACATTATTAAATCCGTTAAAAGTGAATTGATTTCAGTAGAACTTTTTCATACTATGGCGATATGTCTAGAAATGCTTACTACAAGGAAAATGGCAATAGATGAAAATTTGCCAAAAATTTTAAATGAGATGGTAAAGGATACAGAAAAAAAGGGGCGATTTTGACGAAATAACGAATTTCGCGAAAAAATTGAAAAAACATTGCAAAAGAGACCCCATGAAAATTTGGGATTTCGACGAAAACGACGAATTTAGCGAAAAAGCGAATTTTGCGAAAATTCGCCAAAGGTTTGTCGAAAATTCAAAGAGATTGCAAAATAGCTCCCATGAAAAGCTAAAGGTTGGCTAAAATTCAAATGAGTTAGGCAAAGGGGCTCCTTGGAAAGTGGCCACTTTAACCATAAAATGGCGAATTTGGCGAAGATTCACAATCGGCTTGGCAAAAATTTAAATAATATGGCAAAAGGGCCCATAATGTCAGATAATTGAATTCTGTGATGGTTCATCATAGGTCTGGCTTCCTTGGTTAATTACTATGTTAAGGCCATAAATACCCCTGGAGTTATCCCCAATGTTCAGAGAGCCTGGGACCAGTTTGTTGAAACAAAGTGTTCTGGTGCAATTAAAAATGCTCTGGCAACCTATGACGCACTTCTGAAGTCACAGCTCTCTGGCGAACTGCCTTGTGATAGCACCAGGATTCGTACGAGTCACGACGTCGCTTTTAAAGAGAGTGAGAATCATTTTATGGCCGAAATTGCGGGCATATCTACCAACACAGTGGAAATGAAAATGCGGGAACTCAAGGTACGTCAACAATGGGCCATTTGCACGATGACGCCATTTTGCTACTAGGACGAAAATCCGTCAGGGATTTCCTTCCTTGCGGAGATAAGCTGGGGTTACCAAATTTAAATGTGAAAGGGAAAAGGAAATGGAGTCTGGTTGTGGTAGTTTAAAGACGCCATCACGCAAATAGCCTGTTGCATTGAAATACAGCATTATTACCTGATGATTAATTGTTTTCAACGCATTTTACAATGTTTATTAGAGAGAGATTATTCTGTTATGAATGAGGCAGAACACCGGCTAGGCTATGCTAGGCTAGGTCAATTCCTCTGAGACAGTGTGCTCGGTTATTGATGTTAAATACAGGTAAATCGTGAACTGCCCCTCATCCCTCCCCCTCCTAGATTTAATTTTGCTGTGTGGTAGTCCTTTAAGGAAATTTTCCTTCCTACTCTAAAGTTCAATGTTATGTGTCGCGATCCAGGAAATCTGCATGTGACTTTACCGAAAAGGGTTGACGGCGAGCTTGGATTTCTTTGAATGCACAGTATTGAATGATGTCTGGCGCCAAATAAATCTCAGCTGCAGTATGCACAATTGTTGATGTTAAATGTTGATAAACTGTACAGATTTAAATCTTTTGGTAGCCTCAAGGACATTATATATCCCGTCCGCCCTTAACAAACCAGGCTAGTCCACAAAAGTTCGCGAAATATAATCTCTTTATTCAAAATTCACATTAGGAATCCATGGACGAGAGATTGCTCTCATGGCAATGCGAAAATGAAGCAAGAACAAAAGAATCGTGCAGGGAACTCCTGGTTCGACTTAAAAAGCGTCACTTGGACCCTGTCATGGAGCGATTGCAAGGACGTGAAGGAGCCAAACTATCTTTTGAGGACATAATTAACGCGTATGATGAAATTAAAGATGACTATAGAAAGTTGGCAAAAGGTGCTGAAGATGTTATCGCTGCAGTGTTCTTCGAGTACCATCGAGTAAGAAAACCATCTGTTGTGTTGCTGATCTATGCCTTTATTTAAGAAATCATTTTTAAAATGATCATTATCATAATAATTTTTTTTTTATTTTTAGATTATGCTTTAATTTCGAGTAGAATTTTAACATCAATTTCATGCCATTATTGTAAATACAAAGAAAAACCTACGTTCGTTATTTACGGTTCAACAGGATAATTCGCAATGGCTATATAACACTTAGTTTATTCATCAACGGGCATTTTAGGAAGCCTGTGAGTGTTAAATCTCATTTGTCTTGTCTTTTAATATTTACATTTTCAAGGAACTGATACAAGAAAAACAGCAGTATTTGGGACTGCTTAAACAACTTAAGGACTTTGACGAAAATCTTGCTCGTGAGTTGACTGCTAAAGCTTATCAAGAGCAGGAAAGGAGAAGACTACAAGTAAGAAGGCCGAAAATATAAAAATGCTTCAAAATATAGTTAGACAAATATAGATGGCTGGTCACTGTAGTACGTGTTTTTAGTATTATATTAGATGCAGTCCTCTGTTTCCTTGAGCCGATGTAAAACCCAGAACTTCTCAATGTCCGTCAGGGATCCGCAGGGGAAATGTTTACCGAAAAGTGAAATTCTGCATAGAGTCGCGTAATTGAATAAAATCTTGCATTCTGATTGGTTAACGAAGCAAGGTATTTAGTGTGGAATTGCGAGTTGAAAACGAGGCTAAGTGATATTCTTTCGCATCTACGTAACAACTATCGTCAAATTGTAACACAACAACTGCAAAAAAGTTTTTCTACAATGTCATTTTAAAATGTTTTCAAAGCCATTGTCACTTTCCAAGAGCCAAAAACAAACAAACTCGTTTTTCAAAGTGAGCCGGAGGTTCTTCCTTGCTTTGAACTGAACTACAAGTTCTTGGAGAGGCATAAAAAACCTCTTTCCCTCGCGACAACAAGAACACTGTGCAGAAAATGGCAAGCAAAAGTCCAACCAAACAAGACGGAGAAGCGACAAAGAAAGAAGTGCCAGGGTCGATTGTCACATATACAGAAGAAGAAATAAATACCTTCAAAGACGAAAAAGAAAACACGAAAAAGAGTACTAGTACCTCCGTACGCCGCTTGCAATCGTGGTACTTAGCTTAGAAAAGTACAAAACAGAGCTGAACTTGAACAGCATTTCTACAACAGAAGCTCCGCAACTTCCGAAGCATTTTTTCTTGCTGAAATACGACAAACAGGAAAAAAAAAAAAACAAAGGCAAAGAATACGAGCCGGGCTCACTACAGACGTACCGTAATGGTCTCCGAAGATATTTTCTGCAGCGTCCATGTCCTCCAGCTCCTGACAACTTTGATATGAATTTCAGAAGAAGTTGTCGCCATGCTGTCAGTAAAGAAAAAGTATTTAAAGAAGAAAGGCCTCGGAAACAAGCCAAATGCAAGTAAACCATTAGAAGATCATCAGATTGAGCAAATCTGGTCCTCTGGAGGCTTACAAAATCCCCGCTCGCTTCTCCGTCTTGTTTGGTGGAACAATGTAACTCACTTGGGAATGAGAACATTCAAGGAACAGCATGATTGTCAGATAGAAGATTTCACCGTCAACGAAGAGTACGTCGAATACAAAGAACGTCAAACAAAGAACCGCCAAGCTGACGAAGGAAGCTCCAGCAAACGGGCCCACCAAAGTACAACACCAAAATATGGAAAACCGATGGAGGGGAGAGAGATCCATATCGAGCCTTTGTAGAGTATGTCGGACACCGTTCTCAAGGTGACAAAGTTCCTGGGAATGTTTTGCTAACTCCAGTTGACGGACCAACAACAAATGTATGGTATAAGGCAGTTCCTGTGGGTCGAAACACACTGGCAAAGCAGATAAAGACCATTGCGTCTATCGCTTCTTTGGATGGCAAGTTTACAAATTCAAGTGGCCGTAAAACGGTAATTCAAAGACTTCCACCCTCTTGAAGTCTCCGAGCTAACAGATCACGCCAACCCGGATTCAATATCCAGCTACAGCCATAATCCTTTTGGCTGGGTTTTTATCAAGTATCACTACAACTGTCACAGCTGCCAACGCCAGCGGCGGTCCGCGCACTGAAGCTTTACGAGAAGCTTAAGTTTATGTCAACAGCCCTGCACTTCCATCAAATGTTGGCATTAACACAACAGCAATGAATAACGGCAGTGATAGTCTAACAGCGAGAGCTCTGGGTGGACTGTTTACCAATGTATCGTTCAACAACTTTCCAGTGAATATTTCCATCAACTTGCAGTCGAATGTTCATCCCAGCGATTCAGCCAATGACAGTTGCCCGCAGTGAATTTCTACAAATTAAAGTATCAAAGTTTTTGGACTTTTAACGAGATACTTTTTGCTTTTTAAGGAATAAAATATTGATCAATACACGTATTTACATTTCAAGGTACTTACCTTGTATTGAATCGCGATGTTAAAATTTCAGTGCTTTCGCTTGGACACTTCATTTCTTTCAGGTTTGCCACCGAAGAGGTAAAAGATGTAAATTATTTTCCTTCTAGAGCAAATGATTTGGAAATTTTAAAAAAGATTTTATAGATAAAAGGCTTATAAATTCAGTGAAATACCACTATTTATCCTTAAGATTACTGCGAAGCTTGTTTAAAAAGTTTGAAAACAAGTGTAAAAACAAGCACGAGGTACAAATAAAGTTGTCGAAGGTTCAAACGTGTACGACTGACCTTGCTTCTTATTCGCCAACGGAATTACAGTTCTTACAGTTGACTTTGAAATGGCTTTCTGGAGCGCGCACTCAAGATAAAACCAAACAATATTATTGCTGTTTTCTTTTTTTTTTTATTTTTATCCAATTATGCGATTCAAGGAAAATTCATTACCTGACTCGTGAATTCCGCGTTAAATTGCACCCGAAAACCGATATCGCACGAATCGCTTCGCGATTCGTGCGATATCGGTTTTCGGGTGCAATTTGACGCGGAATTCACGAGTCAGGTAATGAATTTTGCTATAAAACAATAAACCGATTTCAGCCGCTGAATCCGTCTGTTAAACAGTTTGAAAGTAGGATGGCCATAAACGATGTCAAATGTTAGTACACTGTAGTTGACGAGGTATGGTCTTCTTTCACAGGAACAGCAGTTACGATTGCAGCAGGAAAATCGCGATCAAAAGACAGAGGTAACAATGAATAATGACTTATTTTACCCAGAAGGCGTTTAGTAATGAGTTCTAAAGTGGTTTGGTTTGGTTTAATATAGGCATAGAATTTCACATGTGCCGAACTTCATTCAGCAACTAATATGGATGCGTGAGAGTTTCGACGTCTTATTCTGTTAAATTTGACATAATTATAAGAGTAACTGCGACTCGCGGCATATCGGATAAAAATTTGGATAGTTTGTAGCTTTATTTAAGTCGTGTTCCCAATCGTCGAACTTAGCATACCCAATCAATAAACTGACACAGGTCTACTTATGATTGGGTATTTAACATGACGCGTTTTATATCGCTCAAAATTAGCAATATTTGATTTAACAGATGGAGATACTGATAAAAAACCTGAATGAAGAAAAGGAAAGATTCAGTGAACAGGTGAAGAGTGAAATTATTGCACAACAGGAGCAGATGAAGAACATGATGGATGCAAATATGAGACAAGCTCAGAAGGAAAGAAAGGCCTTCATTGAAGAAAACGAAGCTCTGAAAGATAATTTGAGGGAAATCCAAAAGAACAACGAGGAAAACGCGAAATTGGTTAGGCAGTATTCCGACTTAGCCGCCAAAAAGGATGAGGAAATGCAGAAACTTCGTCAAGACATGCAGAGGAAAGCTGCACAGGACAGGGAAGCGGAAATTCAGAAGTTAAATGACAAACATGATAAAGAGATGAGAGCAATACGACAAAAGATGGAGAAAGAAAAGGTCAAAACCGGCGATGGTTGTACAGGATTTACAAGACGAGTAGAAGTAGCAGCAAAACGTAATGAGAAGATTCAGCAAACGTACCGCGATCAGGAAGAGGTCGAAAAACCTAGTTTCCTTAAAAAAGCTGTTAAGTTCGTAGGTCGTTATGTTGCTCCCGTGGTTGGCGCCGCAGTTTCTATAGTTGCCCCTGCCTTTGCGCCAATTGCTGGAGCAGTTGCTGCAGGTGCAAGTGCTGTCGCCGAATTTTGTAGCATCATGTAAACAAAAGAGCTCAGTTGTGTTTCTTTGGCTTTTACTAAAACCTTACGTTAGTGTATGCTATTTCCATTTAATCAGGCTCAAATAAAGTCAAATCACTTACACAGACGAAGTCTATCCTGGTCGTTTCTCTCTGTAGTACAAATCTTGCATTAAAACCAGGAGTCCGCGTCAGTGTGCAATAAAAGCGATGCTGTTCTAAACTAGTTATCAAGCTGTCTCTTTAGATATAGGTTTTTATTATATAGACACCGATGAATTACCAGGATTTTTCCAGTGAAAAAAATTTGGTATCCAGTGAAGATACAATTTTTGTCTTCCACATGTAAAGATATCACGGTTGTCAAGGCTACGGTCGAAAAACAATTTGACAGCTTTAGCGCCGGCTGTGTCGGCGAATATCAGTTGCAATTTTAACTTTCATAGCTAGTTAATTTAAATTCTTTTTAAAATTAGTGTTACTTGTTATTCTAAAGGAAGTACTGCCAAATTTTCTCATTTCTTCTTTACGTTTATTTAAAAAATTGTCACATGAATAAACTTAATGATTATTAAAGTTTTTGCTTAAGTTTGAGCTTATTTTTAGAGTCTTTTTAGTTAGTGCTTATAGCCGGTCTACTTCGCTTTTATTAAGACCATGTTACAGTTTTTTTTAGCAAACTACACATTTTGTTAAATCACGAGCACATTCGCCAAGACCAACGAGAAAAATAATCGCGACGATGGTTTTGAGACGCGCCATTTTAATGAAGGCAGACTCTGTGGTGAGCCTCCATGCGCATCACTTGTTCAGCGGTCGCGCATGCTCAGGCAGAAAAGACCCTGTTAAACGGGCCTAACTTCATCTTTTACTTCTCCACTAAATTCAGTAAAGCTAGTTCGATCGATTATCTACATCGAGTGGGCCCGTTGAACCCGAAATAAAGCGAAATAGCTCTGAAATACGTGCTTAAGCTAATTTTCCTCAAATGTATATTTGAATTCATGATAAATACAGCTCCACCAGCTTCAAACAGCGTATATATATTGATCCAAGTGCATGACCAGCAGGTTCAGCAGTAAGAATATAGAAAAAAAAAAAGGCCAAAAGGAAAATAGTGTTAACAAAAAAAGAAAGAAGGTACACGGAAACAGAAAACAGCGCTACCGGGAGTCGAACCCGGTTTATCTGCACGTGCAAGCAACTACTTAACCCCTGCACCACAGTGACTTGATTTGAAAAATGAAAAGTCTGGAGTTTTATTTTGGAAAAGAGATTTAACAAGTTCGTGATCTGCATACTGGCCAAGCTTACGACCAGAAAAAAAAAAACATAAGCTGTCAAGAAATGTCCCTCCTCTCAAAAAGCTAATTTTTTTTCAACGTTAGTTGACATCATGACAAACAACATACAGTACACCAGTGACCCACTGGCCAGATTTAAACTTGCCTTCTGTTTATCTTCTTAATCATCAATATTATTACCTTAAAATCTCCACTGGGTTTGCCACAAAAAAATAATTAAACAGAACCTTTTATTGGTTTTCGGGATTTAATTACAGAATTACAGGTGTATGCGCAATACAGTATTAAAATGCGGTAATGCAACAAGATTCAATGCTCACAGACTCTCACAAATGCCTGTCATTTAGCTTCCTCTTTCAACGCTACAGCTAAGCGAAATTTCAGAGGAATGTTATGGGGTTCCACTGGCTCTGAGGAACTGAAAATACACACAATGTAAAGTATAATACATCCTTTGATGAACTTCGTATTGCTGTGTCTAAACTGTTTAATCTTGCTGTGTATTGGCCCTCAAAAGTGTGACCGGTCGGTACGATTGCCCGTAAAATTTGTTCGACGATAGAAAGGAAAGGAATCTTTAAAATTCATGGCAACACTTGACATTTCATTCTAAAAAGTACTTTTAAGTTTAGTTTTCTATGACAATGGAAACCTTAAAATCTCCAA
Source organism: Porites divaricata (assembly GCA_038088405.1). Classification (NCBI taxonomy): domain Eukaryota; kingdom Metazoa; phylum Cnidaria; class Anthozoa; order Scleractinia; family Poritidae; genus Porites; species Porites divaricata. The sequence goes on from JBBMOI010000006.1 coordinate 10,384,565, forward strand.
ATCCAAGAAATTCGGAACAGTATTTCCGTAATAAAATCGATATTTTTATATGTCTCTTCGATGAACACTTTGCTCGCCATTTTGAAAGTCACTGACGCGAGACTTGACGCCATACTGGCAGGCTGAAAGGTTGCATAGTCTGGCTGCCAACAGTACTTTTACTTTTAAAAGTAATGTATCGGTCAAATCGAAGCTTCAACATCCCCTCCCGGGCAAACCCCCGGGCATTTGATTTTTTTTTAAAATTATTGTTCAAATTCCCCCCTACCCGAGCCAAAATGCCGTTCAAATGCTCCACACTAGGGTCCATTCAGGTGATCAAATGCCCCCACCCCGGGGACATTTCTCAGGCACATAGATGACAGAAGGACGGCAGAAACGCCTTCATTTGTCGAACAAAATCTTTATAAATACAGCGAATAATTCGCATTCAATATTACAAAAAGTGAGAAACCCTGTTAGCGTATTTACTACAAACAAAAGTCTCGACGTGCAAGGCGGCGGAAATCGCTGATACAAGGTCACGGAATGCTCAGCTTTTCTTCGTGTGCCATGCAACATACAAAGCGTTCTGTAAAAAAAAAAATCCCACCTATTGAGATCACTACATCATGAACATTTCGCTGATATGCATATAATCGCTCACCTTATTAATTAACATACATGCGGCAGGTGAAAGTATCGAATCGCCGGTATAGGTATTGTATTTCATGGGAAACACAACTTTAATAATACATTCATATATTCAAAGCCTGAATCCAATATTAGGAATCTTAGAATTTAAATACCCTCAAATACGGCACAAAGCTTGTTTAAGCGCTTTCCTTGTAACCAATTGGTCACAAAGGCATAGTCTTTTCCACGAAAAACCTCTAACACCGCGTCCCCCATGATAGCTCGCCAAGCCAGAGATTTCATTTGAAATCGGGGGTGTAGTTCAAATTCCCCACCACTAACGCATGGGGATCAAATTCCCCACCCCCTGGAAGACTCTGATAATCAAATTCCCTCCTCCCCGGGACGGCAAGGGTGTCAAATGCCCGGGGTATGCCCGGCGGGGATGCTGAAGCTTCGATTTGACCGATACATAAAGTGGTGATCAGTTTTTCGGACACCTGCGTGTTAAAAGCATTGACTAAGGGTTTGGAAAACATCAAAATCATAAACCCTGACAGTGCACACGAACACTGAGTAGGTTTTAAACTTTGGACAACCTCGATAAATGATCTCGGAAGCTTTTTTGTTTTGAGTGAAGAATCACAATAAAAAAAAAATCATGTTATTTCCTATGTATGTTTTGGAGAAGGGTGACCCTGAATCTTACTTACATATTAAGACCCGATGGAAAGGTCGTTGAGGGGATAGAAGAATCTGTCGAAAGGGTTACGCTGTAACTCTTGCTCAAGGATGTTAGGTAAGCAAGTCGCTCTAAACCCTGTCTTCCCCCTTTTCAAATGATTGCACAGGCTAACCAACATTAAAATACTTATATTAGCACACGCAACTAAGAAAATATTGCAAAGTAATTGGGGAAATGGTATCCAGGCAGGGCGGCCTTGTGGAATGGTAGATGACGTAGCGCTATTTTCAAGGCTACAAACCTCTCCTTGAGTGTGAAGACTTAATTAAGGCCGGAGTTTCAGTCTCTGGTATTGAATATAAACAATGAAGGAAACCTGGGGTCTAGAACGCTGACCTGTTCCTCTCCCATCCCTTTACCAAAGGATGCGTCGAAGTATATCAGACAATTTCCTCCATACAGCATGCTGGGCTACTCAAACAAGCTTTAAAACCTGACACTAAGATGATATACCGTCTATACAGTACGTTAGAAAGCTGAAATGAAACGTATTTACCAATGGGTTAGGCCCTGGCGTCTTTAACTTCACGTTAAAAGGACACTGTTTAGGCAAATAAGTTTAGTTTTTCAGTAAATTCCGTCTTGAGGCCTTAGACAACGGACCAGGGGCCCGTTTGTCCAAAGTCCTTATAACTTTTCGGGCCCGAAATCAAATATTCAAATCGAAATAAAAAGAATAAGAGGAGCGCCGGTCTTGGCTAGCAAAATACTCCATATTTTTCATTAACTGATAATTTTATCATGTTAGATGCAAAACAATTGATATTTCTGTCTTGCATGTAAACAACAACAGCTTTAGGGGCCCGTTAATTATCTGGACCTTCGAGAAACGGTCCCAGAAACGGATGCAGCCTCAATATCCGTTCGGCACTGATGACTGCTAAAGAAAGTTATGGTCGGATGTTTTCTTTTCAGGAGTAATCTGATCATGAATTTCTGACGAGCCACCAAGTTTTAGTCTCAAGACCGGTACTAAGGCACACACTCAGAACATGGAAAAATGACCGAGAGTAAAACTGAAAAAAACATTATGTGGGTAAAGAAAGTAGTGGAAGCCGCTTAGGCGATAGCTATAGTTGACAGGGGTACCCAACGACAAAATAATTATAACAACTGTTCGGTCATCCACAGGGCAACTTGAGTAGTCTTTTCGATCGAAATTACAAGACCTTCAATATAATTTTTTTCCCGAGAATTTTGAATTTTTTTCTGATTCCTTCTCTATCACAATTTCGTACCCGAAAATTTTAATTCCCTTGATATGGAAAAAAACCTGTCTTGTGTACGAGGGTCACCCTCCCAGCCGAGAAAAAAAAATTGATCCCAACCAGCCTTCGCGCCAGTTTTTATTGTCTCGCCTTGGCTATGCGCCCGATACGGATCGGATTTGATCCGGTTGGTCGGACCGAAATGTCCCCTTCCATTGGACAAAGTTATTTTCCCCAGGACCGCTGATCTGTATCCTACTTACAAGGACGATAACCAAACTCGCGGTGGCTTTGGTTTGGTCTGTGCGACTGGAATGCACCGTTCCAGTGGGCACGTGGATTTGCCGAAATTTCAAACAGGAATTTTTGTTGAATGGAAAGCGCGTAAAGTGTTTATGGAGAAAAGCTGGCTCGGCTAGAAGGCTGAACCTACCATTACAAAAGGGTGACTGGACAAGGTGGGTTACCCTTCTAGCCGAGCCAACATTTTGTAATTTGAACGGTTCGCCATGTTTTGAAAAGAAATGTATGAAACACTGTCTCTTCCAGGGAAGCTCGGGTTCAGTGGCGGGTGGCCCCTCTGCTCGAGACAATTTTTTTTTCATTTAAGCGGGGCCTAAATTTTAGTTCTTTACATTAATTTCCATAGAACAGCTGACGCACAATTTTTTTTTTTGTTTTTTGTTCTATAATGTGGAAAACTGAAATTAAAAAATACAGTGGAACCCCGTTGATGCGACCAGCGTTGGGCCATAAAATCCTGGTCGTAATAGCGAGGTGGTGGCATTAAAGTAGTCCTCAAAATAATAAAATGACTCGAAGATTTTCTCGTCAGGGTGGGAAGACTATGGCAGGTGAGACAAGAGGTGGTCGTATAAACGGGGTGGTCGCAAGGCAGGGTTCCTCTGTATATAAACAGAAACAAAAGTTTGACGATGGAACAACCATGTTCAAATTAGAAAAAAAAAAATAGACTGAAAGATCATTGCAGAATGTTTACGAAAACTGTTAGGCAAAACAATGGAACTTGCATATGCGAGAGGAAAGACAGCCACCTGATAGGTAATAACGCGGTGAAATAGCTAGAGATTGAAGCCTGAAGCCAATCAAAGGCACTTACAAGGCAACGGGGGAAGTTGAGGTGAAAAGCTTTTTTTTTTTTTTGTACTTATTTAGTTATGTATGGAAGCATACTTTAAGCAAACTTAGGAAAAAAGGAAAAAAACATGATTTGGATTGTGTTAGTAGCATATTATGCTACTTCTGGTAAGAACATTAAAAAAAAAAAACGCATCGCTCAAACTGTTAGATTGCGAAGCCCGTGAATCCTGTCACTCAACACTTTTGACTAGACTTTTATGACCAAGGGTGTATCGGCAGCCCGAAAGTTTCACTATCAAAATCGCAGTTTTTGTGAGACCTAGAATTTTTAAATGGCAAAGGATGTAAAAGTTTGACTGCGGAAAAGAATGGCCAGCAATACCAAGAAATGTTCTGTATGAGGCAATTTTCACTTACCACGTTTCCTCGAGGTTTTGGATCTTCGGTTGGTTAGAACCGGAAAACGCATTGAGGTAACAGAAATATCGTTTCAGTTAAAAATGTCTTTAATACAAGTGCGATTGTAAGTTAAGTTTCTTTTGGAGAGCCCAGTCATCGTGACTTGCCGAGCAAAAACCAACCGACGTTCCTGAAAAGTCTCATATTTCAAGAAAAATTAATTCAACTTCTCAAGGTTCGTGTGAAGTACAAATTTAATTCGGCAGCACTAAAACACAGAATCCGGAATCTGGAAAGGGAACCGGAATCACGGAAACGGAATACGCAATCCGTGAAAGAAGGCTTTAAGCGATCGATTTATAAAAAAATATATTAGCAATGACAATAAAATAAATAAACAGATTAAAAAAAAAGAGAGAGACATAAATGAATAAATTACTTGGCGAAAAATTAAAGTTGAATTTATGGCTAAAACACACAATAACAAGACACGAGAGACAATAACAAGAATATATTTAAGGGAACTGCCAAGAAAACTAAAACCAATTTTCTTTGGATTGTACTAAATTATGCAATGTGTAATTCTTTAATTTTCTATCATTGATATTTGATTCCGTATTCCGTATTCCCTTTCCGTTTCCGTTTCCGGATTCCATGTTTTAATGTTGCCGAATTTAATTACCCAGGCCAATTCTTACATATGTTTTAGCACAATGTTTAACTAACTTATGACTTGAGTTTCAGACCAAACCAAGGTGTAGCACATGCCTTAAACATAAAACCCAACTTTCAGCCTAAATTTAAATTTCCTTTAGTTGAAAAAGAATCCAAACTAAAATAACATTGTTTATCTTCCAGATTATCGTTAAGATAAGAATTCATCACCAAAACAGTCTGAAGTAGGACCCTTTATAAATTGATTTATAGGGGAATATTTTACCCCGCTTTCTTCCTGTGTGCGTGCGAGCGAAATTTTGAGACCGCCTCATTTTGCCTCAAATTTTGGTTCTTTTCAAGTCTCCGACCACGAAAATTGATTTTGTCGATTTTCTCCAAATCCAAGCGGCCTTTTGAAAAACAAACTACAGCACGTTTAGTTACTTATACCTATCTATGGACAAGATATGAGCGAAAATGATTTTTTGACTGTGGCCGCGAAATCTCAATTTTGCACGTTTTTTTTACAGACATTTGAGAACTATCTACCACAATCTCACGCATACGCAGACGGTACTCAGCTGTATCTATCATTCAAAGCTGACTCGGCTTGTTCGCAAAACGATGCAGTTGAGGCAATGGAGCAATGCATACAGGCTATACGATCGTGGATGATCAAGGATAAACTACGCCTGAATGATAATAAGACGGAGTTCATGATTATAGGCACCAGAAAGCAACTGGCTAAAGTGAACATTGATGGTCTTAGTGTCGGTGAGAGCATTATAGCTCCCGTAACTTCAGTTCGGAACTTGGGATCATGGTTTGACCAGAACCTGAGTATGACACCACACATTAATAAGATATGTAAAGCTACGTCTTTTCATATTTACAATATAAGGCGGATCAGAAAGTACCTCAACAATGATGCCACAAAAACGCTTGTTCACTCTATTGTTATAGGCCGCTTAGATTACTGCAATAGTCGTCTTTATAAAGGTTTCAACGCATTCAGAATAGTGCTGCCCGGCTCGTGTGCTCACACTCCGAGGTTTAATCATATTACACCCGTCTTAATTTCTTTGCATTGGCTACCCGTTGCTTACCTGTAGTGTGGGGTCTGAAGAGACTTAATGTGAGATAATTAGATGCGAAATGAGAGTTAACGCTCTAAGAAAACAGGAACTTGATTTGCATATAGGACAGTGTAGAACGGACTAGTAGGAGGACTGTTAACGGAACTAAGGGCTTATAATGTAACCGTTTATTAAGCTCGATTCGCGACTTCACATTGGCGACGAGGATTTATTCTATTCATTGGAAAATGACTGGTTTCGATACAAACCTGAATTACGGAACATTCGACCCCGTTATGGATCCAAATAGGTGGGTTTGCGCTTCAGAAAATACGTGGAAAGATTTCAAGTTTACGCGTTTGTAATGAACATAAAGGCGCAAGGAAAAGAGCTTTATTTTTACATTGTGCAGGACCGAAAGTACAAGACATTTTTGACACCCTAGAAGACATCGGCGAGGATTTCGAAACCGCCGCCGAGAAACTCAAGGAATATTTCGAACCAAGAAAACACCACCTATTCAACATACACCAGTTTCGGTAGCTAACTCAAGAGAAAGAGGAGTCATACTATGACCTCGCTACTCGCCTGAAACAAGCAGCGGGCCCATGCGATTTTCCGACGGATGGGCGTGATGTTGAAATTCAGCTGCAGTTAATAGAGAAAGGAAAATCGAGGCGGTTCCGACGGCGGTTGCTTAGCAAACCTCATACCCTAACGGAGGCCCTGGATTTCGCAAGAGCCCAGGAAATGTCGGATAAGCAAGCGGAAAGAATTTAGGTAGACCGAAAAAGCCATGGAACTGACACCAATCGAGAAGGGAAGTTATATACGCTCGGACAACAGGCACAAAGCAAGACGGCTGGAAAGGTGTGTTTTTCTTGTGGTGGAACTTTTCCGCACGCTGGAGGAAGGATGAAATGTCCAGCCCGGGGAAAGGAATGCTTGACGTGTAACAAAATGAATCATTTCCCAAAATGTTGTAGGATGAAAGGAAAAGAAGACAGGGAAAAGCAGTCGAAAAGGACTCGGGTAGTAGCGATGCGGAATCCCTTTGCGGCATTTAAGAAAGTTGGAGCGGTCGAACACAATCATGGCCTCAGGCCCGTGAGCAAGGTGACAGTGGATAATCGTGAAAATCAAGTGCTGGTGGATACAGGGGCCACTGTAAATGTAATGGACGAGATAACGTTCAAGAGGTTACTGGCCGATAAGATCATCGAGTGTTTTGCGTGCATACCAATCGAACAAAAACCAGTCGGCGCCACTGAAGGTTATGGGAAAATTTGAGGCCATTATTGAGTCGAACAATAGAATCGCCCCTGCCACGTTTCATGGTATAAAGGGACATACGAACACTGAGCCCTTGATAAGTTTCCAGACCGTTGAGGATCTTGGTCTTGTTAAGGTAGCAAACACGGTCCAAAGTGAGGAAACAATCACAAGCAACCTGTTAAAAGAGTACGCTGATCTGTTCCGCGGTATCGGAAAGATGAAAGGAGTGAAGGTAGATTTACACGTTGACCCCGCAATAATTAACACCGGTTGCACAGCCCCACAGGAGAATACCGTTCAGTGTAAGACCCAAGCTGGAACAGATTGGAGAAACTCGAGGCTGACGCCATAATTGAGTGGGTAGAGAAGCCTACCAGTTGGGTGTCGCCTGTAGTTATAACGCCGAAGCGGTCCAGTAATGAAATACGTTTGAATGTGGATATGAGGGAAGCAAATAAAGCCATTCTGCGAACCCACACAGTCATGTCTACACTTGATGATATCATAAATGAGCTCAATGGGGCCACAGTATTTTCTCATCTTGATATGAACCATGGGTACCACCAACTGGAACTGAAGGAGAATAGCCGCGACATCACCACTTTTGCGACACATGTAGGTCTCTACAGGTACAAGAGACTCAATTTTGGTTCGAGATCCACTGGGGAGATATTCCAGGAAACCGTCAGCAAAGAAATCACTCGAGACATAGTGGGATGCATCAACATCAGTGACGATATCCTTGTATTCGGCAGGAACCAAAAAGAACATGATCAGCATTTAGAGAAGTTTAAGAGAGCTAGAGAGAAAGAAATTACATTCAACAAAGATAAATGCGAATTCAATAAGGATAAGTCCCTGTATTATGGAATGGTGTTCTCGAAAGAAGGGGCCTCCCCTGATCCCATGAAGGTAGAGGCCATTAAACAGGCTGAGCCCCCACGCAACGCTAAAGAACTGAATTCGCTTCTGTGCACTTTCCAGTACAATGCAAGGTTCATGGAGAGTTACGCCCCACAAACCGATATTCTGAGGGCACTGGTTAGAGCTGACGCTTTTAAGTGGGAAGAGAAACATCAGGAAGCATTCGAAGCTTTAAAGAATGCTCTAAGTGCTGATACACTTTTAGCGTATTTTGATCCTGCCGCTGATCATGAAGTACTTGGCGATGGTTGTTCCCTGGGGATCTCGGCGACGTTAGTCCAGCGCAGTCGGAATGAAGACTATTGGAGAGTGGTACAGTATGCGAGCAGAGCGTTGTCAGACGCTGAGCGGAGATATTCCCAGATCGAGCTGGAGACACTGGCCGCTGATTTCGCGTGTAGAAAGTTTTACGTCTTCTTGTATGGCAAGCCATTCATAGTTGTCACTGATCACAAGCCCTTGGAGCTCATTTTAAATACCCGAGGCATGAAACGTCTAAACGGTTGCAGAGAATGACTGTGCGAATGCTTGATTATGAGTTTAAGGTAGAATACAGGCCAGAGAAGACCAACATCTCAGACTACACATCAAGGCACCTCCTTCCTCTCGAGCAGAGCGAAAGAAGAGAACTGGGCACGACTAAAGATGTCAGGCATTACGTGAATTTCGTAATTGAAAATGATATTCCAAAGGCGATAAGCAAGGAAGAAATAATCGTGTCAACGGAAAATGACAGGGAATTACAGAAACTGATTAAGTGTGTCGAATAGAAGAATATAGACTTTAGAAACGCAGACTTGAGAAAGTACTCTAACGTGTTCAACGAACTGGCCGTAGTTGATGGACTTGTTCTTCGAGGTGAATGCATTGTAGTGCCTCAGACACTCAGGGAAGCCATGGTTAAGATTGCTCACAAAGGCCACCAAGGGATTGTTCGTACAAAGCAGTTACTCCGTGCCCATGTGTGGTTTCCTGGTATGGACACAATGGTAAAAAAGCATGTAGGGAAATGCCTCGCTTGCCAATCTACCACGCGCCGTCACACCAGAGAGCCTCTACAGATGACAGAATTCCCAGGGGTTCGAGGAAAAAGGTCAGTGTAGATTTCGCGGGGCCGTTACGAAACAAAGACATGGCTTTGTTCTTTTGGGACTAGTATGCCAGGTATCCAGTCGTTGAGTTTACGTCAAGTACTTCTGCTGATTACGTCATTCCCTTATTTACGCGCGTGTTCAACACGTACGGAATCCCCGAAGAGATCAAAAAGGATAATGGGCCCCCGTTTAATGGATCAAAGTTTGCGAACTTTGTTCAGGAACAAGGGTTCAGACACCGAAAGGTCACCCCTGGGTGGGCTGAAGCTAATGGTGACGTGGAGCGTTTCATGCATGCAAACCCTCAAGAAGAGTGCGAGAACCTCTAAACTTGAAGGGAAGGCTATTCGGGAGGGAGTGCAAAGAACAGTTGGTAGCTATCGCACCACGCCCCACCCGTCGACGAAGAAAAGCCCTGATATGCTCATGTTCGGCAGAGAGCTACGGAGGAAGCTACCGGAAAGGATCGTACCCGCAGGAGAAATTCCACACGACCCAATCAGACAAAGAGACGCAGCTAAAAAGAAACAGATGAAAGAGTACGTGGACAAGAGGCGGAACGCCCGGGAAAGCTTTATAGTGGTTGGAGACCAAGTTCTTTTGAAGCTGAGCAAAACAGATGTTCTCACCCCAGCATTTGACCCCCGACCCTTCTCAGTAATAGGCTGTAAGTTGCTGAAGCACGCGAGGTAAGATGAGTACGTAGCTATGGATTTGGACCAAGAAGGTCTGGATACATCCAGTGCGGAAGAAACTGAAACAGGAGCCAGGGAAGGTTTGCGTCTGCAATCTGACAACCTCGGCGCATCCAGTGAGATGACGATTGGCGGTCAACGTAAAGAGCCAGGAGCGACGGAAACGGAGGGACATCAACAGCAGCCAGACGATACTGTAGTAGGCGGGCCAAGAAGATCAGCGCGTGCAAGAACGTCTACTTGGAACACTATTTACAGGGACTTTGGGCCACACTAGAAAAAAGAGGAAAGATGTAGTGTCGGGTCTCAAGAGACTTAATGAGGGATAATTAGATGCGAAATGAGCGTTAACGCTCTAAGAAAACAGGAACTTGATTTGCGTATAGGACAATGTAGAACGGACTAGTAGGAGGACTGTTAACGGAACTAAGGGCGTATAATGTAACCGTCGAGTGCTCGGGTGAAATCCTCAAAATTATTCAAGTATTTTAAAATCCGTAAAATGTTCTGGTTGCAATCAATTAAAGCATATTACCACTTAAAATGTATTTTGAAATCCCTTTAATACGATGAGAAGCATTGTGAATTGAATGATGTTTGAATAAGACTAAAATTGAGCTTTTTTCGTTACCCTGTCGCGCGTCCCGAAAAAGCGGCCCGGTGGAGGCCGTGAAGCGGTCAATCTTTACACTCGCTGTATTGCAAAATATTTAACCGATGAAATTAAAATTTATATTTTCATTACTAAGGTACCTAGGGTAGTCCACTGAATTTTTTGGATTTTTCGAAATTTTTATTTTTCCCACCCCTGGTCGATATTTACAGAAAGCCGCTCTTAATTTGCGCCTAAAAAGAAATAAATTATTATTATATTATTTGATTATTATCATTATCATTATTATCACTCTTTCGTGTGATTTCCATAAAATGCAACACCAAAAAACCTCTCGTTTCTGGCTAAATGACAATAATTTTTAGGTCATCTGTTCAAAACTTCGAACACCTTGTTAACTGTATTTTTTGTTCCTCCGTTGCGGGGGCGGGAGTGGTTAGAAAAGTTTCGTCCTTTAAGGGGTCTAATACTTTTTCCTGAAAACCTAAGAAAGGATTTTTCTGTCAAAAGAATGCGTGTGAATTCGACTGTCATTCAAATGCTAACTTGGTCACGTGGTACAAATTCACTATTGCCGTTTGCTGTAAGCGTCGATGCAGGCTCATCAAAATCAAAAGGAATAGAAGGACTTTTTTCTTGTTATATCCTTTCCGTTTTAAGAGCGACTTTTTCTGGAGACCGAGTGAGAGGTGGCACATGATGGAAAAAATGCCTATCCTCATATTTCGTCCAGAGATACCTTATAGTGAGTCAATAAATGTGGTGTAATTTTTTTGTTGAAATACTCTTTTCTTTTCCAGAAAATTCTCAAAAACTGTAACGGGTGGCCACCGCCATAAAATGACCAAAATAAAAGCGACAAGTAAGGGTACAAGAAGTTTGCTCATCAAAAGCGCAGAAAGAACTTAGGGTTTTTTATATTCAAATATGTACGTAGGAGGTATTGACAAATGATTTAAGCCTAATAACAGGATTATAACGGTTATTTTGAATTTCCGGCAAATTTTTGAAAATGGCTAATATTTCATTGTTGTAAAATCCAATTTCGGAGCAGATTTTCAAGAAAACTTTTTCCCATGCGGTATAACTCAGAATGACTTGAAATTAATTTTCCTGTTAAGTCCAAATGGCCTTCTTTCCAATAATGCAAAAATTTATCTGGGGCTTTTATTCACTGCTAGGAAAAATTCCGCTAAACTTTGAGGAAATCACACATTGACTTGTCAACAAACGAAAGTTATCAAATTATGCTCTTCGTTATCAAAGCCAAGATTTCACACAAATCTTAGCTTTAAGCACTATTTTAGATCTAAAAGACAGTACAGTAAGCTTACCTTGTAGAGCTAGCGGTGGAAAATTGGTTTTTCTCACTATTTTCGTTTCAAATTGCCATCTCAACGTGAACAAACGGCGCGCATTCCTGGCGGCTTTCCAGTGAATATCGCATTACTCAACATTTTAAACCATATTTGAGCTTTTACACGTTAATCCCCTTCACGTTGACTAGATTCAGCTAAAAAGGACAATAATGAGATTATCTAGAGTTGAAGTAGAGTGAATTTTGAACTCCAGAGTGACTTAATGTTCGCTAGCCAGTTGCAGCTCGTTTTTTGATGTTTGTCACGCAATGAGACGCAGGACACCCAACAATGCTATCGTATAACCCCAATCATTACTTTTGGAATAAGAATTCTTTTCCTGAAAGTATGAAAATCTGGCATTAAAAATAAAGCAAGCTAATGCATCTGATATTTTCTTGGAAATCCGAATTCGAAATCGTATCTGTAACCTTGATGAACTTTTCGCAAAGCGTTCACGAGACGGTCTGACGATGCCTTTTCTTCGGCACTGTTGACGAATTATGTGATGATACTGTGGAGAATTTTGGGATCGGTGATTCGAGTAATGACGCGACCAGTCCTAGCCCTAGTGGGACATAAACAGTGAAAAAAGCGTGCAAGAGTTGAAAATTAAGCAGAGGTTGTCGTACTCATTACAGCTTGGTCACTGATTTGCGTACATCGATTAATCAGGGTCGTCCCAAAGGGGTGGAGGGGGTGGCCGGAGCCCTTAAAGTTTTGCTACGGAGCCCGGAAACCTAACATTATTTTACTTTCTTATCTCTTGTTAAGCTGACCAATGTCCTAGCATCCATGAATCAGCTAAATTGTTAGAGGGTAAGCAATGGTGAATCAAAGGCTCTAACAGTTAATAATACAAATTCCTATACATAGTTCTCATTTTACTTGGGGTCGAACAATTTCAAAGTGCAAACGGTATTTTTTTAGGCGCTTATTGAATAAGCGCCTAAAAAATACCGTTTGGCACGAAATTTTTGCATTTTCTAATTTTTGAGATTTTTCCATGGATCCGTAAAAATAATTTCCTACAAATAAAAATCACCGCAAACATTTTTCCCACAAACATTTGCTCCAGAGGAAATATTCTCTAACTTAAATTCGCTACACAAAAATGTAATACTAAGAAATCGTGTCTGTTCAATTACAACTTGTCTTTTTCGTTCACAAACAAAACGGTATACAATGAATTACTGGTTTAAAACATAATGTACGCACACCGTGATATTGTTATGTATTTCTATTGCAGGTAATCATTAAAAACGAAAATATATGCTGGATCTGGTACTTTCTGAAAATCGCAAAAATTCATTCCCGAAAAAGAAACATCCATCTATCCTTATCGCAAAAATTAGTTCCCGTGAAACACAAAAAATCACCAATTCCGTGCCACACGGTAGTAACAATAATACAAATATAAAAATATGCGCCCATACTGAACAGCATGGCATACTCGGCTTAGGAACGTCTCGATCCCCTCGGATGAGTGCACCCTTCCTTCCTCACTCACGCTTCGTCTTAAATTATTATCAAAGAAAGCAGGAAAGCCTGTTTCTTTCTACTAACAATTTCTTTAATTTTGAATACAGTGGTTTCAATATGGGTTCAGGACCCACCTCGCCCCAGGAGCCTCTATATCATTCGGAAGATGAAGAGAGCCTCTGTCCTCCGGGAGCCTCTGTGCAGAAGAGGGAGCAACTGAGTGCTCTTTATTATTTTAAAACATCACACGCGCCACGGCTATACAAAAACAGCTAGCATCGACATGACAAGGAAGACAGCCATAACATTTTTTTTTTTCGTTTTTTGTCAGTTCCAAGTTGACATTTATCTCCAAGCCACGTGTTTTCCCAAATCTTGGAGGTGCGTTTAATACCATTTAAATAAAGCTTCGTTTCGTCGAAGGAAACTTACTAATCCCACTCCCTTGACTTAGCTATGATCCAAACTTTATGTGGGTGTGTTCCTTTCGGCCAATCCAAAAATATATTTTTTATCTTAAAACGGAATTTGCGTTCCTGTAAACACAACAACGGACAAATCTAAATCCATTTTTTAATGAGGTGAATGGCTTTTTCAAAAAGGGTTTGCTAGATTTGAAATCCAACGGATCCAGATCCAGATTGACGAATTTGTGATCTATCCCATTCACATAGGATTCGACACAGCGGCTCTCTCCTCCGCAGAGGCTCCTGCTGGTTATCCCGATACAAATACAGTAGAACCCCGGTAACTCGAACTCTGAAGGGAAACGAAAAACGGTTCGAATTATCGGGGTGATCAAGGGAAAGGAAATTAACTTTGAGTTAGCGGGGAATTCGAGTTATCGAGGTTCTACTGCGGGTAGCAATAATCGAAAGGAAAGTGCGCGGGGGACGATGGGAAGAGTGAAAAGATGGAAAGAGGCATCTGTGGCATCCTCGGAGACCCAGGGGCAGATAAAGGGGGCGAGGGAAAGTCTAACCGGGCGGAAAAATATATATGGAACGAAGAAAAGTAAAGAACGGCGAGAAGAGCCCCTGGGGACAATGTCTTGCCAGACCAGTTCCAAACGGTCGCTGCCGTTCTGGCTTCTGATTGGTGCCAGAAAACTTGTGTTTTTCAGGCACCAATCAGAAGCCAGAACGGCGGCGACCGTTTGGAACTGGTCTCGTAAGACATTGTCCCCAGGGGCTCTTCTCGCCGTTCCTTACTTTTCTTCGCGCCACATTTTTCCGCCCGTTTAGACTTTCCCTCGTCCCCACTATCTGCCCCTGGGTCTCCGAGGATGCATCTGTGGAGAAGGGACCCAGTGGTATTTCCAGCTGGACCATACCCAGATAAAGCCTCTTTCAAACATCAAACTAACAGTAGAAGAACGTAGCGTTCCTGGTGTAGTAGAATCTGTTTATTAACCAAATAATGGTAGAAATGCCTAAATAATTAAATTAAATTAACAAGACGAATGAACTGCAACTCCTCTACAAATACGCATGTAAACAGAATAGGCGCTTAATCGATTGTCATAAAAAAAAAAGAAAAGAAAAAGAAAATAAATGCAAAGATGCAAAGACTTTCTTGATTCCTTAAGAGGCGTTCGAAGCAGCATTGGAGGTCTTCCACCCAGTTCAAGCCAGCTTCCGGGAACGCCACAAGTCGGCTCGACATAATACGAACGCGGTGTGCAAGCTGCACTGAGTACGGCAACCTATGCTTAATTTTCAACTCTTGCACGCTTTTTTCACTGTTTATGCCCCACTAGCGCTAGGATCTGTCGTCACTACTCGAATCCCAGATTACAAACTTTTCCACGGTGTCATCTTCGTCAAACAGTAAAAAAAAGATCGTAAGACCTTCTTGTGAACGCTTTGCGAAAAGTTAATCAAGGATTTCGAATTTGGCTTTCCAAGAAAATATCAGATGCATTACCTTTTTTATTGCAAGATTTTCAAACTTAGGTATTAAGGAAAAGAATTCTTACCCCAATCTCCGAAGTAAAATAATGTTAGGGCTCCGGGCTCCGCAGCAAAACGTTAAGGGCTCCGGCCGCTCTTGCTCCCATTCCCCCCTCCAACCCTTTGGGACGACGCTCATTAATCGATACGCAAATCAGTTCGCGGGGCCAAGCTGTACTGAGAGCATAAATCTGATCCCCTCTCGTCGCTGTTTATGTTCCACTAGCGCTAGGATCTGTCGTCACTACTCGACTCGCCGATCCCAAAATTCTCCATGGTGTCATCACATAATCCGTCAAACAGTGAAGAAGAAAAAGCATCGTCAGACCGTCTCGTGAACGATTTGCGAAACGTTCATCAAGATCCGATTACAGATCTGATTTCGACTTTTGGCTTTCCAAGAAAATATCAGATGCTTTACTTTTTCTTTTTTTTTTTGCAAGATTTTCACACTGTAAGCCAGTATATATATTCTTAAACGCGTTTGTGTATACGATAGCATTATTGGGCTTCCTGTGTCTCATTGCGTGACAAACATCAAAACGAGCTGCAACCGGTTAGGGAACATTAAGTCACTCGGGAGTTCAAAATTCATTCTACTTTAACTCTAAATTTTCTCTTTGTCGTCCTTTTTAGCTGAATCTAGTCAACGTGAAGGGGATTAACGTGTAAAAGCTCAAATATGGTTTAAAATGTTGAGTACTGCGATATTCACTGGAAAGCCGCCAGGAATGCGCGCCGTTTGTTCACGTTGAGATGGCAATTTGAAACGAAAATAGTGAAAAAAACCAATTTTCCACCGCTAGCTCTACAAGGTAAGCTTACTGTACTGTCTTTTAGATCTAAAATAGTGCTTAAAGCTAAGATTTGTGTGAAATCTTGGCTTTGATAACGAAGAGCGTAATTTGATAACTTTCGTTTGTTGACAAGTCAATGTGTGATTTCCTCAAAGTTTAGCGGAATTTTTCCTAGCAGTGAATAAAAGCCCCAGATAAATTTTTGCATTATTGGAAAGAAGGCCATTTGGACTTAACAGGAAAATTAATTTCAAGTCATTCTGAGTTATACCGCATGGGAAAAAGTTTTCTTGAAAATCTGCTCCGAAATTGGATTTTACAACAATGAAATATTAGCCATTTTCAAAAATTTGCCGGAAATTCAAAATAACCGTTATAATCCTGTTATTAGGCTTAAATCATTTGTCAATACCTCCTACGTACATATTTGAATATAAAAAACCCTAAGTTCTTTCTGCGCTTTTGATGAGCAAACTTCTTGTACCCTTACTTGTCGCTTTTATTTTGGTCATTTTATGGCGGTGGCCACCCGTTACAGTTTTTGAGAATTTTCTGGAAAAGAAAAGAGTATTTCAACAAAAAAATTACACCACATTTATTGACTCACTATAAGGTATCTCTGGACGAAATATGAGGTTAGGCATTTTTTCCATCATGTGCCGAGATTTTTCGATCTCACGCGGTCCCCAGAAAAAGTCGCTCTTAAAGGGGAAACTCGTGCACGTGAGAAGCAAGGTGCGCTTATTCTAGTACTGTAGGAGAGGGAGTTGGGAAGGCTGTGGGCGGTCCTCAGTTGGTAAATCAGAGTTCTCAAACTCATTAATAAATACCAAAGAAAATACAAAGAAAATTAATGTTTAACAAGAGTTGTTTGGAAATCAGATAGGAAACCTTTCATTTTTGCATGCTTAATTTCTCCTTCTAAAATTATTTTGTTTGAGAAGTAATATCAAACATTCCGCATGTTTTTCTCGAAATAATTATCCAAAATTAAGTACAAGATCAGAAAAAAAAAAAAACTGTTATAACAAGAAGTACATTCTAACCAATCGTCCTCTTCTTGCTAATGACTACAATTGCGCTCATTTTCCCTCGCAATTTAAGAATTTGTTCATGCTTAGCATGCGTATATCGAGTTATTGATGCACGCGGGAAGTTTGGAGAGCACGAAAGATGCGTAAGAGTTGCACGAGGCGATAGCCGAGTGCAACTCTAGCTTCTTGAGTGCTCTCAAACTTCCCAAGTGCATCAATAACTCGATATACGCACAGCTAAAAGCATGAGCAAATTCTTTTATAACATAGCTAACAAAAATGCTTGCTTTTTGATTTAACTGCAAAATTCTCGTGACGCGCGCCACAGAAAAACAAACGCTTCTACTGGCTGGTTACAAACACGCCACAATCGCCTAGTTTGAAAGAAAATTCTTTCTGTAAAACTGAGAACGAACATTTGCTTATTTATTCGTTAACGATGAATTGAAACTAAGTAGAAACAAAGACAAAAGTGTCTTAAAGTCCACCTAAAGTTAAAATACTCGCATGTTCCTAACACATCGTGGAGCATGGTTTGGATCCGGCGCTGAGAGGATGTTTATGTTTTGCTCGGCGAAATCCAGAAAACTTGTATTTTTGGCGAAGACGACTGTCATTCTACTTTACATTCATTTACGACAATGGCCGGTCATTACGGCTACTTGAGAAGACCTGCCAGCAGTTGTTTTTATGAGCAAAAACATTACTATGTCTTCTTGTGTAATTTGTCTTGTTATTGCAACAGAAATTTTCCTGATTTAGTCGGATTGTTCGGCGATAACAAAAGTGCATAACAAATTTAAAAACAACAGTAAAAACGTAAATTTTACCTTTAATTGTTGTTAATGACCAATTGCTGTCTTTTCTGTTCCCAGTGAATGTCTCGGCCAAAATTTGCTGCAGATGGTCTTCCGACAAATTTGCGAAACGCACAACTTGCGAGTTTTTTTGAATTCGGCTTTATTTTTGCAGCCGCTCTTGGATCAGGACGTAAAAGGTCAATGCCGATAGAAAAATTGGGCAGCTCGTCGCTGGTTTCTTCCATGTCTTAAGGCGAAGGAAAACTGCACTGCAGCTTAACAGGACAGAAACTCTGCAGCCATGTGAAAAAATTGCTTATGTCATCTTATTTACGCACGGGCGTGCATAAATAAAGATTTTGTTCATAGCGGCTCAATAGGACTTATATAGGGCAAGCACGCGCGCTATGTTATAAATAGCATTGTAACATTGCCTAGAAAAATGATGTGTTAAAATAATCGGGAGTTACTAACAGATAATAAAACAACTAACCTTGGTTTATCACCATGATTACTTTAGGAACAACAGTTGCGGCTTCAGCAAGAAAATCACGAACACAAAAAAGAGGTATCATAAACTCTGTACATTTATTTCTTTATACTTTCTTTCTTTTGCTATGCAATAAACGATTTGTTCCTTGCACCATTTCGGCGTTTTGAATAGACGTCAGGCTACAGATAAGACTGGACCTTGATCGTGTCTTGCTGGAGTATGCAAATATATCTGATACCTTGCGCCAGCTTTGCAGGCTTGACACCTAGTCTTAGCCTTTTAGTAGTATACAGAAAATACAAAGGAAACTAATGTTTAAACGAGTGTTTGGAAATCAGATGAAAAACTGCTCATTTTTGCATCATTAATTTCTCCTGCAAAAACATTTTGTTTGAAAAGTAATTTAATAAGTAATCTGGAAAGAGGCTCTCCCCACCTTGCGCCCTCAGCTGGTCACCTCTTATTGTTTTCTTCGTTTTGGCTAGACTCACTCAGAAAAAAAGAGAGACTGCTTTGATGCTCGCATGTTTCACGTCCTCTTATACTCAACACTCACAGACAAAAAAAAAATCACGTTCAAAAATACTTTTACGCCAAAAAAAAACAAAAAAAAACAATAAAAAAAAAAAAACAACATACACACACACACAAGATGGGGCATGGATTTTCATGCAAGAAGGAAGATTAATCGAGTTAGCATTTGTGTATGAATGACGACACCCGTTTGCCTGCTTATGATTGGCTGTCTTAATTCACATCTAATGGCCTTCAACCGTTTCATTTTGTTCTTTCCTGTTATTTTTCTTGAAGATGGAAATGTTGATCGCTAGGCTAGAGAAAAAGAGGGTACAATATCAGCAACAGATGCACAGTGAGCTGGAAGCACAGCGAGTTCAAATGCAAAATATGATGGCAGCAAATATGAAACAGGCCGAGCAAGAAAGAGAAGCCTTCATAAAGGATAACCAAGCCTTAGAGGAGCGCTTTCTGGAAGTGCAAAGATCGAACGAAAAAAACATGAAACTGATAAGAAATATGATCGCTTTGATTGCAAGGCAACATAAAGAAAAGGAGCTTCTTAGAGAAAATGCCAAGTAATTGCCCAGTGATAAAATGGAAGCCTTGTCAAACGAAATGAGTGAAGGACACACATAAACTAGATGAAACTCAATCACGGCAAGACAGAAATTATGCTTATTTACACGAAGTACCATACCGGTCCACTTTTAAGCCACTTCATTATGGGTAATGAGAGGCTGACAACCACCGCCAATGCCAGGAGTCTGGGAGTAGTACTTGATATTCGACGTGCAGGTCTCAGTCACTTGCAGATCATCGTTTAACCAGCTTAGGAACTTATCAAAGATAAGAAAATATCTCACACAGGAGTCTAGCGAAATTGCGGTGCATGCATTTATAACATCTAAACTAGACTATTGCAATTCCTTTCTCTAGGGTTGTAGGAAAATGCAGCTGAAGAAGCTTCAATATGTTCATAACACTACCGCCAGAATCGTTTCTCAGATTCGTAAATTTGATCACATTAGGCCTGTTTTATTTGACCTTCACTGGCTTCCTGTTAGTTATCGTATTGTTTTTAAAAATACTTTGGCTAGTTTTCAAATCACTTAATAACCTTTCACCCAGCTATCTGGCGGACAGACTTAGTTATCAATCGCATTCCAAGAGCGTACGGTCTGCAGCTAAGCAGCTGTTAAAACAACCTCGGTCATTCACAAAAACTTGCGGGACAAGGCTTTTTCAGTGGGTGCCCCTAAACTGTAGAATTCGCTACCACTAGATTTGCGCGAGTGACCATCTTTAACTGGTCTGAAGAAAAGATTGAAAACATATCTTTTTAGGCAATTTTTAGAGAGTGGGTCATTGTTTTTTTTTAAATGATTTGAAGAAGTGTACTATATGGATTGTAAATAGATTTGTAATATTTTTTATTCCATGCTCGTGATATGTAAATCATTTCATTTTTTCTCCTTTATACATTGTAAAGCGCCATGAGCTCAGGATATGAGCACTATATAAACAAAGTTGTTATTGTCATTATCATTATTATTATTATTATTATTATCATTATCATTATCACAGTTTGTGGTGTACTGTGTGTTGTTTGCCATGATGTCATTTAACATTCAGTTTTTTCAAAGGAGGGACATGTCTTGACAGCTTATGGTTTTTTCCAGGTGGTGTGCGCACTACGATCGCTAAGAATCGTGGGTAGTATTTAGAATCTGATCATTTGTGTCAAGATGGCGTGGAGTGAACATCTCGACTGCAGAGTGAATATTCGTTAATTATGGCTCAGTCAATTCCAAAAGTGCTCACCCCCCCCCCCCCCCCCCAACCCCGGGCATTTGTCGGGCATTTGTCATCTTGTCGGAACCAGCGTTGGGGAATTTGTCACAAAGCCTCTACCCGGGGGAGGGGCAATTGTCAAATCTTCTAGAAGTGGTTAACGTCGTTCCTTTTTCAACATTTCACTTCAAAATATGCTTATTTTAGATAGCTTTAGATATTTCTATAAAGTCCGGGGTGGTTATCAAAGTTGATAACCACCTTACGTCACAAAATGGCGGCTATATTAGAAATCGGCGATTTTTGTACCCTGTTCGTCGTTTTCGTTGTTTGTTCGTCATTGCTCGCCGTATGTATCCATAATTCCACTGGAAGATTTCTCTTCGCGTGTGCCCAAGATGGCGAGCTGATGGAAGTAAAATTTTGGGCCGAGAAGGTTCAGAGCGGTTGAATTCACACGTTTGAATGAGGTATGTTTTTCAACTTTGTATTCAAGTTTAGGTTAGTAAATGAGTTTTGCCACAGTCCAAAAAACTATTGAGCTGATCTTTAGTCTCTTTCCTTTCGATGCAATTGTTGTTTATCCCAATGCAAACTACAGAAAAAAAGTGCATGGGGTGGTCTTGGTCTACGTCTTGTTAAGTCGCCTACCGGCATTTTGTGTTTTCAACGTTGTTGTCAGTCGTTTATTATCCGAACATTGTTGTGCCATGTTGTATTCACGATATCTTATAAACATATCGATTTACCGTGTTTTTTGTTTCTGGTCGGCAGAATTTGCCCTCTGATGTAAAAACATTTTTTTTAGCTCAGGTTTTTGTAGCGTAAAGCTTTTTGTTGCGGCTGAATAAGGGTTCTAATTTTCTCCAAAGTGCCTTCTAGATCCGAATAACTAAGCGATTTTCTTTACTCCGTTAATGAAATGTTTTTCTGCAATGATATATCACGCTGGGCCCAGCTTGTGAGGTTTCTTTGCAGGATGTTGAATTATCACGGATAGTGACTAACAGATCCAAAATTACAAGAACATCAGGACTCTTGGGAAAACAAACTAAGGGCCTGTTCACATGGAGGTGGAAGACCCCAGGTAGGTGAGGTAACCCACTTTGGTGGGGAACCCGCCTGTCCACATAATCTCTCATTTTAATTTGATCACGTTTACATGATAGGTAGGTTGACCCGCCGCATGTTACCTCACCGATCTGGGGTCCCCTACCTCCATATACTTGTACTCCATATACTTGTACTCCATATACTTGTACTCCATATACTTGTACACTATACACGATACTCCGATCAAGAGGAGATGATGTCGATCATGTATTCTCTACTTTCTATAGTAAATTTAACAAAATTCTGAACAAGCATGCACCCATAAAGATCCTATCTAAAAGGAGGATTAAACAACTATCTAAACCTTGGATAACCAAGGGAATAAGAGCTGCCATAAAAATAAAAAATCAACTCTTCTACAATGGCGATAATTCAAAATATAAAATATATCGGAACATGTTAACTAATCTAATACGTATAAGCAAGAAGAATTATTATTTGAGTTACTTCAGCGAAAATTTTAATAACATGAGAAAGACCTGGGAAGGTATCAATAATTTGTTAAATCGTAAAAGGAATAAACGCAAAAGCATAAATACGCTTAAACATTTAAATAATAATAGAGTTACTACCAATAAATCAACAATCTCAAATATTTTTAAGGAACATTTCACAACTGTTGGCTCAAAATTAGTTGCTAAACTCCCAAGCTCTGAGAAACACTTTACCAAGTTTCTTTATAAAGAAAAATCACCTTCATCTTCTTTTCTATTTCAACCAATAACTCCTAATGAAGTTAAGCTTGAAATAATGTCAATGCCAGCTAATAAGTCACATGGATTTTACTCTTGCCCAACCTTTATATTAAAATATGCATGTGACTCTATAAAGGCTATACTAACCGACATTTTCAATCTGTCTATGGAGACTGGTAATTACCCATCAAAGCTAAAAATGGCAAAAGTGATCCCAATTTTTAAAGCCGATGATGAACTAGACCCGAATAATTACAGACCAATATCCTTATTATCATGTTTTAATAGAATTTTCGAAAAACTTATGCAAAAGAGAATGAAATTATTTATAGATAAGGAAGGAATCCTGTGCTCATCACAATATGGGTTCAGGCAAAAACATTCAACTGAATATGCCATACTAGACATCGTCAATAAAATACAGTCAAATATGGACAAGGGACATTTTTCTTGTGGAGTCTTCATTGACTTAAAGAAAGCTTTTAACACAGTAAATCATGACATATTATTGAAAAATTGGACTATTATGGATTTCGTGGAATTGTAAATGAGTGGTTCTCGTCCTATCTCAAGCAAAAAACTCAAACAACTATCATAGAATCCTTTAGTTCAGACTCTTTAAGTATTACTTGTGGCGTCCCACAGGGCTCTGTGCTAGGCCCACTTCTCTTTCTTCTATATGTCAATGATATCTGCTCTTGCTCTTCGAAACTAAAATTCTATTTATTTGCTGATGATACAAATTTACTATTTTCCCATAAAAATCTTAAAGTACTTGAGGTAACTATGAACGAGGAACTTACACAAGTCTATCATTGGCTAACCTCAAATAAACTCACTCTTAATCTTAAAAAATCAAATTATGTTATTTTTCGCCCTTATCAAAAGAAACTCTCCTTTATACCTAAACTATTTATCCATAATGCTAGTACAAATAGAAATTCACAGTTAGAATGTAAAGACTTTGTAAAATATTTAGGAGTTCTAATTGACCATAAACTCTCTTGGAATAACCACATCAATACAATTCTTTTAAAAATTAGTAGAACCGTCGGTCTTTTGTCTAAACTGCGGCATTTTGTTCCCCTTAACACACTGGTATCAATAACGGCTTGGAAAGTGAAATTTCGTAGGGTTTTGATGACCTTCATCTGATAGGGCATGAATTTTGCGTCATTTCAGGCCATGGAACCTAAAAATGAGCCTAGCTAGATGTAAAAAGGGGCAATACGGAGGCAATACGTCCTAGCCGGCATGACCACATGCTGTTTACGGAAAATTCCCTCATCCATGTCAGCAAATTCTGTATTTTAAAGCCTCCCCTAGAGCATGACTCAGCAACTGAGGACATTTCTGTTACGTTTTCAATGTTGGTTAGCATGCAAGGAATTTTCCCATGCTTATCGTCAATGATTTGCTCACTGGTAATAGAGGGGATCGCCCCAGAGTGGTTTTGCATTGAAATTGGCATGCAACAGAATTTCGCGTGCCCTGTAAGCATAATTTGAGGTTCCGTGACCTTCTCACCCAGGCCGCGAGAAGCCTAGGTTCTAGTAATAAGTAATTCATACCCAGCAAAAATCTCCGGCATGCCGGGCATGCCAAATTTTCTGGCATGCCGGGCATTCCAAAATCGGTCTCTAGCATGCCCTCAGCGCACAGGTTATAATTCCTTGAATCTACAGATATTTTAAGCCTGGCTAAAAAAAAATAAACAGATCACCGTGCTTATTTTTTGATGTACGGTTGGACGATGACGTCATTGCTATTCCTTTCATTTTCATAGATTTGGTTGTCCCAGCGAAGTTTGAATAACAAAAGCTCTAATTTTCACAAGACAGTAAAACCCTGAGGGATTCTGCCGTAGTAATAAAACAGCCTCATCGTGGAGATGACCTGTTGGGGGATTGTAAAAACTCCTCACCCTCTTTAATGAGTCTTTAATAGGATTCCCATTTCACATTGCCAATAAAATGGAATTGACTGAGATCAGTAAAAAGAGAGACAGAGACTATTTTCACTGTATAATAAAATGCATCTATGTTCCAAGAAAGCTTTTAAAAATACAAGGTTATAGAATACGTATCTTTCAAAGTTCATTACAAACTGAGCTAAGCCCCAAAATCACTGTTCATCATTCAGTAAAGTGTGATGTTTGACAATGCAATGTGCTTGAATATAACGTTGCAATTACAAATCTCTCTAACGCAATTTTCTCTACATTTTGATCTTGTTTCACATTTTGATAAGGAGTCTGAGTTCCTCTTTCTTGTTTTGTAGACTTGCCAGGGATTAGTGTTTTTGTGTCATTACCAGTGTCTGTGTTCTTTGTTTTTAACTCAAAGTAAGTCAGTAATAACTGACAGTATCATGCTCTCTAGAAAAGTAATTATCTCCTCGTCATGTCTGGAAGTTACCTGCATGTAACAAAAAATAAATGGAATGTTAACACATGCAAGGGGAATATGAAAAAAAAGAAATAGAACATGTAGACTCAGCTTCTCTTAACATATTTCAAGAGAGGATAAAGGGGTCAGAGAAGGCATCCCCCATACACACCTTATTTCATAGGTAATTCGTCTCAAGTTATTTTTAAGACCACAGATCCCAAGGGGGATTAGACAACAGCCAATCACAAAGAGCGAATGTGTTCCGCGTAGATGACCCAAGCTCAAAGCCACGCGTCTTTCACGAATTGACGCAAAAAAAAAAAAAAAATGGCGGAAGACGCGGAGAGCGATATTGCTATTCGTTTTCTCGAAGGAAGCGACTAAAGAAGATATTTCTACTAAAGCGCTGTCAGCGAAATGGAAATTAAAAAAAGAATCGTCCTCCCTCTCTTGTATAGCGCTAATAGTACAGCAGGGAAATCCTTAACACACTGAATATTCTCTCTGGATCATTTATAATTTACAGTTTGAAGAGAACAATTTCTGGTTTGATATTTATTCTTTTATTAGTCTTTTATTAAGACATAAGCAAGCGAATATTAACGTTAAAAGCCGACGTTTCGGTATCATAATGACACCAATCTCAAGGCAAAATGAATAAGTAATGCCAAGATTTGATTTCTGTAATCTCTACAAATTAGCATAATAACAAAGGATCACAAGTTCTTCAAGTAAATACCTTTGCGCGAATCGAGTCCGCCTGCACGTTTAGGGATGGTTTGAGTTTTCTTATAAAGAGCATCTCCTTAATTAGGCAATCAAATTTGTTAGAACCTTTAGTGAGCACGTGAGAAGATGCTCTTTATAAGAAAAGTCAAACCATCCCTAAACGTGCAGGCGGACTCGATTCGCGCAAAGGTATTCACTTGAAGAACTTGTGATCCTTTGTAAGTTATTATGCAAATTTGTAGAGACTACAGAAATCAAATCTTCGCATTACTTATTCATTTTGCCTTGAGAATGGTGTAATGATGATACTGAAACGTCGGCTTTTAACGTTAATATTCGCTTGCTTATGTCTTAAGAAATCGTTATTGATCTAGTCTTTTGTTATTCAACAAAAATAACACTTGGCGTCCTACTTGCTTTATTGTACAAACGACCGGTTTCAATAGACCTGCGAAATTTCTTATTTTATTAAAGCACTGAGGTTACGACAACTTCGAGTTAAACTGATTCATGGGTTGTCAAAGAGTCGAGCGATTCCCTTTTCCCAGTAAAGCGCCGACTCATTCCGCTTCAATATTCCGAAATGCTTTCGATCTCTTAACGCTTTCATTGCCTTTCGCCCAACATGTTTTGCACGGCGTTTAGTCATGCGAAACCTCCACGAAACATCCACGCAGCGCGCGAGGTAACTTTATCCCGATTCTAAAAATAACTCGAGACGAATTACCTATGGAACAGGGTGTGTATGGGGGATGCCTTCTCTGTCCCCTTTATCCTCTCTTGCATATTTTCATACTGGCTTGTTGAGTCTGTTAAAGGTCGCAACTAATTGTCTGAGGCTAATTTCACAAGAGTGTGCAATTGACATAAATGCATGGTAAATAAAGTGAAAGAAACGTGGTTTCACATTAGCCAATTTACATTGCGTTGTTCGATGATGTTTACATGCTCTTCTACTGCGAAATAAACCTTTGCATTTGGGTTTGCAAGTCAAGATTATCCCGAGATTGACTGACACTTGAACAACAGTTTCATTTTTAATCAGCTAAGGCGTAGACCCATACAACTCAAGCCGGAATATGTAAAGGAAATTTAGCGAAAAATTTTTCGCATCTTTTTGAGGCGATATTCTCTCATGGCCCGTCAACTGATTAGGGGTTATGAAGAAAAAATACATTAGGACCAAAGGGTAAAGCCTGTCCGGTTACATCATTTCGTATGTTACCTAGAGTTCTAATAAGTAGGTCATAAAATAGGATTTAACGAGAGCGAATTTGTTTCTCAATCGGTGTATAAAAAAGTGAAGCTATCAAATGAGAAGTTTATAAAGAATAAAAATTATTAAATCAAAAGCTCATATAATTAGGAAAATTCCTACACGAAAACAATGCTAGTGACATTAAATTGATGAGATAAAATTCTCACAAAATATGTCGAATAAAAGCCTCATTGTTTGCTTTTGTTTTTGCGTAAAGGTAAATTTTTTGGCCCACAAAGCAAAGTTGAAAAAACGAATAAATCTTAGTTTTTTACATTGGACATGTTTATTAGCTTAGTTTTCGTCCGTTTTAAAAGCTTTATAACCCAATCATAATTTTCGAGTTAAAATAGTACAAAATCATTTCAAAAACCATGTTCATTTAAAGTAGAGCCGGCAAACGTGAACATTTTGTAATTCAAATTGAAGTCGGACCCAGCCAGGTTGTTTAAGCTTTATACTAAATAGAATTTTTTGCATTTTAGCGTCCTATAAATTTACCAGAATCACCTCTCAGAGGCTTACTGTAACAAAGCATTTTGTAGTACACTCGTTGACAAGCAATTGGATGAGACGTCCAAAAGAAAAATTAGTTTTGCAGACCTAAACGCACATTCACAGACTGCTTATATTGAGTTGCTTACAACTTTGCATTGACATCTGCAGCATGTTTATTTTCTAAAAGTGAAATCAAAATCTGATTTTGGCATTTGATTTACGGATATTTTATTTTGTCTCCAAAAGTGATTGTAATATCCGTTTGATTGTCTTTCAAACAACAGTCAAACTATGCAGCAAAAATAAGTAACTTTACCAGTACAGTGAAAAAATGACCGTAGGTGCCAAAAATAATTATGCTCGAGCTATAAAATTAGATCTGACTTTTTTTAGCTTCTGTTTCTATATTTTTGAAGTTTTCTCTGGTCTTCTTAGCAGCAGAAGAAGATTACAAGACGTACAAACAGAAACAATCCGAAGTGAACGAGTTAAACTTATGCAGCAGTTCTTAGGCATGCTCAACAGCAAGATAAACTGAATGCCAAAAAGCTAATTCACGGGATTTGTTCGATATTCAGACTTTTTCTTTACAAATTAATACTAAATTTGTACTTACAGTCTCTCGCAGAATCCATTTCTTGTCCATCATTCACCAACATCTCAACAAGGCACCGCAGAAAAAAAAGACAAACAAGTGCGAAGAAACATGACGACATCGTGACGCCACAACTGCTACGCTACAACAAACTACATTCATCGTCAACCGAAAACACTTCTGCGGAAATTCGGCCGATTTCGTGCGTGCTCGGGGATCTTCGGATGAAGCAGATGACGTTGCTCAAAGGACTATCGTCAGCAAGGAGTAAAACAGTTTGCGAGATTCGCATAGCCGAAATAGCCGACCAGAAGCGCACTGAAAACCTAAGCAAAATCTCTCTGAGAAGGCAGTCCCAATTCCCCAAATCAGAACGTCTTTGCAGTATTAACGTCGTACTCTCGTACTGACTTGAACGACCTGGTAAGCTTAATTTCACCAGTCTTTTAATGCTGTTGACCGGGAAACATTCCGACGCGATAAGTTTATACTGAGAAGATTTGTTATCTTATTGTTTAAAACCCTTTTCCGCGATCAAATTTAAATCCGGACCCAGAAATGTCAGTATCGGTTTGAAATAAAAGGATTAATCTTTGATTGCAAGTGAAGTATTCTATTTTATGCATGAATAATGTTGTTTTGTTGTGCTTTTTATTTATAAATCCAGGCTTCTGTCTTCAGTTTTGCCAGTCGATCCCGTTACATACATTGTGACAAACATGACTTTTTTTGTTATAATCTGCATTTATCGCCAGGCATGAAACCTGTAACTTCAAGCTCCCTAAGATATCTTTGGCGATTATATGTGATGCTGAAGCGAACATCAAAATCAGTCTTGCTGGGCATGCCAATTTCATGCCCGGCATGCTGGGCAACCAAACCAACTCACCATCGGCATGCCCGGCATGCCAAACCAGAGGAGTAAAAACTGGGAATGAATTATCAACCCGGCGAGAGATCTGGGACCTACGTTTAGCTGGGTCAATTTTAAGGTCAATTTTGGGCTGCGAGGGCATGAACACATTTTTTCCATGCCTATGAGATGTTATTTCTAAGTACCAATGTTCCCTTGAATTTTGTCATGCCTGAATATATAAAAATTTCCCTCTCTCATTAATCCTCAGCCTGGATGCGATTTTTACGCTCGCTAGGCATGTTCAACTGAAAATCATGCCCATACCCGCATTCAAAATAAAATGCTATCAAATTTCACTTTCCAAGCCGTTCAATCTATCGTTCTTTAATAGCACCCTATATTCGATATGGTTTGGTTGCTTGGGGTCAAACAAGCAAAAAACAACTTAACAAACTCTTAATTCTCCAGAAACGTGCACTTCGCTTTATACACTTTGCCAATCCCCGAGATCACGCTATTCCTCTTTTCATAAACACAAAAATATTGCCAGTAAACTTTCTTTATTATCAATTACTTGCAGAAGCTATGTTTGACGTGAGTAATAACGTTGTACCCGCTAACATTCAGGAATTGTTTCTCCCACTTTCTAGGGTCCACTCGTACAACACCAGTTCGTCTATATCTCAAAACTTTTACGTAATGAAATCTAATCTTGAAATCCAAACGAACTCCTTCTCGAGAATTGGTGCAAAATTGTGGAATCATCTACCAACTGAGATACGCACGTCTCCGAAACAAAAATTTAAAAGTAAAATTCGTTCCCTATTATTTGATATACTTGAAACTGGTGATACTTATTATGATTTAGATGAAATAATTTTTGAAATGAAGAAAAGAACATTTTGACTGTATTTATCAAGTTATTTAGCTATTTAATTAATTTTTGTTTAACTCTTGCTTAGAATCATAGCCCACAAATGTTTCTTCTTCTTTTTTTTTTTTCTCTCACTTTACAAACATTTGAATATATAGCAGTCTTCTCTTTTTTTTCCTATACATTTCCTGGCCCGCCTAGACTAGCTCTGCTATTTGCGGTGCCAGGAAACCTGTAATATTATTTGTTTTTTATAACACAATAAACTGAAACTGAAACTGAAACTGAAACTGAATAGTAATGTAAAGAGCTCACAGGACGAAATAACGTGTTTCCGTATTTTGTAAACTCGATGGAAACGTGAAGTTGCATTAACACATTAAGTGTATAATATTACATGTCCCAATTCACGGCGAATATTTAGTCAGACGAACCGGCGCAGAGTACACATAAAAGCCTACAAAGGAAGCTCCTACGAAATAAACGGCCAGTGGGAAATCAGGTTGTTTTCTAAATTTAATAACAAATTTAAATTTAATAAATTAAATTTAATAAATTTAATTTCCTATTTGAAAAATGTAAGCTACAATCACAAGTTCTATTCGATAACAGCCCAGTCTGGTTCTGCCGTCGGACGCCATGTTGAACTTAAAACTGTTGGCCCAGTAAGATGTCACGTGAACTTGAATCTGAACAATGATTGGTTATTGGTTTGTTTTGGTCCGGGTTATCAAATTTGATAACCACCCCGGACTGATATGTGTGGTTTTCGCTCCATCACTTTCCTATCCCTATATTTTACATCCGTCTAAGAAATTGCTTGCCGCCATCCTGATCAGTTCGCACATGGAGGAAAAACAATCAATGTCGTATTTTTTGAAGAGTAAAAGGGAAAAGACACGTTCTTTGTGCCTGAATGGCTGAGGCAGAAAGGCCTAGAAGTCAGTTCGAAGCGTGCCCATTCCCCCCGGGTATTTGTGGAATTGACTGAGCCATTACGCTGCGGACATAAACGATTTTGCTTTGATTCTCTTCCCGAAGATTTTGAAAAGCAAAGTCTGTCCAATTCTCAAGAAACAACAGTCTAATTCCGTTGTTAAGCGTATTTTGTTCGTAACCACTTGCATCGTGTTTACATCTGACCGAGAAAAGTCGGCACAGAATCGCTTTGTTCAATGCTTCAATCATGGAAAGCACTGAATGTAAGACCCGCAGTTCGCCAAAAATTTTGATCTCACCGTGAAATCAGTGCAACTAGTGCTAAGAGGTACTGATATGCATAACTTTGATAATAAATTATACTCCTAAAACAGTTAGAGCTTCTTCCAAATACCCGGCCATCACTTCCCGGATCGCTTTGAAGGACAATGTATAAACACAGTACTTTCTTTTGTTATTCATCAAGATGTTCAGTTGCTACACCTGTAGGTATAATAACAGCAGTTCAGGGGGCCATCTTTTCAAGGACTTAGTTCTCTGTTGGCACCCTGTCTGCATTTCCTTTCGTTTGCCATCTGCATTTATCATACGGTCACATGAAACAAATAAAGTAGAGAGTATTTGACTTGTGTCTATTTGTAGACAATATTGAGCACCTTTATTCAAGCAACACTGCAAAATTGCAAGTTTCTTTCTATAGAGTGTTTTCAAATGACGTCCCGGCGGCCATATTGGTGTCCCAAAACAATGAAAAATCGGCCATGTTGGTGTCCCAAACCAATCCTGTGGGAGTTGAACTCTTTTCTTATGCAAAAGCTTTCTTTTGTTCCAATAAATTTGCAGTAATTTAACTACTGTAGCGAAAACCCTAACCCTAAATAAAGCTAACCGTTAACCCTAATGACTATTCTAAGTGCTTAACCCTAATCAGTATTGCTAGTACTTAACCCTAATCACTATAGTCAGGGCTGACTCATATATGTATACATAAATGAAGTTACTTTGTGTAGGCATCACAAGGTATCCAAGGGCGGTTTGAGATATGGAAACTAGCGTTTTCCGCTAATGAAGACACTCTATTGGAATGAGTCATAGAATGTCTTAAAACTGGTTTAAAAGTGAAAATGGCATCTGATGCAGTCAACAACAATTGATTTTACAAGAATTGAGTTCATCAAATATTCAGTAGCCTGCGCACCGAAGACGTATTTCGGAATCCGTACTGTGTCATTCCTGAACAATAGGTGGGGGATGACCCTATTCGGTGGAATGGTGGACTGACGGAATGACTCCCATAACTCGAACCTCACGCTAAACGAAGTAAAACTAATTTTTGTTTCTCTTCGGAAGTACCGTAATGATTCGATTTAGCGCCCGGGGCGTTTATTTACTTTTGGTGCCTCAAGGGAGGAGGAGGGTTTTCCTTTCTGAGAAACAACCAAATGTTCAAAAAAACTTTAATATTAATTTAAAAACGAGCAACAACAGAAACTGTAACAGTAACAAATACTGTACTGACGGTGAATGTTCAGTTAATGTGAGGGACTTACCTTGAAGCTGATGATAAACTTGTTGGGCATGTGCCGATAGAACTTTCCTTCCTTATATTCGCCTTTCCTAAAAAAGCCCTCATTGAGAACAAAGTGCAAGTCAAGGAGGCTGGAAAACGGACATGTTGTCCCTGGATCCTTCCTCGCCAGAACGACCAGCCGAACAATCGCCACAAAATTTGAAGAAGAGATCATTCGTTTGAAGAGTTTATGCACCGTCACATGGACATAAGACCACTGATTTTGTAATGTGGCATTACCGTTCGTTTAATTTGTGAGCAATTAAAGGAAGATGAACCTCGGTTAATATGTACATGGCCGTAATGTAATTTAATATAAGAATAGTGGCGCTTTTACAGTAATTACGGTCTTGGAGGCCATCTTGACGGGTAGGTAACCGCGTGAAAATATGCAGTGTTGTGTGTAATTTTTTTTCTTCCTGCCGACTAAAATGTCTGGAAATACTAAAGCAAGCGACCGGACGAATTTAGGCACAGGTGTGGCCCCCATTAATTGTTAGTACAATCCTTTGCTGTGAAGCTTAAGTTTACAATTCTTTTTTTTTTTTTTTTTTTTCAGAACATTCGTTTTATGAAAATCATCCGGCTGTAGATTCCCATACAATTAAAGACCCTTCATCCGTCACGATGGTTTTCAAAACCGTCATAACGTCTATAGTGTACGGCAGTACGAAAATTTAATATTTCAAAACAACCGTGTATTTTTTGCCTCTGCTTTTTGTCAGTGCAGTTAAAATCAATGCAGAATACTCTGTAAATTCCGTGTTTTAGAGTTTTCAGTATATTTCATTTATTCCGCCATTCCGTTCCGTCATTCCGTCAGTCTGCCATTGCTCCAAAAGGGTCACTCGTAGGTGGGCATTGGTACCCAGACTCTTCCAAGAAAATCAGCGTAATCACTGTTCTACGAAACATTAAAACCGAAGTAGCGATCAACATATGATAACATTTCACACCAGAACTGTTGCTTACAGAAAGTTGATTTGGTGAAAATTTTGAAGGGAAGCTAAAAGGTAAGCTGTGTGGAGTAGTTTTACCATAACAATCTCGCTAATTTAACCGGGTTTGTGGCTACAAATTGTAGTGCCATTGCAAATGCATGTGAACCGGAGAAGAAGATCACTGACAGCCACGAGGTAAATATTACGCCAGCCTGTTTCCCACTTTGTCTTAACAAACAACGGAGCACAACCACACTTTTATTACTAAATTTAGCTCACATTTTATACAAAGGAAACCTCTTTATTGTTGGTTGTTATATAAACGTGTAAAGCGAAATTTTCCTTGAGTATCAAGAAGCATTATCATGCTTAATGAATATTTCTTACTCAGAATCATGAACTCCACTATAAATTACCAGCCTTAGAAAAGTAAACATCAGCAGCTACACGGAAACCGTCCTTTCAAAATATTTTTTCTTCGCTGGAAATATGAACTTCAACAGTAGATAAGTCAGCAAACTGAAGTTTATATCATCCAATTCCAACGGAAATGGAGAATGTTTCTTCCCGGAAGTGTGAACGGTTGTTTGTTTTCCCGGAAAACTACCAGCAGTTTCACTTAATATAAAAGTGAAACCTTTTCTTTCAAAAGGTATTTGTTTTCTTCAAATAATCATATAATATATAAAATGATGCTTGGTCGGAGATCTATTTTGTTGACTGTGTTAGTTTACTTTTATTTTACCAGTTAGCTTACGAATACAGCCGTCTCTGTGAGGAGAGGCTGTATTCGCAGTCTACCACTTTTTCAGTTCATTTCGAAAGCGATGATGATCAGATGCGGCCAAAAATTCCATTCAAGCTTGTACCTGTTTTCCATCTATTTGCATATGATCTTAGTAGCGATAGAAAATTTAAATTTGTTTGTCACGAAAGGCATGGCATGTCAAGCGTGTGGGTGAATAAATTAGTAGGTGAAACTGAAATTTTTCGTGGAAGGGGTTTTCCCGTGCCTATCGAATGCATATAGGATTATTGATTAAAGAACCATTCCTTTTTGCGTATCCCAAACTTTTCGTAAGCGCACAGTTGTTTGGCGATAGGCGATGTTTGAAGTCAAAGAAAGTCCTAAGATCCATGAGGGACAAGTCCTAAGATCCATGAGGGACACAATTTTGGCGAGGGCAAAGAATACGTTAATGGTCAAATGTTTTTCCTAATGGATGGCTGAGCAACATTTTGTTTATGAAGTCGGAGTTAGTAAAAAAAAAATATAGGTTTTAGCAATTGTTTCTGTTTTTGTATTTTCATTTACACCTTAGATACTTGGATTTTCACGCACTCTAATTTCCTTATGCTCCATACAAGTTCAAATGTGGCTCAGCAATATGTACCAGTTCATTACGCCAGCGTTTACTTACTCTTTTTTTACTAATTCTATAAATGCTTCTGACATTTCAATTTTTCATGTTAATTCAGTTTGTAGACTTTCATCCTGCAGTTTGTTAAATGCCGGGGGGGAGATAGAAAGAAATCGATTAGGAAAGAAATCCAAGAGGCTTACACGATACGAGCGTAATAAAAGATGGAGGAGGTAAGCAATAGATCGTTGTTTCCAGCTGTTATATATCACTTTGCTTTCATAGTGAAATGAAAGTACTGAAATTAAGAACATTGGAAAACATAATTATTTTTCTTATTTCCCGTTTAACCTGCCATCTTTGCAAAATATTAATCATTTCAAAACAAAGGAAACGTCGTGGAAAACACAAAGCCTACTACAGCCGCCAGTCTACGTGCCCGCAACCATAAACGATTTGCAGACAAACAAATAAACAATCTATAGAAAAGGTTATAAAAGAGGACGAAAAGAAAAAAAAATGGATAAGACAGGAACAAGTATTTTGAAATCCTTAAAAAGAGAACTTTTCTCGAGAGATATTTGTTTCCTACCTACAGAGAGTATTCTCAGTTATTATAGTGAAGATGCAAATATCGACGTAAACATGACCGGTTACAATAAAGCCAAAATACTCTCTTTCCGTCGTGGACAAACGAAAAACCAGTGGGACTAAAATATCTCCTCATTGGCTCAAACGGTGCGCTTTAGACAGACTTGAGCGCTATTCACTCATAGTTTTATCTCTGGCGAGCTCAAGAAGGTTTTTTTGATCTTTCTATAGCCTCTCACATCTTCCGTTCGTTGTCCTCGTTTTGACGCTAATGGTTGCAAGCCTTTTCCGCTCATTACGATTGCGCGAATTGGTGAATTTTACCCAGCTGAAAATATCTGAAACTATGGGTGCGTTCGATTGGGAAATCCGGATTTAGATTTTCAAAATCCGGATTTCGGATTTCCAATCGAACGCGAAATCCGAAAACGGATTTCAACGCTGAGATATCTGTTTTTGGATTTTCATTTGTACCGTTCGATTGGGAAATCCGAAAAAGGATTTGAAAAACTGTTCTTAAGAACAGCGGTCTTACACGCGCACGCATAATTAGCAAAAAGAAGACCGCTGTTCACGAGAACAGTTTTGCAAATCCTTTTTCGGATTTCCCAATCGAACGGTAAAAAGAAATCCAAAAAATCCGGATTTGGATTTCTTAATTGAAATCCACCCTGAGGACGGATTTCTCGGAGGTGAAATCCGTTTTCGGATTTCGCGTTCGATTGGGAAATCCGGATTTAGATTTTGAAAATCTAAATCCGGATTTCCCAATCAAACGCACCCTATGTGTTAAAATATTTAATAGGAATGGAGTGAACGTTACAAAACAACGGAGGACGAAGATAAGGCCTTTGCCATAGCCTTGGAGCAATCGCTTAAAGAATATGAAAACAGACACAGCTACAACCAATCAGTGAGTGCATCCTTGATTTGCTTATGGTCATCATTATTATAATTATTATAATTATTATTATTATTAGTAGTAATGGTAACAGGACTGAGTGGAGTCCAATTCGGTCTGTAATCATACGAGTGATTAACAAAATCGGACGACCGCGTAGCGGGAGTCTGATTTGTTTAATCACGAGTATGATTACAGACCGAATTGGACGACACGAAGTTCTGTTACCAGTTAATCATAACTTTAACAAAATTTGTGATATAATAGGCTATTTTTTAAATCAAAACACAAGAAATTCGAAATTTTGTTTTGCTAGCAGTGAAAAAAAAAAAAGCCATTTAAGCGCGCGCGTGATGGCGCGTACTGTCCAATTACTTAGGCATGACGCGTACTGTCCTATTAAACTGTCCAATTAAGGCTGAAATCAGGGCAGTTGATAGCCAAATTCAGATTTGACAATTTTGTTATAGTTATGATTATTGTTATTATTGTCTCTATTATCACAGTCTTTGCTGGTGTTCTTTATGTGCATCAGCCGGGCGCAAACCATGCACCTACAGCGTCAGTCACACAAGTCAATCATTCTGTTCGTACATTGAGAACCTTTCTGAGGATTCGTGGAGATCCCAGCATGCAGATCTTTGCATGCTGATCTTTACTATTATTATTATTATTATTATTATTATTATTATTATTATTATTATTATTATTATTCCAGTAAGGTGTTCTTGTTCGTTTAATATACCTCCCTCAAAAGGAAAGAGGCGAGAGTGGCTGGACTTGAAAACCGGAAAGTCCTATATTGTAAAATCACTGAGCAGTTCTGCCACTTGTAATGTGTTATTTTCTCTTTTCAAACCTACATATTTTCTCTCCACCAGGAACACAGAGTGCAGCAAGATAGACAGAGTCGAGAAGCTGAACTATCGTCAGCAGAATTCTCCCCTATGACCACATGTATCAAGGAAAATCATCAGCGACCAAGTCCAGTTAGTGAGGATGTGCTTTTGGCGCGTCATGTCTACAAAGGTGATAAAGCAATATTAGTTAGTTGGATTAGCAATTTTCCACGCAATAATTAAAAATGTATATATAAATGGAGGTGATGTCCACCGCTGAATCCAGGATAGTGCTTTACAATGAAGGAGCTGTAATAGTAGCAGGTGGACCTGACTCAATATGAGTACATATGGAGTTTAATACAAATTCGTTTTGTAGACCAACTGATGAGTGGACCAACTCTGCTGGTCTACGAAACAAATTTGTCTTAAACTCCATATGTAATCATGCCATATTGAGTAGTTCACCTTCTACAAATATATGTATATAAATTCGAATATTTGTCATAGCTTCATTCGTGCATAAACCCACAGCAGGAGGGCAGGAGTGCTAGCCCAGAATAGAGGCTTAAGCGTGGCTCGGGTCATCAGTTGGAAATGGCAGTCCGTGCCGCCGTAAAATAGTGTCCTCAATTAAACTTTCGGTTTTAATGTAGTTAGCAATCTCTCTCCTGAATAAGGGGGTGTTTACATGAACCCGGGGCGACTTTCGCCCCGGAGCGAGTTCATTCCGGTTCCCTCTCACGGCTCTATATTTGTTTACATGATACCACCACAAATTTCATGCTGGCGCGAGTCACCCCGGCGTGAGTTCACCCCGGTTCTTGTACCGGGGCTAGTATTTCACTCCGGTACGAAATCTCGCAACGGTATCATGTAAACACGAAACGACCACCTGTTTCGGTGTGAAATAGGTCTGCCGGTAGACTGGAACGGGTAGCGCATGCGTAATGTTCGCGATTTTGAATCACACGTGCATTTTATCAACATGAAGTGTACTTTCAAATAACGAGATGTGAAATAACCCAGTCATCATGTAAACGCGATACGAAATCAAAAAGTCATGTCGGTATGAAACTCGCGCCGGTGCGAGTTTTCTCATGTAAACACCCCCTAAGTCATTTTGCGGTAAACGTGTTTCTATGCAATGTCTATCTTACATTGGCTCATTCTTCCGTTGTGCATACACTGTATATCGAAATATTAAGCACTTGGAAAGTTCAGAGAGCACTAAAAAAAAATGTCGCAAGACGATCGCCCATCTTCTGAAATTCCACCCGAGAGCCGCGCAAATTTGCGGTTTCTCCGCGAGGGCTGTGACGTTGCGAGTGGCGCAGTTTGTTTTCAAAATAGCCCATTTGTCTATTTTGATGTAACCGCGTGCACCCACACTTGCGGTCCCCTATCCCGATTATGGCTCCTGGCATTGTAAGATTTTGTCCGTCGAATTGAATGATCACCATTTTAAAGGTTGTCTCGTTGGATGCTCGTCGCCAAATGGCTATTTTTCGATCAATGTTTCTTGGCTACCGTAACAAAAACTTTTGAGCACCAGTGCGGGCTTATGAAACAGTACAGTCGTATCTCTTCATAATGGCCACCTTGGGGACAGAAGAAAGTGGCCACTGTGGCGGAGAAAGGGCCGTTATGGGAAGGTAGGGTGGGTGAAATATGTCAATTTATATTTTACGAAGTACATGTTTATTGTGCTAACTTCATGCTTACTGTATTCCATTAATGGTAATCCAGTCATTGGACGAAAAAAATGGATTTGGACGAATTTGCTCCTTGCAAATAATTAATATGTCGCAAAAATGTAAAAACTGAAGAGTAAATATGGGGCAAAGACGGTAAATGCCACATTTGCATACCAAAAAACAAGGGGTGTAAATAACTAGGCAACTATGGCATTTACCATCTTAGCCCCAGATTTGCACCTCTGCTTTCACAATTTTGCGACATATTTGCAGGGAGCAAATTTGTGCTCATCCATTTTTTCGTCCAGTAAAGCAAATATAATATATAGACATAAAATTCACAAAAAGGGCTCGCAACATCCGCTATAAGCATCGTAAACAATTTATGCTTGCTGCAACAGTATAAATGGAACCAGAAGCATACTTCTGATGGAACACAATCAAAATACGATTACCGCGATTAATCATCAACGCCCCATACGGATCAAATTTCAAGACCATTGTAGACTTTTTCATCAGTCCGACTAATGAAAAAACTGGCCGCTATCGAGAGGCTATATTTTGGCAGTCGAGCGCTTTAGTGGGTGTTGCCGTTTTATAGCGATTTAAACAAAAAAAAAAAAAAAAATGCGTATGGAATGTTCGCCGCGACGAAAAAAAAAAAAAAAAGACAGAAAAAGAAAAAGTAGCCGTTGTAGAGAGGTAGCCGTTAGTTACGAATTCTAAAATTTGAAGACATTATCAAACTCCAAATAGGTAAAGTTGTGTACCTTTATAAAGACGGCCTGCCTCCTGATAGTTTCAATGACATGTTTTTGCTTAACTGTGACATACATTCATATAACACTAGGAGTAAGAATTCCTTCCGTTTGCCCTACTGTAGGACAAATGTAAGGAAATTTTGACTTCGTTTTCAAGGGCCCAAAATATTTAATTCCCTTAGCTCTGAAATTCAGAATGCCTCTAGTACTGCTTTGTTCAATTCTAAACTTAAGTCATTTTTCTTGGCATAAGCACACTTTAGTTCTCCTAATGCTTGTGTGTAGTTTTTCGCTTCTTTCTCTTTTTTTTTTTTTTACACTAACACGTTCAGCCTTTTCTATTTTTATCCTATTTCAATGATTATTTTCCAGGTTCAAAACAAATTATGCGTACTTAGAGTTGAATTGCTGATGTCAGTATTGTAATTATTAATTAGATATCATAATCTTAAAAGGGGGTCCTATTCATAAACCCTATTGGCTTTCTTAGTCTTACTTGCCTCATCTTTTTTTTAAACTTTACATGTATATTTTGTGTGTATGGCAAAGATGATAATAAACAATAAACGATAGTGGAGGTTCGACTGTATTTTTAAGGTAAAAAATACCACGGGGGCTACCACTTTTTCATTAGCAGAAACAGGGACTGCGAGTGCAAACACCGGTGATGAGCGGAAAGCAATTCCTCTTTGTCTCCCAAATAACTGCAAGTGGAATTCACAAGCCCGTGAGTGTGAGAAAACAGAAGAACGGCGCTCATCGCTGTATGTGGTTGAAGAAGCAATTGAGAAGCTCAGGGAAGTCAAAGGTACGTGACCGCTTCTTTCCGTGGACCGTGGACCGAAAGTGAGGTCATTACACGGAAATCTCAGACTGAGGCCTTGACGTCGCTGTAATGATCAAACGGACGACACGAGGTTAATAAGTTATTTATTATATGGCTTTTTTAGCGCTATTAATATAAAACACCGGAAGTAATCGAGCTTGCGATCAGTTAAAACCAATAACTGGTCAGCACATAACTTTAAAAACACTTCATCTCAATAAGTTGAACACTTGAGCCCGCGGTACAGTCATGTGACACCGGTCAGAGGATAGACTTTTTGACAGCTATCGAGTGACCACAACATGGATGTCCACTATCAAGTTAAACACAGATTATATATGCCTTGGACACCTAACTACTAATGCCCGGTCATTACAAAGAAATCTTGCCCGCTCAGCAGCCCATCAAAGCGCACACGTTATTGCAGCCATAAAAAAACGGTTTCTACGCTCGCGCATTGGTCATTATAACATATATTATTTGAAAAATAAAGCAACGTTTTTCAATACTTTCTTCGGGTTCCTGACAGTAAAAAACCGAAGGATCTTCATCACGCGGCTAAATAATCATTAATGGTGCGATGCATAGTTTGTGTAGGAATTCGTATGGCTTTTATGTTTCTTGTTGAAAAGCTTCTCACTCTTTTGTAGGTCCAGTGTGCGTTGTGTCAATCGCCGGTCCATACAGAAAAGGAAAGTCGTACATTTTGAGCGAAGCTTTTGATCAGCCGAACGTTTTCCCTCTCGGACATGAAATGGTTGCAGAGACCATGGGAATATGGCTGTGGATTTTACCAGAGAAATACAAGGTAAGCAAAAAAAACATAGCTCGTAGGATTTAGGTTCTTCCAAGCTTAAGTGTCCTAAACTTCATTGTTATTCAGGGCACTACACAGTCAACATTCCTTACAAATTATTCCAGATGTTACATGTAATGGTTTTTTCTGTTGGACAATAAATTGTGTCAGCGTACGGTTGGTGGAAAAATCCCTATTCTTCACTGTTTTACTTCCAGGATTCCAATGGCCAGGAATTCACGGTGGTGCTACTAGACTCAGAAGGGATCGACGCTGCTTCCAGTGTTGGTTACGATGATAACCAAATATTCACTTTGACGGTACTGCTAGCTTCCGTGCTTATTTACAACTCACAAGGTGTCCCCACGAGACGTGATCTCGAAGGACTAGGGTATCCTTTACTAACCCTTCTTTACCTTTATTCTCTCTCTTATTGCTCTTTGAGTAATTGCTTGGTTTGTTTGTTTGCTTGTGTTTTTAGGGGAAGAAAAAAGTACAAAACAAAGTGTAGAGCTCTGATACATGAACATTGATTGTGGCTTTATTTTATTGCATAATATACCTCCCTTGTTTGGAAAGATGAGTGTATACTACACTAGGTGGTTGAAAAGGAGGAAGATTGAAGGGGACATTTTTTTATTTTGAAACGGTAGTGAGAAAATAGCAACATAAGAAATTAACTGTTATGCATAATTTTCCTTAACACATACTAGTTTTATAACAAAGCTGTCTCAAAGAATCCAAGTTAGATCAAATCAAGGGGTTGGCGTCAAACAAAAGGAAACAGAATTGTTTCACCGAACGTTCCCTTACTTCCTCTGGCTGCTGAGGGATGTAACGCAAGCTATTCCACGTGATTGCAAGGACTTAAAAGACTACTTCTTAAAAAAGGTTAGGCGGGCAAAATTGCAAAACATTTGCATCAGGTAATGCAGGTGTTGTAAAATGGTTGGAAATGTGTGTTAAGTACCAATCGAATGTATTGTTTCCCAGGGTTTGGTTCGTCAAAACATGGTTAAGTTTAACCCAGGGTACGCAGAATTATAAGCAAGGCTGTAAGGTTGAAAAAAATGTAACTGGAGCTTATAATATGAGTTAATTTAAGCCTTTACCCCGAGATTCTACCAGTTTAATTATGATAACATACAGCTATAATCTGAACCGGGAACCTATCATGAAAAAGATCGATAAAATCATGACCAAATTTAATCCTTGGTTTATAGCGTTGATCGAAAATTTAAATTTAGCCCTCTGTTTCCAGTTTCCCTATCCTCGAGTGCGGCTGTCTCATTCCCGGGTTAGTTCAGTCCTTTTTCCCCTTTCGTAGGTTTTTAGAGACCAAGATTCCGCATCATTGCCATCATCTCGCCATCAGAGCCAGCAAGTAGCGGAGAGCATTCTGCGTTACTTTTCTGGTTTTGAAGCCTTCCACTTGCCTCCACCTACGGCTGAAGAGGACATAATGAGAACCCTTAACGAACATAGGAGTCAAGTGCGACCTCAATTCTTAACAAAACTGGAGGAATTTAAGACCCTGCTTAAGGCTACTCTGTTTCCAAAACGCAGCTGCTTTGATGGACAGCTGGTGACTGGAGAAGGTAACAGGTCTTTTTATTCTTTTAGTATAGAGTGAAGGATCAGCAAATAGAGTTCTAAAAGTATAGTGGTTATATCAGTGGGATGAGATACTACCCAAAAAGTGCTTTTGGTATACATGTTGAATTTATATCAACAACAATGCGTTATTTTAACTTTTCTTTCATACCCTGGTGGGCTCCTTTCCCATTTGATTTTTTTCCTACAAGAATGTCCATGGCAATTACATATGGTGGGGATAAAAAATGATTTCAATACATATAGCACATTGCGAATACAAAGAAAACTGTGTATGCTTGACATGTTTCGAGTAAGTTAGTATCCATCGTAAGAATATGACTGCTCTAAACTGCATTTCTTTGAGTTGATTTTTTATCAGGATATTTTACACTATGTTAAAAAGTCCTTAAGATCAACACATATCGGATAGGTTTCTGTGCAAGTCCGTTTGTGGTAATGCATGAAGTGTAGAATACGCTTTACAATGCGAGATGTTGAAATTCTGATTTGTGCACTGCATTTACCTTATTAGGAAAGATTTGACATTGTGGTCATTAATTTGTTTTCTCTGATCGTTTTCCCTAAGTAGTAAATAACTAAACATATAAAAAAAACAATAACTGAAGAGAGATAAATAATGACAGGACTTGCCGCTTTGATCACTCTGTACGTGGAAGCCATTAACACTCCTGGTGCTGTTCCAAACGTGCAGTCCGCATGGGAGACGTTCGTGGAAACAAAATGTATCGACGCCAGAAATGTAGCTCGGGATATTTACGACACTCGTATGCGGGAGGTTTTGTCCAGTAAGCTCCCGTGCGACAATGATGAAATTCGCGAGGCACATAGCGATTCGATAGAAGAGTGTCAACGACAGTTTATGGCCGAAACCACTGGTATATCCACTATAACAACTGAAAAGTATTTACGGTTGCTAAAGGTAAGTTTTTAATGAACTTTTTGATATCTTTAAAAAATTCGATTGGGTGGAAGAAATAAACGAAAAAATAATTGTAATTATAACGATATTGGCAATAATAACGATGATGATAAAATGTTGGTA
Organism: Porites divaricata; assembly: GCA_038088405.1. Lineage (NCBI taxonomy): Eukaryota > Metazoa > Cnidaria > Anthozoa > Scleractinia > Poritidae > Porites > Porites divaricata. The sequence goes on from JBBMOI010000006.1 coordinate 10,428,082, forward strand.
ATGACAATAATTATGATGATTACGACGACGATGATGATAATGATGATGATGATGATACTTGAATAAAGGTGCTTCATAGCAAGTCTGCCAAGATGCTTTTTCCAGTTACTAAATTAGAGCAATAACATCAGGTCTACATTACAGTGTATGTACATTTGAAATTTGAAATATTTGAAATTTTATTTGCCACATAGTAATTACAAAAAATATAGGAAAAGAAGGAAAAAAAAGACGTGGCGAGGAGACCTAACAGAAACTATAAGTGGAGCTTATGCGAGGTTAGGCCTCCTCGAACTATGAGCTAGAGCTGTTTCACATCAATTGAAGAAACGAAGGCGAAAAGTTGAAGATGGAAAGATTTATAAACTGTTTTCATACTTACTCAATAATTTAATCTTCAATTTTCTTAAAAGAGGAGAGGGATTGAGAGTTGATGACCTTGTTGTCTAGTGAATTAAAAAACTTAGGCCCTTGAAAAAAGGGCGAGAACTTTCTTCGTGTTTGGTTGAATTTCCTCTAAAATGTTGCGATTTCCCTCACATTTTCTTGCCTTTCAGGAAGTAGTTTTTTGTTAACGCTCTACGTAGAATTTCATCTGATTTCTTCTTCTCTTTTGATGCATTCTTTTATTCAGCAATCGTTGATCCAGAAGTTGACTGAATGGCAGACTGATAATACCCGTTTGACTAAAGAACTATGTAATGATTTGTTGTCTAAATTAAAACAACAACACCTGGATCCAATCCTTCATCAACTACAAGGGCATGGTGGATCGAATTTGTCTTTCGACGACATAATTGGAGTATACCATCGCATCAAAGACGACTATGAAGGACAAGCGGTTGGAGCAAAAGATGTGATCGCAGCATCTTTTTTTGATTTCCAACCCGTAAGTATTTCCTCAATGTTAAACGTAGTTCATGCTGCATTTAACCTTGTTGTAGCTTGTTCTGATGTAAAGTTAGCATTATGGCTCTTCATTGTCCTTTTTTGTTTTGTCTCGTATTGTTTTTGTTATTGTTGTATTAGTTTTTGTTTGTTCCATTTTTCCGGTTCGTTATGTCCTCGCTGATGTGGGTTTGTTAGTTCTTTGGCGTGATTTCCACAGAATTCGTTCAGACCCGAAAAACCTCCCGTTTCTGACCAAATGACATTAATTTTAAGTAGGCAGCAGGGTTCAAAACTTCTGACACATTTTTAACTGCATTTTTTGTTTCTCCATTGCGGCCGCGAGGGTGGGTAGAAAAGTTGCATCCTTAAAGGGTTTAAGTCATTTTCATGAAAACCTAATGAAGGATTTTTGTGTCAAAAGAATGCTTTTAAATTCGACTGTCATTCTTGCTTACTCATGATTATATGACATATGATATATAGAGTCAGACTAGCTTAGAAGCAAGGCTTCCAAACAAGTCCGCATTGAAATAAAAAAAAAAAAACACAATTGAGAAAAAAAATGATGATGATTGTTACAACTATTGTAGGAACTTGCAAGGGAAACAAAGCAGTACCTTGAAATGTTGCGACAGATGAAAAACTTTGATGAAAAAGCAGCTCAAGAAATGAGAGAAAAAGCGTATCAAGAGCGAGAGAGAAAGAGACTTGAGGTAAGTCTACAGACTATAGGTTTACTGCTCTGTGATGAAGCTTGTATGAAGAGTAAAAAAATTGTGAATAAACCAAACGGCTTTAAAAAATTCACAAGGATTAGCTGCTGATTTTCACACTTGCCGTTATAGTACTGGATCGTGAATTGCCCAAAGTCGAATCAGACATTTTGGATGAAAAAATTTCTAACACTACAGACAGGTTACAGTAAACCATATTTTAAAAAAGAGCATGGATGGGCTGCTCTTGATATTATCGATGGAGGTTCGTCAAAGTTTAAGAGGAAGTTTTTCTTGTTATATCCTTTCCGTCTCAACGGAGAAAGTGAATATTGGGGAGCAAGGTGCGTTTATTCTAGGACTGTGAGAGAGGGAAGTGGGGAGGGAGGGGCGGGTAACTCAGTTGGTATAAATAAAGGCAAAAAAATTGGATAAGGCCACACGTTTTCGGTGAAATAATTATCCTGAAAAATTTAGTACAAGATAAGACCAAACTGAGTGTTTATATCAAGAAGTACATGCTAAAAAATCGTCCTGGTCTTGGTAGCATCCTACAATGACTACAAAAGGGACAGTTTTCAATCATATTCGAAGTACGTTCATTTTACATCGCAATCTAACTTTATGACATTCGTGCACAGAAATATGATGTGCTAAAATAGTCGAGAATTATTGACAGGCAATTAGAAAATTAACCTTGATTTATTACCGTGATTACTTTAGGAACAGCAGCTGCGACTTCAGCAAGAAAATCAAGATCACAAAAAAGAGGTGTCATATACACTGTCTATTCTTTCTCTATTTTTTATTGTTATCCAATAAACGATTTGTACCTTGCACCGTTTGCTTTATGAACAGAAAGGTCACAGACAAGACTGGACCTTGACCTTGGGTATGCCAATACAAACGTGCGTCCAATACCTTGCGCAAGTTAAGCTTGGCAGGCTTGACACCCAGTCTTAACCTTTTAGTTGTGGGGTTTGTTTCATTTTGATTTTTCCATTGGACTCTGACTGGTTCTGGTGTGGAAATAGACTTTCCCGTCTTGCACTCTCGTATGTACACCTGTTGTTGTTTCTTCTCTCGCGGTTTTTCTGGCTAGACTCACTCAGAAAAAAAGAGAAACTACTTCGATTGTCGCATGTTTCACATCCCCTGATACTCACCACTCATAGCCTAAAAATGAAAAGTTCAAAAGTACTTTTACACAAGAACAAGATGGGGTATGGATTTTCTTGCAAGAAGGATGTTTAATTAAGTTAGCATTTTAAAAGATATTGGAGTGGTTAGTCTATAAATGACGATAGCCGTTAGCCTGATTATGACTGGCTGTCTTCACACATACTGACCTTCAACCGTTTCATTTTTTCTTTTCTTTTACTTCTCTTGAAGATGGAGATGTTGATTACCAGGATAGAGAAAGAGAGGGTACAATATCGTCAGCAAATGCACAGTGAGCTGGAAGCACAGCGAGTTCAAATGCAAAACATGATGGCAGCAAATATGAAACAAGCCGAGCAAGAAAGAGAGGCCTTCATCAAGGACAACCAAGCCCTAGAGGAGCGCTTTCTGGAAGCGCAAAGATCGAACGAAGAAAACATGAAACTGATAAGAAGTATGACCCATTTGATTGCAAGGCAACATGAAGAGAAGGAGGTTCTTAGAGAAGATGCCGTCTCCAAGGAACTGCCCAGGGATAAAATGGAAGGCTTGTTAAACGAAATGAGTGAAAGACACACAGATGAGGTCAGGGGATTGCTTAATTTTAAAGAAACAGATGAGCAGTTTGAGGGAGCGAAGAAGCTGAAGCAAAAAACCAGTGATGAAGGGGATGAAAGCACGTGCAACAAAAATTTGGATGAAGTGCCAGAGATGATAAAATTGAGATCAGAGGCTGTGGAAGATGTACAGAAAAAGATAACCGAGACTCACAAGGAACAAGAAAAAGTTGAAATGACAAGTTACGTAAAGACGGGATTAAAAGCTGTCGCAGTAATAGCACCATCATTTGGTAAACTTGTTGCTGCAGCTAGACCCGAATATGCATCCGTGGCTGAAGCAGCAAGTACCGCAATTAGGGATTCCGCTCAAGGATTGTCAGAAGTATGCAGCATCATGTGAATTAACGAACCACATTGAACTTAGAAGTGGCCTATTAGGGGTAGCGTATGGTTTGCCCAAGGGTCTTACCGTCTTTTTGTTTCTTTTTCTTTTACCATATTTATGATGACAGCGAATTAAATGTATATCGTCGTTGACGTTCGATGTAGATTCTAATTTTAATACTCACGACATGACTAGATCACTCCTGTTTTTTGAAAGGACAAGAGATTTTTTTCTCTACCGTTTTTGAACCCAGAACAAAAGAGATGAGTAAATGAATAAACAAACAAGACACTGTGCTTACCTTTCATGTTTTAAAATAAACCTGAATTTAAAGCTTCTAAAAACGTTTCATAACTTTGACAATTTTATACCTAGAAGAATGTCAGACCACAACAACATAACATTTGCCATAAAACATCTTCCCAGGGCGGGGGAGCTACTTCCCATACATTCTCTTAAATGAAATCCAAACGATGTTCTCACAACTTGCAAAGCGATCAGTAAAGGTCTTGCCAGCGGATTTGGTACTGATCATGCGCATTACGTCAAAATCCATAGATCAACGGTCTTGAGAAGAAACAAAAACATGGCGGTCGAAGGCGGGACTGTTTCTCACTATTATATTTTGGTAATTCGCAAATTTATTGATTTGATGTCGCTTTTCAGACATATTGTGTAGTTTTCTTTTTGTGTTAAACAATTTCCCTTTGCAGAGTTTGAAATATGCAACATATAGCTCCGTACTAATAAGAACCGCCGAAGAGTTGAGCTACCGAGCAGTGTTTTGCAGCAAACCTTAGGGAAGTTAAAGTCGCTTCAAGGTACATAGCGTTCAGTAGTAGTTGTGATTTGTTTCTTAGGATCGTTTTGAATTTTAACTTTGGATTCAAGGTGTTGACTGATCGTAATAAACGAAGTGAAATGTTATGAAGTGTGAATGTTTATCTGATGTTTATTCAGTCATGTTATGTAGAGCTGTAAGCTCATATTTACAAAGCTTTCTGAATATACTTGCTTCCGATAAGTTTGACACTTTCTCCTGACCAGTAGTTTTTATCAGCAGCAAGTTATCCTTGCCCGGCAAAAACGATGTTGTTGTTGTTGGTTAAAATCTAACGCGGTTGCGTTTTAGTTTCCCCCGCAATTTCAGTACCAAAAGACAAATACGCTATGCAAGGAAGACAAAGATGCATGATATTATTTTTTTCAATTTTTTAAGCACTTCTGATTTTCTCTGCCGGTTCGCTTCTTGCCTCTAAAAAAATATTTACTGTGAGAAAAATGCTGCAATTATCCGCTGACTATCACGCAGGGTGACCCTTTGCAAGTTGTGAGAACATCGTTTCTCGGTCCCAGACCTCGTCTCTCCCCCCCCCCCCCCCCCTGCATCTTCCCATGACATATCTGGGATGATGACATCATCAATCACGCGACCATTGCCAAATTACCTTTTTTGTTGCTGCGACAAGATTTCATTATCGAGTTAATGAGCATGAGCGAAAAAGTCTGGAGACTAGGCCGACAACTGTAGAGGGTCGACGTTTCATCAAATGGCAGCGGAAATTTGCAGGGAAATAAATTAATGTTCCATGAAATAATTCTTTAACGACCAAAAGAGGGACATGACGTCATCATTCACGTGACCAGAGTGTTCTGATTATTTTAGTTCATGTTCCAAATACGTTTCCCGCGTCATAAATCTGAAAGTATTTGTCTAGAGATCTTTACACTGTATTGCCTCTGAGTAATTATACCCCCATTTTAAAAGCAGCAGCAAACGAAAAATGAGGCAGAAGTTTAGAAATTGCATAATTAATTGACCGATATTGCAAGTTTAAATCGAAAAGGAGACTTACTTTTGAGAGTTTTGTGGAATCCTTTTTTAACAGAACTGTTTGCCGAATTAAATTTTCAACGTTTGGTAATAAAGGAAAACTTAAAAAAGCCAAAAGGATCTATTTGGCGGCTTAATATCGCTTTTCTTCATATCGGGGTGGAGAGTCCGGGATAGCCGATCAAGTAAAATAGTTCATAAATTCACCAGACAGTTTTGTATGGACCAAACGGGAAAGAGTACAAGGATTTTTTTTTTCTTTGTGAACTTCACGTCTAGCTACGATCAGTTAAAAATTTAATCATATACGGAAACCGAAAAGGTCGGAAGTAAGGATTTTTTTTGGGTTAATTTGCAATTGCTACTACGACGATCATTTAACAGATTGAAACCAAGTTTTATCGTCTGTCCTCTCATTGATGATAAAATGACGTCATAACATTGTCAAAGCGCGGCTCGTGGATCCACAACAAACTTTGACGATGTTAGTGATGTTATTTTATCTCCAATAAGAGGACAGACTATAAAAAACTGGCGTCAATGTTTTTTTTTACAATAACAAAAGCTCGAAAAAGTCAAATATTGCCAATATTAAGAAACTCCTTGACTTTTTTTAATAAACTAGAGCAATGCTATTGTCAATCACTTTTCTTGCTTGGTGAAAGGCTACTAAAGACAGGTAGCGGAATTTCATTGGCTAAAATTTTGACAGTTTGAATCACGCCACTGCTCTGCATAAATTAGAAATTTAATTGTTTTCCAAACTTCAGAACAAGAATGAGATCAGCGATGTTTATTGCCTTAAAAAATGGAGGCAATTTAGGGTAGTATAAAGTCGTAAACTAGCCCAAGGTTAAATGTTATTCCAAGGAAAGGTTTTGGAGCCGTTAAAGTAACTGAACAAGTCGGAGCGATGTACGGTTGAGCTGTCTGTAGAGCAAACTAGCCTGAAACTTTTGAAGAGTTGCTAACCGATCAGTACTAACATAAATCTTGTACGGCCGGCTGTTTCCTTCATTTCTTGTATTTTTTGTCGCCCTGAGCGCCATTTAGCTATATGAGATGCGAAAAATACTCAGTACTTGTCAAAAGAGAACTATTGTGATTAAAGTGTTTATTTTCAATAAATTAGACTTTTTAGAGCTGTTTTCTCACTTTTTTTAACCTTAAAACTAGGTACGAATTTTGATTAAAAGCTGATCTGAATCGCAGTTTTCAAACCGTACAATTTCTAGGAAGTCGTCTCCTCTTCTGGAAACTTAGTTTCCTCTGCTTGAGCTTTTAGTAGAGAATCCAAACAGAATGCAAGTCTTGCATCCAAGCTATCTGGCTATTTTTCTCAGTTGGCAGAAAGTGAATCTTCTACGAAACTAAACTAAGCAAAACCATCGAAGTTCGGCATTAGTTCGGCAAATTGAAATCTTATGTGTCTGTGCGCTTATTGATAATAAGAATTAGCCAATCAGCGTGCGAGATATAATTCAGTTATTCTTAAAATCTGCATTTAAATTTGTATTTCTGCAGTTCATATCATATTCATTCTAACAATTAAATAGGTTGAATAAGGCGGTAAAGGATGTCAATAGCGTTTTAGGACATATCAGAACGACCTGCTTCACCCAAACAAATAATCTTAAGGTAAAATTTTACCTTTTCGTTTAATTATGTGTAGTATAATTCTAAAATTATTTGCAAATTCATCGAAAAACAATACTTTTAATGTTCCTTGCAAACTCAAGCTGTTTGCGTTTATTCATTTTCTCTGCTTCGGGTTTCACTTTCGAACTTCACTGAACATATATTGGTTTATACTGTGTCTTATGTCCTTCCGCACTAATCCCAACATTTTTGAAACGGCACTTTTTTACTGGAATCGGTCTTTCGTCTACACGAAACCAGAGACAATAGCGCTTCTTGCCCCTGCTTGGTCAGCTCTTTCCATATTTTTCGATGTTTCTATTTCCGGTCTTCCTGTTAGTTTGCATTGCATGCAGGGACGTAAAGCGAGCGAAAAGTGTATAACGGCCGCCATGTTGGTGTTCTCTCCCAGCGTGAATGAGTTTATACGCTTTAAACGATCTAGCTAGATTTCCTTACTTTCATTTACCAACAGGAATGAAGTGCTAGCTTGCAACAAGCTGCAGAACAGAAAGAAGAACGAAATTGTGCTCGGGATTGCTGTAAGCGGAAACTGAAGGCTTCGGAAACAACCAAAGAAAAAAACAACGCTAGTAAACCAGCTGCGTGTACCTTATCAAGGTTTTCGACCGTCCCTGAAAGGAGCATGAGGACGCAACTAACAGCCGAGGACTAAATTTCCCACCCTTTTAGGTAAGGGTGAGCTGCTAACAAAGATTAAAGGGATTTGCTTCGGGATCGCTGAACTGCATTAATCCGTGAGAGTGCATTGAAAATGGGCCAAATAATCAGCGCTTATCATTGTATTTTGCAGGGTAAGTTTATGTAATATTCATTTACATTTAATATCTGTTATTCGTGAAATGCTTGTAGGAGAGAAGAAATGCGACGGTCAGGAAATACCGAGCATTGAGTGGCAAGAGTTGAATAATTGATTTCTTTCTTTCTTTTTGTCCATAGATACTGAGCTATGACGTGGTGGATATTAAATTGATCTAATGTAAATCGTTTCCGCAAACAGCCTTTTATTTCCGAGAAAAGTAAGAACAATAGTTTTCGGGGTAGGAGTCTAAAATGGCCTAACTTTAAATTTGAAATTCGCTGGCATTTACTCTCTTCGCGTTCGCGGAGAAATTTGGTGACATATGGTATTAACTCCAAATTTTCTCAGTCCTCGGTTAAACACTCATTTGGACTTTAAACTAAAATATACCTCACAACTGACTTGGGTTCTTAACAGTAGTCTCTGTGCAAAAGCATAAAGTCCGGCAAATTTAGCGAAGCGGGTCCAATTTAACGGCTCGCTTGTTTCTAAATGCAGCAATTTGAAAATCTTCTTGCTGCGTTATCCTTAGTAAATTATCATTCTCAAAGTCCTCGTTTTCTCTATAAGAAGTGAGTATCAGAGCGCTGGCGCGATGAACTAACTTCGCCATCGAAATTTACCGATCTGCCAAGACTTAAGTCGTGTTACTACCATGACTCCCTGACCGGACAATTTGAATGCACCGCCTGGCTGTCTCACTCTTCAAACGTACGTACCACTAAAGAATTTCTTTGGGGGAAGGAGGGGGAGTGAAGTACAAAAATATATATATATGTATATATATATTCATGCACTGGAAAACTAACTAACTTTTAAAGAGAAAATATTCATGCAGCTCGAAAATTCCACACTCCGACCATAACTTTTCCAGTTATCTACCCCTTATGTCACGGCTTTCAGGGAACAGATAGTTATGCAGAGTCGCTGGCTAGCAGAGTTCAGTGTTTCAAATGGCTAAAATTGACCCAGTTTGACTTTTTTTTTACCTCGCTTTGATTAAAAAAGCAACAATGCAATGGGAAAACGTACAAGGAATAAGAAAAACTAGCATAACTAGTGTTTGCACAATGTCTGTCGGTCTGCCTGAATGTAGAGATTGCCTTCAAAAGACCAGGTCAATTCAAAAGTATGTTTAGATGAATTTCTAACATGTGTGATTTAACTAGGATGAAGAGAATCTGGAGTTATACCACACGTTAAATATTACCGTTGAAAATGAGTAATAGTCATCTTAAGTTTCTGTTATCATAAAAAGCCATTCCTCATTTTTGAATTCTTTCAATTCGATGAGTCTCGCTATTTCCCAAAACGTATATTCTAGTGGAAGAAAAAGCATTTTTCTGTTGATGGAAAGTGTCAAAATTCCTCCGTGCGGCTTTTTTTGAGAGCGCAAGGAAAGTTGATGTTAGCGCCATTCTGATACTCAAACCTCGAAACCGAAATTCTAATTTTTCTCGCAATTAAAGGCTTTTTGAAGGAACAATTTACATCACCTTTCTTACCTGCCAAAAAGCTATATACTTACAAAAAAAAAATGCAAGAAATAGATATTTCAAATCGTGCCACGAAATCAAGATTTTCCTCGATTTTTCTCTTAATAAAAAGAGACTTTAAGATGGTAGACTATGAAACGAATGTAGAAAGCCACGGAAAAAGCTTAAGGTTTAGGGCAACACAAGCGATCGAGGACGGTAAAGTTAACGTCTTTTGAAAAAGTGCAATAGTCACTTGTTATTTCTTTTGCAGAAGAAGAAGAGGAAGAATGCAAATGAATGAATTCTCTGTCTATTGGCATTCTGAGTCATTTTGTTTCAATTTTTCATTCTAGCGAGTGTAAATCAGATTTGGGATTCGAGAAGGACAACTTCCCCATTGAAGCCTATGCTTTGCAAGTTCAAATGGAGACAAATGCAATGAAAGTTATTTTTCCCTTGATAAGGGAAACGTTTTAATACTCCCAAAAAGAGTTGTCGCGTTTGCTCGCAGGATGAAAGTCAACATGACATTTTCTTATATTTTGTTTTGAGATCTATTTCATATTTTAAAGACAGGCTTATTCGTTACCCCAGGTGAGGTGATGCAATGTGGGATTCTGTTATTTAACAATTAGTCGCCTCAGGCGACGTGAATATCGGCGAATAGTCACCGAAGACGAGGTCGAGGTGACTATTCGCCAATATTCACGTCGCCTGAGGCGACTAATTGTTTTAGTATAATTACATTGATGATTATTCGAGAACATAAAATTATTGATCAATTTCCGACCCCGAAACATAAAAAAAATCTGGCTGCCATTTTGAAAACTGCTAGCCTTCAGTGCTATAATTACCGCGCGGTGATAAAGGGAAGCTCCTAGCCAATCACAGCGCTCTATTTTCGATAGTCATCAATGTAATTATACTAAATTTTTTTATTCATAGGCCTTCAGTTGCTATCTTATTACTTTTTGTTTAAGGTGCGCAGTTTAGGATTATTTTAATTCCTTTGTCTCGGCAGTTGTTAGAAATGTAATTCTTGGTGTGTCATGTCGTACTGTCATTGGGGATGAGCAGCACTTGACATCAAATCAGGTCAGTCTATGACACAATCCCGGGGAAGAATCTTCATTGAAGGCAACTGTTCTACTCTCAGTTAATAAAGGGGGCGAAATACGGTAGGCGAAATAATAATTGCTAAATGACGCGCAAACAACAAGGACCGCAACCTATAAATCATTGAAGTTGCCACGACAACCGAGTTTTGACAGATAGGTTTTTCAAATTTTGCATTTTTTCTATAAAAAAGGTTTTATTTTTAGATTTACTTACTGAGTTATATTACACTTAATTTAGCACTGGAGTCCCCTTCGCGAAAACGTGGAATAACTTTAAAGCCGTTTAAGCTATGAAAACTTAGCGCCTTTTCCTAAAACTTATCTGGGAACATTTGAAGTGGTCGTGACGTGTACGTTAACTTTGACGTTGCCATGGCGACCGCGTTTTGAAAGCCAGGATTTTAAAAATTTGCTTTCTTCATGATAAAAAGGATTTACTTCTACTTTTACTTATTAAATTATGGTATTCCCCAGTTTTTTCTTCCCCAGTTTTTTCAAACTCCTTCCCTCCTCACCCTTTCGCCTTTTCCCTTGTTTCTTCATTGGCGTTCACCGCCTCCTTTCTGCCTCCTGTTTTTATTTCCATCTTCTCAATTTCTTGGGCAACCCTCGCGGCAAGTATCTCGTTTTGCAACCGAGATTTTATAGGTTGCTACGTTTAAGGTCAGTATTCTCTGTACTTTTTCTCTTTTGTTTGCAGAATTTTCTTAGTTGTATTCTTTGCTTTGGTTGTATTTGTTTTCAATGTTTTCCTTGTTATTATTTTCCTGCATCCGCTCCCGGGATTTCAGTCTTACAAGGGAGTCTAATTCTCTGTCGGATTACTGGCGCGTAAGACTGCTATCCCTCGAGCTGCGTCTTTTCCTATATTGTCCTCAGAGTACCACTTTATTTTTCAGGTTGCAATTCCCTAGTTTCAGCATTTCCTTCTTATGGATCCCGCGAGTGGTACATTCGCTGCCTTCGGTTTTCTCTCGAACCTTACTGAGCGGCTCTAGCGAGATGGCAGTCAGTTCTTGTTCAGTTCTCGCAGTATGTCCTCGGTTTCTTATTTCCGTATGCGGGGTTTTCAGTTTTTTCGTTTCATATGCCTATTTTGTCCAACGCTGTTTTGTCTTCGTGCTTCCTAGTTTTATTCATGTAAATTCGGAGTCGGAATTTGCTTTACTAGCAAGCTGCTATTCCCGATGGGTTTTTAAGGTACGTGTTATTATAAATGGCTGCGTTCTCATGTCTCGGCTAGTGTTTGGCTTATGCTTTCGTTGTTGTTTTTAGCAAAATCCGCAGGTTTTGTTCTATATAAATGTGTTTTGTAGCTGCAGAGCGGAAGTTGTTTTGTGGCCAATTTTTGTTACCTGACTCTGTCGACCGTGTGTTGGAACCTGGGGCTTAATTTCTATAAACTTGATTACGCCCTGGCCTTGTTTGCAATTTGTTTCGAGAATTGTGGCTCCAGAGCAGAAGTCCTTTCTCGGCAACTTTTGTTGCCTGACTCTGTCGAGCTTCTTATTTAGTTATGGGGGCGAATTTGTACTAATTTAAAACTTATTGCTCCCTGGTCTTGTTAATATGTTTTGTGGCTCCAGAGCAGTCGTTGTTTCGCGGCAATTTTGTTTTCTCACTCTGTCGAGCGTTTTTCTTTAGTGTGGTATTAAGGCTGGGGGTTTTGAGTTTGGGTATGTGGGGTGTTGTCTTCCTATTGGTCCTAGTGCGATGTCTCGGAAAGTATTATTCGTACGTTGGCCGCCAGATTTCTCCATCACTTGGCATAGGAGCGCGGGCAAGATTGATGTAAATAGGATACTATTGTTTGGTGGTCACTTAGGGAAATCATTGCATTGTTTGGTATGCCCAAATGCCCAATAGGCAATCTTTACTGAATCACCTATATACAGTATCCTATTTACATCGATCTTGCCCGCGCTCCTATGCTGAGTGATAGGGAAATCTGCCGGCCTCTTCCGGATGAAGGGTACAGGCCCGAGAAACTATGGGCTGGGATGGGGTAGGGAGGGAGCAAAACAAACCATCCGAAAGAGGTTCCATGAAGTGGAGAGCGGGCAAGGCGAAGTGCATGGCCATAACAACAACCTGCGTGTATTGTCTCGAAGATGATAATGAATGCATGGTGTGTGTGTCTTATATAGTCGCTTGGGCAAGATCGCTGTAAATAGCTCACTATTGCTCAGGTACCACAATGCCCAAAGCAACCTTTATTGAACCTTCTGTACACGTGTGCAATTTATGTATAAGGTCCTGAGTGTTTACATGTAATAAACTAAATGTCAAAATATCATGTTCCTGAAACTTTTTAGGAATTCCCAAGAAGAAAAATAACCATTTTAGGCTTACTTGAGTCAATATAATAAGTTAAATGTCTATAATATATAATTTCATTACTAAATTTTACTTGCCAACTATACATAGATTCATTCTCGCAAGACCTAACACAATAATATTTGATGCCACTAAATCCTCGTAAAGCTTGCAAGGCCTGGTTTTGTGGTTTGGTATTGCTGTACGTGTGAGCGAAAGAGGACGGACACAACTTTTAATTAACGTCACACAATTGGCGTGAGAGCAAGAATGTAATCTGATCAATCAACTGTAAAGGAAACGAGTCGTTTCGATACAAACTTAAGCAGTGAAACAGCAAAAATATTGCGATTACCTGATGTATAGTTATAGCGCGTGAACAAGAAAAACATACGTCGCGAAATATTGGTTGTACACCTCTACTGAATCAATTTGTATCTGAACGAGTTGTATCGCCTGGTGTATCGAAATTACCTCGTATCAAAACGACCGGTAAGCGAACACATAAACAAAAGCTTCTCCGCTTCCTCGCGCGTTCTCTCGCGGCGCGCTTAGCTTTGTTATGATTGGATAGCTTGTTCTTAGGCAGCACTGGCTAGCAAAATGCTCTTGGATTATGCTACGTGATAATTGAATGAGCCGTTCACGGCTCACATTTTCTTTCAGTCAAATGTAGTGTTCATCCGTGGACTTTCCTCTGATACCACAGAAGACGCTCTTTTCAACTATTTGGAGAACACAAAGAGTTCGGGTGGCGGACCAGTGGAGGAATTAAAAATCCGTGGAAATTCAGCACAAGTCAAGTTTAAGTCATCAGAAGGTAATGTCTAAAAAGGTATAAGAATAATTAATTTTTTGCTTTTAAAGTTTTAATGACGACCTAAAGCAAAGGTGTCCATCCCTTATGCATTCTCATTTACCTGCACACGCGCACTATAATGCTTTATAAAATAACTAAGATAGTACGCGCGCTCTGATTGGCCGAGAGGAGTGTTTGCATGAGAGTATGTAAACATGGTTTTGACGTCAAGATGTTTTGTTTTTCGCGCGCTAATCACGCAAGCGCGAATTTGAAAAAGTTTTCAAGTTCAAAACTCGACAAGTTTGCTCTATTTACCCATTCCTTCGTTGGCTGAAACTTGGAAAATCGTTATAAAGAAGGTGTGTCATTTTTTTTTCGCTTAAGCTGACATTCTAAGCCAGAAAAACCCGTATTTTGGAAAGCATATTTTTTTGCAAAACAAAGGCTGATTACGCGTACAAGCTTCGTGTACAAGACTATGCGACTGGTAAGAATTTCTCTTTTAATCAATGCTTTAGACAAAAGAGTTTTGCTTTTTTTCTTGGGAAAGTTATTTTATAAAAGCAATAGAAAACTTTTTTCCTGTGTTTGCATAGCCTGATATAAACACGAGAGGGGTTGGGAGAATTCGAGACAGTTATGCAAAACTGTGTTTATATCAGGCTATGCAAACACAGGAAAACGTTTTCTATTGCTTAAT
>JBBMOI010000006.1:10452500-10567500 GCA_038088405.1 Porites divaricata
TGTGAAAAAATTCGGTTCAACGATAAATTTTATTTTCTTCAGGTTCTTTGTTCCAATTTGTCAATAAAAAAATAATGCACGAATATTGTCTGCAATTCCCTTGATTTGCGTTCTCTTGAAAATTAAAGAATGCGGAATTCGGTCAGTTATAGGTCATATAATTGTTGTCGTTACAGAATAGGGGGAAAAACATCAAAGATTTTCCTTTTTAAAACAACGCAGATAAAATGAAAAAAATTGTATTTTCGAAACCGTTGATTCTTTTTTTCTGAGAAGGAAGATGTGAGTGTGGATGTCCATATTGGATATGTGGGAAGGAGCAACAATATTAAAGCAGTTGTTAAAACGGACTAAGACGTTCATAGAAGCAGACTTTATCATAACCATGATGAGCTAGTCATATATATTAAAATGTCTCGCCTTTTTTCATATAAAATCACGACATGTATAAGGCAACGTCTCACTGAAGACAGAATAAACTCTCGGCCACAAATGCTTTCAAGTTAGTTTACAGTTTTTCTTTAAAGCACGCCCCTGGACAGCGCATTTTTTAATACACTCCATCAATAAAAATGCTTCGTCACTTGCTACAGATGCCATGGCATTTGGCCTACCATTCGGTGACCCCATATAACTCGGCTGCTTCGCGGGATGTTTTTCTCATTCCCAAAATCAGCTATGTAATTCGTCATTGCAAATTTGTATTGCAGGGCGCATGCATTTTTCTAAAAAAAAAAAAAAAACGCAAAACGACATGTTCTTTTCAAATTGGAACAAAAAACCCGAGGAAGAAAAAATTTATCGTTGAACCGAGTTTTTTCACAAGTTGGACAATGACAAGTGAAAAATGCACACGGGCGCACGTGCAAGAAAACAAAAGTATATATATATATATCTCTCCATATGAAAACGTTTTTGAAAACGGCTGTATATATATATAGATAGATAGATAGATAGATAGATAGATAGATAGATAGATAGATAGATAGATAGATAGATAGATAGATAGATAGATATAGATAGATAGATAGATATAGATAGATAAATCTATATATATATATATATATACAGCCGTTTTCAAAAACGTTTTCATATGGAGAGATATATAGATATATGTATACTTTTGTTGTCTTGCACGTGCGCCCGTGCATTTGTCACTTGTTATTGTCCAACTTGTGAAAAACCTCGGTTCAACGATAAATTTTTTCTTCGTCGGGTTTTTTGTTCCAATTTGAAAAGAACATGTTGTTTTGCGTTTTTTTTTTAGAAAAATGCATGCGCCCTGCAACACAAATTTGCAATGACGAATTATATAGCTGATTTCGGGAATGAGAAAAACATCCCGCGAAGCAGCCGAGTTATATGGGGTCACCGAATGGTAGGCCAAATGCCATGGCATCTGTAGCAAGTGACGAAGCATTTTTATTGATGGAGTGTATTAAAAAATGCGCTGTCCAGGGTCCAGGGGCGTGCTTTAAAGAAAAACTGTAAACTAACTTGAAAGCATTTGTGGCCGAGAGTTTATTCTGTCCTCAGTGAGACGTTGCCTTATACATGTCGTGATTTTACATTAAAAAAAGTGAGACATTAATATATATGACCAGCTCATCATGGTTATGATAAAGTCTGCTTCTATGAACGTCTTAGTCCGTTTTAACCAACTGCTTTCATATTGTTGCTCCTTCCCACATATCCAATATGGACATCCACAGTCACATCTTCCTTCTCAGAAAAAAAAAATCACCGGTTTCGAAAATACTTTTTTTTCATTTTATCTGCGTTGTTTTAAAAAGGAAAATCGTTGATGTTCCGCATTCTTTAATTTTCAACAGAATGCAAATCAAGGGAATTGCAGACAATATTCGTGCGTTGAACCAAGTTTTTTTCACAAGTTGGACAATAACAAGCGAAAGTGCACACGAGCGCACTTGTAAGAAAACAAAAGTCGTTTTCAAAAAGGTTTTCATATAGAGAGACATGTAAGGCAACGTCTCACTGAAGACAGAATAAACTCTCGGCCACAAATGCTTTCAAGGTCTTTTAAGTTAGTTTACAATTTTTCTTAAGCACGCCCCTGAACAGCGCATTTTTTAATACACTCCATCAATAAAAATGCTTCGTCACTTGCTGCAGATGCCATGGCATTTGGCCTACCAATTCGGTGACGCCGTATAACTCAGCTGCTTCGCGGGATGTTTTTCTCATTCCCAAAATCAGCTAATTAGATGTAATTCTCCCTTGCAAATTTGTATTGCAGGACGCGTGCATTTTTTAAAAAAATCTCAAAAGGACATGTTCTTTTCAAATTGGAACAAAAAACCCGACGAAGAAAAAATTTATCGTTGAACCGAGTTTTTTCACAAGTGGGACAATAACAAGTGAAAAATGCTCACGAGCGCACGTGCAAGAAAACAAAAGTATCTATCTATCTATATATCTCTCCATATGAAAACGTTTCTGAAAACGGGTGTATATATATATATATATATATATATAATATATATACAGCCGTTTTCAAAAACGTTTTCATATGGAGAGATATATAGATATATATATACTTTTGTTTTCTTGCACGTGCGCCCGTGTGCATTTTTCACTTGTCATTGTCCAACTTGTGAAAAAACTCGGTTCAACGATAAATTTTTTCTTCGTCGGGTTTTTTTGTTCCAATTTGAAAAGAACATGTCGTTTTGACTTTTTTTTGTTTTTAAATGCACGCGTCCTGTAATACAAATTTGCAAGGGCGAATTACATAGCTGATTTTGGGAAGTCACAGTCACATCTTCCTTCTCAGAAAAAAAGAATCAACGGTTTCGAAAATACTTTTTTTTTCATTTTATCTGGTTGTTTTATAAGGAAAATCTTTGATGTTTTTCCCCCTATTTTGTAACGACAACAATTATATAACCTATAACTGACCGAATTCCGCATTCTTTAATTTTCAAGAGAACGCAAATCAAGGGAATTGCAGACAATATTCGTGTATTATTTTTTTATTGACAAATTGGAACAAAGAACCTGAAGAAAAGAAAATTTACCGTTGAACCAAGTTTTTTTCACAAGTTGGAAAATAACAAGCGAAAGTGCACACGGGCGCACGTGTAAGAAAGCAAAAGTCGTTTTCAAAAAGGTTTTCATATAGAGAGACATGTAAGGCAACGTCTCACTGAAGACAGAATAAACTCTCGGCCACAAATGCTTTCAAGGTCTTTTAAGTTAGTTTACAATTTTTCTTAAGCACGCCCCTGAACAGCGCATTTTTTAATACAATCCATCAATAAAAATGCTTCGTCACTTGCTGGAGATGCCATGGTATTTGGCCTACCAATTCGGTGACGCCGTATAACTCAGCTGCTTCGCGGGATGTTTTTCTCATTCCCAAAATCAGCTATGTAATTCGCCCTTGCAAATTTGTATTACAGGACGCGTGCATTTTTTAAAAAAAGACTCAAAACGACATGTTCTTTTCAAATTGGAACAAAAACACCCGACGAAGAAAAAATTTATCGTTGAACCGAGTTTTTTCACAAGTTGGACAATGACAAGTGAAAAATGTACACGGGCGCACGTGCAAGAAAACAAAAGTATATATATATATCTATATATCTCTTCATATGAAAACGTTTCTGAAAACGGGTGTATATATATTTAGTAAAATCCAACTAGTGGTCTATCATCAATGCTGCATTCTGATTGGTTGCGCTACTACTAGGCTATATGTTATAGCCTACTAGTAGCGAAAAGCGCGGGCTTTTTGGCGGCAAAAAAAGGAGTTAAGACTAGCTTTAACTAGCTAAACTTTTTTTATTCTCGATATTTCTCACCAACTAGTTGGATTTTACTAAAACAATTATTCCTCTCGCCCTCATGGCCTCTGAGTCAATAGCCCATTCGGCCTTCGGCCTCATGGGCTATTGACTCAGAGCCCATTCGGGCTCGAGGAATAATTGTTAAATATATATATATATATATATATATATATTTAACAACGATGCAACCTGTGTATTGCAGAAAAATATTTCATATTAACTAAACCGCAAATGGCTTCTCTTAATAGAAGAAATGAACTCATTTCGACATGTAGGCACAGACGTAAATACATTTTAAGATATAGCCTAAAATAAGTTCTTTCGAAACAAGTAGCGCGCGCAAATGTTCTTTAGGCGCGCGCACAATTTTAACAGTTGGATAGTTTTGTGCGTCTTACGAAGTCATACATATAACGTAGCCAAACAAGGGACCAACCATTGTAAGTTTAACTGAGGAGTGGGTGGTAACACCTACGAAACAAGTTTGTATTAAACTTATGGCTTATGGTCATCAGAGTTGAGTGATTTTACTTTACGGATTATATATATATATATATATATATATATATATATATATATATATATAATATAACCCTAACCTGATCCACAGTCTTTGAGCAAGAATAGGCTATATATATATAGAGGATATTACACGGTGGCGCGAAGATATGAATTTTATTTTCGAGTGGCAAAAACAATATTTTACGAACGAGCGCAGCGAGTGAGTAAAATATTGTTTTTGCCACGAGAAAATAAAATTCATATCTTCAAGCCGCCGTGTAATGTTCTTTTTATTATATAGACAAAAAGACATCGATAAAATAGCAGATTTTTATTCGCCAAAAAGTAATTGCGACGGCTCAAATTTACAGTAAAAGCAATATACATCTTTTACAATAATCTAGAGAAATAACACTGAGCTGAATAGGGTTCTACAATGACAAAATGTAAGCAAAGCTTTGAAAAATGTGTAAGTGAAATTCAAAAAATGATAAGTTATAAAAAGCTTTGAATTATAGTTAAATCATAACAACAATAATTTACCGAATCTTAGTCATAAGGCGGCAAAAAGGTTTTCAATAGATGTGTACGAAATGTGAAAAAAGGCATGAAAAAAGGTCAAAGAACGGTTTATTGGCTTTCATCGCTACTATCAATAACAATTCTCCGTCTTTTAAACTGATGTGTTTTCTCAAAATCGCTGCCTTTTGGATTCTGCGAATTTGTGAAAATGTTTACTGTTCCTACCTGACACTGGTAAAGAAAGGGCAAAGTTCCTGCACTTGTGCTGGGTTGAACTGTAGATACCGATGTAATTTCATCCACTGTTACTTTTGACGAAGACGAAGTAGCAACAGAAGTAGAAGATTCCCCTCTCCTGGATAATACTGTAGAGATGTGCTGCTGTCTTCTGTCAGATATAGCGGAGTAGTTATTCAGTGAATTGACGTTTTTGTGTCCAGTTATTTGCACAATTTCGTTCGGTAGAATATTATTATCCACAAGTTTCTGGACTAGATGCTTTCTTGTGCTGTGGTTGACCAATTTCTTGTCTGAATGAACTTGGGAGCCCGCTAACATGTTTTTTACCATAGATCTAAGTGAATTTACTCCCAGTGGACTTGCCTTGAACCATTTCTTCCCTGCCTTCGGAACTTCTGTGTTGACAGCAAGATAAAACGGAGAGTCGTTTGCCATCATTTCTGGTGGTCTATGTTGCTTATAGGCCAAATAGGCTGCGACAGGACAGCGATCATTATTGTCAAGGTTTTCGAACATCTTTGGCTTGCTTTCTCTGACATTTCTTGTGTTTTCACCAGTTCTCGTTTTTGTTTGGCGCTCGGTGGAAAACTTCAGGTAACGAAGCCCGTCAGCATTAGTTTTCAGCTCCAAATCTCCCCAGCAAAGATCTCGTTGCTCTTGTCCAGGCCTCATGCCGAAATAGATACAATTGTTTATCCAAACTGTATTCAGAAGTGCTCGTGGTGTTTTATTTCCGAGCACTCCTGCCCGGTAGAATTCCTCTATTTCTTCATCTGTTATTGCATCGGCACTATTGGGCTTGTTTCCCTTTCCTATGGCCTTCAGTTGTTTCTGCTTTTTTTTCAGGATATCTTGAACCTCACAGAATTCCTTGTCGTTCAAAAGGGAAAATGTGCATCCTTTTTTACGGAGGTAGCGGTCAACACTTTGCAAAAACGCTCTTAGAGAGGATGGTTCATATTCCTCGCCATTTTTCTTTCTTACTCCGAGTACAAACTTCTTTGCCAACTGTTGGAGCTCCGCGGCTGGAATCATTTTCTATGTTTCTCTCTTCTTCCTCGCTGTTAAGAAACTCGTTAAATAATTTTAGATCAGACACAGTTTTCTTCTTCGTATTGGCATTTTCTTGGTCTTCGGTAAACGACGCAATCTCCTCTTCAGTAAACTTGACGAATCTTTTGCTCGCCATTTTCATTCAGGGGAATGTTTGGCAGCGTTTGCAAGACGCCTACAAATTTCGGAGGGAAATTACCGAAATTACGTCATCGATAAACTCACTAGTGAGATTATGGAAAATAAACCACTCGGGTCCCGGATGTAGCGTTTATGAATTTTACGAGTGGTATATTTCCCAGTAAAACACTCGTGTCTATATAATAAATATATATATATACTGAGGAGTGGGTGGTAACACCTACGAAACAAGTTTGTATTAAACTTATGGTCATCAGAGTTGAGTGATTTTACTTTACGGATTATATATATATATATATATATATATATATATATATATATATATATATATAGCCTATTCTTGCTCAAAGACTGTGGATTCTTAATCTGGTTTCGGCCGACACTGAGCTGTGGGCCTCACGGTTTGCCTGGCCAAAAGATGACAATTTCTAGACGTTTGAAATGTGTATTTCATCGCAAAATCCTGTTACTTCTGCAAGAGAACTTTACCGTCTATTGCCAGCAATAATGTTGTCATTGTTTAGCTTCAGCTAGTGACTTTTAACTGCTTCCCATTCCAATTAGATGTCAAATAATTACAATGCACTTGAAATTTCTTCAGCCGTAACCAGCAGTCGAGGTATCGGAAATGATTACTGGTACGAGTTGTACAAGTTTGACATTGACCGACTTGTCTCTGTTTTTCCCATTTTAGTTGTTACCACTGTGTTACAGAGAAAACGACATTATTTGGATGGAGCTGTCCTAATAATGGAATTGGGTGGTAACGTGACAGCTGGAATACCTTTTCAGGAAGAAAGAACAGAATCAAGAACCATTGAAGTGAGTGGGCTTGCGTCGACGACAACCAAAGATGGCGTAAAAAACTTCTTCGAAAACACTCGGCGTTCTGGTGGAGGGGAGATAGATGTGGTGGAATTTTTTCTTCATAAAGGGTGTGCTGTCGTAACGTTCGTTTTGGCTGAAAGTGAGTGAGAACGTCAAGAAATATACAGCCAGATACTTACTTGCCTCGGCTCTCGCCTGGCTGTTGTTAGTTTGTTTATTGCCTGCTATATAAAATTCTATAATGGTTCAATGGGGCCCTGCATCTTCTTTGTAAGTGGCTGATGACTTGACTGGGGAAAACGTTCATTAGTATTCCTCGATGTTGATCTTACTGGGCAGTACAAACGTCTCATTAATTTGTTCAGTCACAATTCAGTGTGCACAAAAAACAAAGGTTTTAGCGCGGTCAGAGAGCCTCCCAAATAACCTGCAGCTCTCCGTTGATTGCTGGCGTTGATAACCATTTTCCTATACATTGAGCTATAACAGCTCAGCGGAGACTGGCCTGAGATGGTCCAGGTCGTTTGCGGTTAGGGTTAGGGTTAGGGTCCCTTCCCCATCTGTTGGACTCAAGGTCATGTTCCTGACGTCAGATCTAATGTCACACCTTCTTTGGAACTATTTCGTATCATGTTATCAATTTATTTCAGTTCTTTAGAATTTCAATATTTTTAGAACTTTGAAATTCGTGGATAGCTCTGGAGGGAACAAATGCATTTACAAGTGAAGAATGTAATGAATGACTTGAGCTTATTCAGCTGCAACCAAGTGCGGAAAGTAAATAGAGTAGTATAGGGCGCTCCGAATTATCTCTTTTTTTGAGGGGGAATCTCGTTAATTTTAGGGGGAATGCATTAAAGTAGATGACGTCATAGCCTTTTGTCTTTAACTCATAACTAAAATGCGCAGGAATCTCATTAAGGTAAGGTCATGTGCTATTTTTAGGTGGTTTAAGCGGTTAGACAGGTTCATCATAAGCCAGAGGCCCGATTTTAATGCGCGCCCGAGGAGGCCTAATCTCCACAGCAACCACCGCAGATCGGTTTCCAATAACAGACAAGCGTCACTTTCGTAATTAGTTTTAAGCATTCCTCCAGACACCTTTAGAGAGCGCCGGAAACATTACCTATCAAGGAACTTTGTACTTCTGGTTAAATGAACCAAAACTCTCAAGGAAAAGCGAAATTGGATCAGACTATTTGAATGGGTAATACAAATTCATTTCACGGTCGATTGAAAATTGGAAGTCGATCTTTGCGGCTGGCTCCGCAATTGATAACTACAGTTTTCTCGGATTCAAATAGGCTCGATACCCTTTCAATGGTTGTTAAGTGCTTTCGTTTAAGAAAATAGTGCTCAACTGGCATATTCAACTTCTTTCAAGAGTAGTATGCCGCGTCAACATTGGTGACCTTCGAGGCGAAAACGGCGAGTGGGCGTGGTTTTTACTCAGAAGTCACAAGTAGGAATTGTACACTCTCTGCTGGCACAGCTTTCCTCGGTTTGGCAGGAACTCTGCATGGAAAAGACCCTGACCAGAGAATTGTTTTAAATCTTCTCTATTTGAACGTTTGAGAAAGGCCGTCAACAATGCAGCTTTTATAGTCGCCGGTGTAAACGAATGCGAGAACTCGAGTTCTACTTCACATCTCCTTGAAGAACAGAAAGACCGATCATCTGATTCAATGGACGACCTTTCTGATCAATCGCCGGTGAAGGATTCAAGTCTTTTTTCTCTGGCTTAAGACGATGTAAGTGTCGATCTGCCTCCAGTGACAAATCACTCTCCAAAAACCCGCCAGGAGCCCATTACGCTTTTAATTAATCCAAATTATTATTGTAGGTTATTTTGGTAGTGTCATTTGTTTTTGAAATAGGCCAAATTATGGGGCTACCCTCTTCCTCAGAGCTTACAGGAGGCGCGCCCAAGATTCTGAGGTGAAGGTAGCCTCTCTTTTAAAATGTCGGTCATTATCCAAATTATCATTGTAGGTCATTTATGTTTCTGTCATTTGTTTTTGACATAGGCCAAATTATGGGGCTACCCTCTCCCACAGAGCTTACAGGCGGCGCGCCCAATATTCTGAGGTTATAATAATAATAATAATAATAATAATAATAATAATAATAATAATAATAATAATTTCACATTTGTATTGCGCAAAATACATGTGAATATGATCAAATGCGCATTACAAGTAAATTATCGTCATTACTAAGTTATCAAAAATAACTAAAAATATTATATCAATTAAAATATAATATATATAAAATCCTAATAAAAAGCTAATCTAAATAAAATAAAATCTAATAAAAAGCTAATCTAAATAATCTAATAAAAAGCTAATCTAAAAAAATGGGTGTTAAGTAAACCTTTAAACCTATGAAAATTGAGCTCATTTCGTATTTGTGATGGTAGCCCATTCCACAGTTTAGGTGCCGCAGCTAAAAAAGCACGGTCCCCCAATGTCTTTTTAGTTAAAATTCTTGGCGTTTGAAGCATAATTCCCATTGCACACGATCTCAAATTGTAACTACCTTCCTCCCTTTTGCTGATGAGTTCTTGTAGATATACCGGAGCTTGTCCATGGATCGCTTTAAAAGTAATTATAATAATCTTAAAATGAATCCTAAATCTACTGGAAGCCAATGAAGCGTAAACAGAATTGGTGAGATGTGATAAAACCTTGGAATCTTAAAACTAAGTCTTGCTGCGGAATTCTGGAGCCGTTGTAACTTTGCTATTTGTTTAGCTAGTAACCCATACAGAATACTATTACAATAGTCAATGCGACCAATTATTAGGGCGTGACAAAGTGTCTGGGTTGCTTGGTTACTTACATACTTTCTTATTCGTCTTACATTTGTAATGTAGTAATAGGGTGCTTTACACGTGTTATTGATATTAACTTGAAGACTCATCTTGACCGACTGAACAGGCGACACTTGAGCATCGCCTACTGCAAGCGAGTCAACATGAACCTTGGATAGTTACTGACGGGTGCCTATTATTACAAACTCTGTTTTGTCATCATTGATCTTCAGTTTGTCACACACCATCCAGGCTATCTCATTTACACACCCATAGCAGCAACGGCATCCTCGGTACTTGAGGCACAGCCAGGTTTAAACGCTAAATATAACTGCGTATCGTCTGCATAAGCATGAACGCTAGGCAGGTGTCTCTTGACAACTTCAAACAGTTTACTGGCATACAGAGTAAACAGTAACGGCCCCAAACATGACCCTTGACGAACTCCTTGATTTAACTGTAGAGATTCCGAACACTTGCCACTTAGTGAGACACACTGAGAACGTCCCGATAGGTATGACGCAAACCACTCCAGTGCTGTACCTCGGATCCCAAAACTTGTGCTCAGACGAGATAGTAACACAGAATGTTCCACCGTATCGAAGGCAGCACTCAGATCCAACAAAACAAGCAGAACAACTTCCTGACAATTCATTGCCATTAATATATCATTATATATCTTGAGTAAGGCTGTTTCTGTGTTTTGACCTCATCTATACGCAGATTGCAACAAGGGGTAAAGGTCATGTTTAGAAAGGTGTACATGTACCCGGTCAAATACTGCACGCTCTACCAATTTCGACACATATTGCAGGTTACTAACTGGACGAAGATTAGTGAAGTCATTAATTGCAGCTTTTTTGTAGCGAGGATCAATAAGGGCTTCCTTCCATACCTTCGGAAAGTGACCCCCAAGTAGCGACGAATTGATCATCTTAGTAATAACAGGTAAGAGATGATCAAGTGATTCTACTACAAATTTAGTCGGCATGGGGTCTAGATTACACGTTTTCTTTGATGACTTCTGAATAAGTGCCAAAATGTCAGCTTCAGAGAGGGGCTTGAACTCCGACAATATCTTTGCATCGCTGACTATAGGGTCATCTGGAACAGTATCCATATCAGTGATAACGGTGGAGTCTATTTGATCACGTATTTGCATTATCTTCCGCGCGAAAAATCGCGCTATATCATTAACAAGTAAAGACTTATCATCATAATCAGGAAACGACAGAGTGCTATCATTCTTTCCAAGCAGCGTCCTGGTGGCACGAAATAACCTCTCCTGGTCCCTGCTATTATCTTCAACAAAGTCCGTGAAAAACTTGCGCCTAGCCTCATTAAGGAGATGCGTCACGTGATTCCTCCGCTTCTTGAAATAGCTGAAAATCAGCTTCCCGTTTTGTTTTCTTCCATTTTCTTTCTGCCTTTCTGCGTAAAAGCTTTGCCTTGTGTATGTTATCATTGTACCAAGTGGCGCGTGTGATTCGATAACGCTAGTCAGAGTGGTGTTATAATTACAGGCAAGAGAATCAAGGTCGCAAGCGCTGAGGATGTCTGGATGAGGATTGGAAAGAACATCCCTACATAACGATGACTCCCCCAAATCACACGAAAGGGCGGAGATATCAACAGACTTGGTCCTGCGATACTTCACCTCCTTGACAGTATTAAGTGGCTTAGATGACGTTAGCTTGCATAGAATAGCAGCATGATCAGACAGATAGCGATCAGCCTTAAGCGTGTCTAATATAATATTCTCAGCTAGGCGTGTAGGTTATGGTAGTCTCTCTTTTAAAATGTCGGTCCTTATCCAAATTATTATTGTAACTTATTTTTGTAATGTCATTTGTTTTTTAAATAGGCCAAATTATGGAGCTACCCTCTCCCACAGAGCTTACAGGCGGCGCGCCCTAGATTCTGAGTTGTCAAAGGTTGTCTCTCTTTTAAACTATTAGTCGTCAACCATACTATTATTAAATTTTCATTTCCCAGAGTTCATAGGGGCATCTTATTTATAAGAAAAGAAAAAAGAACTGGATAGTTTTCCGTGATTTTTGGCAAAGAAAAGACCAGGCCAACAAATTTATTCTACTTTATGAGTGGTGCGACAATCACCGTGGCTGACTGGCCTCCAAAGTTCCTCAATAATTTGGACGCTTCTCAGGAGTTCCTTCACTGGCTGTAATCCAGAAGTGGCGATTCTCAGCAGCTTGAACCTCTTGCATTGCATCAGTTGTTCCTTCGACAGCGACCTTTTCTTGTTCCGAGTACAATATCGATTCTTTCAAGTTGACCGTATCTTGCTCGTGCAAAGCTTCGGCAACAGGACCAGTACTAAGACCACTGCAGGAAAACCGTTTAGTAGAAGTTGAGTAAAATGGTGGCTTTCGGTGCGTAACCGGTTTGATGCTCGGTATATCAATGCCAAACTGCGCAAGGAAATGCGCGAAATACGTAAGAAAATATGATTTTTAATATCCACCTAAAAACCTAAGCAATGTGATTTAGTAACTTATTCATAGTGTTCAGCTTCCGGTTTATTCAGCATAGTGCCAGTTGTAGGCAAAGTTCACGCGTACATTATTGCACTGGGTCGATTTTGAGGTCATTGACTAAAAAAACCCCGCGCGTTAGGCCTTTGCGCGAAGGATGTCCCTTAGAAATATAAATTGCCCACACTTATCGCCAATTCTACTTGCAAAGTGTTCCTAATTGGGTTGTGTAATGTATTCTATAGAGTCCATTTAGTACTAACTCCGCAGACAAGAATGTAATGAGACATTTAAATGCGTAGATAGGCCTGCTAACCATTGGGTAAGCATCCCTCGTGTATTCCTTCAATAGCCTGTCAATGCATTGACCTTTGAGTACAGAAACTAGCTGTCCCTCGTTGTCCCAAAACTTGATACTTCTGATAGTTGATAGTTATTTTTAACGGGTGCTCAAAAAAAAAATAATAATAAAAATAAATAAAAAACCGGGACTGCATCGTGCGCCTTTGACGTTTTGGTAACCTGCGTGCTTTGGTTCATTGCGGTTTGAACAATGGAAATTAAGATATTCCCGCCTAAACGAAGACTGCTAAAACGTGTCACTACAGTGAAACGCCTGGAAATGAAGGATGTTTTGAAAGAAACGGGAAAACTGATAAAACTGATTTGTTTTGATAAATGAATTTAATAAGAAACTAGAATCACTTCGTGAATTTTACCGGGGCCACTTTTGTCTTGGTAACCCACGTGGAAGGGTCGTTGTCATCGACAAGTTTGTTGGGCGACATGAAAATCGTTTTTAGTTCAAATATTCTTTGGAGATGAAAACAAGGTTTGATGACTAATGTGAAAAGAGAAAATGTTAGGGAACCCCCCATTTTGAACAGTTGAGAGTTTTCGCATGTCATTAACGTATAAAATATCGCATGACAAAGGTTATTTGAAAATATTGTGTTTTGTTGCTTCATAAGTCAAAGCAGTGATAGAGTTCCCTCTAATGAGTTTTAATTGTTTGTCGGAAAATATTCGACGAAGTTTCCTGCAGGGATTGCGAATTGTAAGGTATTGAAACACATGAACAAAGTTTGGCGACTTTTAATTTAGATGGTTGCTATTGCCATATAATTGATGTGATACAGATCTAAAGAAACAATCACCCGCACGGCCAACATCTATTGATTGTAAACCAAGTTCACCTAATCTTGACTGTATCAAATTCTCAGAGGAAATAGGAGAGGTCAACTGCATTGTTGAGCTGTGATTTTGCATAAAAGGTCTAATTATTACTTCATGACGATCAGTGTTGTATTGAGTAGGTCCTGGATTCTTCTCAACATCTTTACTTAGTTTGAAATTCACATATGACTCACACAATTGCAAGAAAACAATAATAAATATCGATGTGCTTTACTTTTAGTTTCATCATTGTGTGATAATGCATGCCTGCGAAAGAAAGACAACAAATAAGCTTTCTTGGGTATAGCCATTTTATTTAAGTTAATTATCTTTAGATCGCGTTTGTTAATACATTTATATCGTGCATGACTGAAAGTTTTCTCACCTTATTAACATAGCGATGGAGCTTTGAAGACTTCGGTATCTCAATCGTTGAAATCTTTTTGAAGACAAATTTCTTCAACACGCTATTCTTCTTGTTGGGACCTCTTCTGGAATTCTGCTCGGTTCACGAGTACGTCTAGATCGCCTTGTAGCACGTTTTTTAAGATGATATAAAGTTAGCTTTGATAAGTGTTCGCTTTGATTCTCGATAACTTTCACGATGGAAGGTTCACTCAATGTAGATAGCTTTGATAAGTCGCTCTTATTCTCGATAAGTTTCACGATGGAAGGTTCACTCTTAAGTGATCGCTCGTAAATTTGTCTCTCCAAATATTCACTCTTAAATTTTCGCTCATAAACTAATGCATCGTAAAGGTTCGGGAACAGAAAGCTATAATCTTTTTCTTGAATGTCCTCCATGCCTCGTGCTTTCCAAAATGGCGGATAAGATTTCAATGAGCCAGCGAGTAACGAGCCAGCGATATATCTCAGTCAGCGATATATCCCTAACAATGTAACGTTGAAAAAACGGACCGTCTGCATTTTAAGACCGGTTCCCGCCTTCGGAGAAGGCTGGGCCCCGGTAATAACTATAAACTAGTTTTGTTTTTTAAAAGCGGTTTGTCTGGTACCAGATTTGTACAAGCACTTTCATTCAACCATGGATCGGGTTTTGTTAATGATCACAGAATGCAATTAAAAAGCATTATGTTGACAGCTACAAGGCACGTGCTTGCCTTAAGCTGCGATAAGCTGCGAGTATCCCGAGTATCTTCTGACAAAGCCGGCATTCTAATCCGCCACAAATATGTGTAGCACGCGTCTTTCAAAGTCGCATAGTATTTAAAATCGGGGCTCTGGCTTGTTATGTTGCTATTTTGAGATGGATGATAACAATTATTTTATTTAATTATGTGTGCCTTATACTTATGGGATCAAACGGGTAGGGGATCTAAACCTTTGCTTTTATTCAGGCCTACTTTGGATAAAATACATGTTTGTTTGTTTTCTTAAGAGGTAGGCAGGCGAACGGAAAAGTAATTAAAAGGTGCTAACTTTTAATCATTAATTTCAATTAAATCAAGCGTTCTGATTGGCTGAAATCCGAAAATCGCCAAAATAACAGTGAGAAACGTAACAAAAACAACTTGTTGTAGCTTTATTTTCCCAATTCTCCGGTCTTATACTTCACGGCCAAGTTTCAGCATTGTTCTATGCGCCAATCAAAAGTTAGAGGGGAAAACGTGCAACACACGCGCGACCTTGTTGTGACCCCATCTCAGATGTGAAACTTAAGATGTTAGGAAATTTGTCTTTCACCCGACGAAATCTCGTCAATTTCTTCGTGGAAAATCTGCATTTTTTCTTTATTGAATATTTGTTTCGAATTTACTGTATTTTATAATCGGAGTGATCGTCAAACTGCTCTTCAACATGGTTTGCTGCCGTCCTCGACATGTCGAGTCGCCATGTGGAAATTTGGGCCCTGGCGTATTTGTTTTCATTGTCAGGCCGGATCAGGAGGAGATCGGAATAATTGTGGCGCAACAAATTGGAGTACACCTGGGTATAAAAAAAGAAAGCGAAAGCCGGATTTGTTGTTTTTACAACGATGAATTTATTTCTCGAAGAGATGTAGAACACTTGGGCTTGAGTTAAGCTGAACTCCATAGATCTTCGCACCTCCGCGCGCATTATGTGTTATTCATTTGTGTTTGCCCTTTTCGAAACTTCCATTTTCCGTGCCTTTTTACACATCTCTCATTCGATTTTTTTTCTCTCTAGACTGCTTCATGAAGAGAAATGGAAGTTCACCGTGCACCTTAAATTAAAATGACCGAATTGAATTTGCATTTTGTACCCTTGAGTTCTGAGACGGAAGCCGCTTAGGTATCATATAAATAGCGGTCACCGGTGTTTGAGTTTATCGATCTTGGTACGGAATATCTGGCGAGTATGACTGTAGCTTGCCTTTATTTTTTCCAAGGACGAGAGAGATTGTAAGAAGGATTTTCATAGGGTAAATATCAAAACCTTGTAAACAGATTAACTGTAGGAGAGCTTTTTCTGAAACCCGATTCTCCGAACATGCAGGAATTTTTTCTATCTGGGCAACATCATCTTTTTTTGGAAATGCAGAACATTTAGATAACATTTACATTTGATTTTGTGTACTTGATGTTGTTCAGTATGGTGGCCAAATATGAACGCGCGACATTGGCGCGTTCGCCAGATTCGCCACGTGAGAGTGAATTGCTGCTGTTTACGACCATGGTTTTGACATTTCTTTTGTGAGAGCCGACGTAAATGTTGTTCACAACGTCGCTGATTGATGTAACACTGTGCTCATCTTCATGTAATTTCATATCAGTTTAACTTCCTCGGGTTTGACGCATAGAAATCTTTTAAATTTTAGATATGCTATATTTTTCAACATAAAGCAATAGACGAAATAAAAAGTTGCTCGAATGAGTCTTAAGCTATCTAAATTCAACTCTAAAATTCAAATTTCGCGCTTTTCGCTGCATTGACCAATCAGAGCATTCAGATTTAATTTGATTAGAGAAATTAGCGCCTGAAAAATAACTGACGCTATTGCCGCGGGCTATTGTTTTTCTGCCTGCTTCTTAGCTGGACCATTACTTTAAAATTTACTTATTTTAAGTACCTGTCTACATCAGGATCTTCTTGAAGGCTCAATTAAGATTTTCCGAAAGCCTTAGCCAACAATTGGACCTGCTTTGTTTCTTGTGGTTCGTCTTGCTCTTTGCAGTTGTCTCTCAGCTTTAGCTTTAAAGACACCTCAGTTTTTCGAGCTTTTGAAAGTTCGTACACCATTTCTTGTATCTTTGGGGGACTGCAAGTAATAGTGTAATGAGCTTTTCTTGAGTTGTCCGCTCTTCGCTAATAAACGAGGACTTTAACTTTAGGCTGCAGTTTGACCTCTTGTAAATGCTGTCTTCGCTGTGTATAACCCAACTGATGAACATCCGCTCTGATGGTTAGCTAATCTGACAAGGTACTTCGCACCGCAACCTGGAATCGAAGAATCTCTGCAAACTCTCTTGTAATCCATGTTAACAGTTAGGTAGTTGAACACACATGACACCTATTTACAAACAGTCAGGTTATAAATAAGGTCAGATAGGCCAAAAAGGCCCAAATCAGGCCAAAATAACCACAATCAGGCCAAAATGAAGAAAAAGGTAATTCGGGCGAGGAGGGAGAACAATAGAAGTGTGGAGAAGCTAAAAAGGAAGGAGGGAAAGTAAAAAAAAAAAGAAAGAAAAAAATCGTGGTAGAAGGATCTACGTTGACTTAGTCCTCATTACTAACCACAATTTGAGTGCAAGAATCAGTGAAGCGAAGCTTTAACAATTGTTGGACAATGAAAGCAACACGAAATAAAGCGTGCATCATAACGTTCCGGCAGTGAGTTTAATTCACCCACTGACTTAATAGTGGGATTTTATGTGTATTGAACCGGTAGAAAACCTACAGCCAATCGAATTGCTCCTTGAGAGATGTCCACCAGTCCAAAAACAGCTTGGAAATCATCATACCCAAATACGATATTATCCATACAAATAAACAATGACATCATACCCACATAAGAAAAAAAAAATATTTGTTTTTCAAATTACGTGTTCAACTCTTAGGGTTAAGTTTTAAATCTGAATCTATTTAGGGCTACACAGGGTAGGTGCTCTCTTCCAGTTGATACCGTGACTCAGTCCGCACTTATAGGAATTGCATTTCCTGGAAATTACTGTTGTGAACTCATTTCAGAGTTCTGACAAAATTTTTTCAATCTTCTCGTCCTTTGGATACATTGCTGGTCGCATACATATCGTGAGTTTTGGTTCGAGGTCTGCAATTTCCCTCAATAACCCGAATCCTCCATTCCTCACAAGTGCCATAATGAACGTCCAAGAGTAGCTATTTGTGACAGATGTATGCTCCACATTTCAAACATTTGAGCGAACTTGCTTAAAAAGCACCCAAGGCTCTGCTCCATTTGGCGTTTAAGGTCGAGGCACAATTTATAACGGCAAAGAAGGTACTACCGGAAACATCATGATTGCCATTGTCTTATTCTCTGACAACTTTAGAGTGGTGATACCGGGAAAAGTTCTCGCCAGTTTGATCTTACTTTCAAGTAATCTCCTTCTTACAGTGCACAAGGGCTAATCCTTACTTCTGATCTTACATACATATATCCCATGCTATTTTTGTTAGAATATGGAGTTCGACGTAGAGCAATTTTCTTCTACCTTTCTTCTATCTCTCTGCTTATTTTAAAGGTGCCCAAGGAGTTCTGAAGAAAAGTGCTCTTACCCTTGACAATGCAGAATTGAATGTCACGCTGAAAAAATCAACCAAAAAAATACCAGTTGATACCACGAGACTTCTTGTCAAAGGACTCAGTGAAAAAACTACCCGAGACGCACTTGTTAATTACATGAAAGTAGTGAGTGGAGTGCAAGTATCAGACATAGAATTTGGAGAACATAGATTTGCTCTGATATCAATTGCAAACTCGTATGGTAAGTTGAGTTCGTTTTCGCTCAAATATTTAACAATATCAGTCATTTTTTTTCTATTGCAAGCAGCCAGGTTGCCGGCGAAGAAGGAATTCAAGACTGGTTTGGGGTTTTGTGCCCCCCTTCCCCTCCCCCATCTACGAAACACCCCATTTGTTTGCGACATTGTCATTTAGCAAATGTACCAATTATATTACATATAATTGCAAACGGTTTTGTCCTAAAAGGTAGTATGTTATTGAATCAGAGGTGGTAAAGAGAGTACTCTATAGCTAGCACAAATCCGGATGCTTTGCCATTTAAATTCGAATTATCCGAAGTAAAAAACTAGCATAAGGGGTCGAAATTCCTTGTCGGAGGCAAAAAGTCAATTAAAAATTAACAAAAATTCCACAGAATCATTTTTTATCAAATGTAACATCCTTTTTTTTGTCTCTAGACTACGACACCGTTAAACAGAAAGTTGCTAGAAGGAAACTTGATGACAAAATCCTGTCAATAGAGCAAGTGCGTGTTTGCGATTGTGTGCAAGTTTTTGGTTTAAACCGGCAAAATACAACCAAAGACGCCATTTTCCATTACTTTGAAAATCCCAGGAATGGTGGCGGTGGTGTCTGCAGCGTGGATCTAAATGAAAATGAGGGTTGGGCATTGGTTTTCTTCGAAGAAACACAAGGTACGTGTCGCTCTTAGGGGAATACAGCTAAAATACACCTTGCCGTTCACTGAAATGACAAATCGTCTTATTTTATTTTCTAAAAATAGCTGTGGCCAAAGTTATAACAAAAAGTCACAGTCTCAACGGAGCACGATTGGAACTAAAACCTTACTACCCTTTCCTGCCCAAGCCAGCTTATGCCCCTGCAAACCATGTACTAAAGAAAGAAATACTCGTTGAAGTTCAAGTCATGCAATTTATTTGTGAACAACGCAAGGCTGATTTGACCCATATACAGAATGAACATGATGTCAAAGTCACGTGGAAAGAGGGAGCCAAAAGTATCACTGTCGCTACTGCTCATAGCAAATCAGTGGACAGATTGGAAGACGCTTCTAAAGCAATTTCCTCTCTCTTGAAAGAGTTCCGAACATGCACTACGAGTACTACATCAGTGGTTTGGGAAACTCTTGTGGAACAGTTCAAGGAAATTGTGAACTCCATGGAGCACGATGTAAAAATTCAGTACCTGAATCAGCAGCACAAAATCGTCTTAACGGGGGTAACGGAACGTGTGGAGCCTTTAAATGAAAGACTTAAGCACTTGAAGACAGATATCGAGAATCACCTAGCAGTCGAGGAGTCTAAAATATCAATAATCGCGGATAATATTCCTAAAAAGTTTCTTAAGCTTCTGGGCGGCCTAGATTTCGATAAAGAACTCGAAGTTCAGTACCAGCACACAAAAGTGGACATAATTGCTGACAAAGGCCATGTTCGTATTCGTGGTCCTCCTAAAACTGTTCACAAAGTTCAAGCAAATATATTGGAAGCAACTGTTAAAATGAAGGAGGAACGGTGCGAAGTGCCTCAGAATGCAGTGGAGTTACTGAGAGAGAAACCTTGCCAGCTGTTCATACAACAGAAGTTCACAGCCAATAATTTACTAGCTCTCCTAACCTTTCAAGGTGATGACGAAGAGTTTTCAGGCGTTTCTTTAGTCGTAACTGCTTTAGACTCAGACGTTGCGCAGAGAGCTTCAAGTTTATTGCAGGAAATAATCGTGGAGAAAAACATCTTCCTAGAGGACGATCAATTGCAGCTTGAAAGAAGTGAGAAATGGCCCTTCCTTAGAGACGAACTGATTAAAATGTATTCTATTTTAAGTATCAAATTTGATAAAACCGAAAACAAGTTATGCTTGGCTGGTAGAAAGGAGCATGTAAAATCTGCAAATAAAACAGTCATGTCCTTCTTCAAGAAAGACCCCATTGTTAGTAATACTATGGAATTTCCGAGGGGCTGCAAATCCTCCAAAGATACTTCAGAAGTTGCCTCTTTGATCGGCCACATTGCTGATGGCGAACAGGTAAGTTACATCCTATTTCGTGCATATAAATGTTATCT
Source organism: Porites divaricata (assembly GCA_038088405.1). Lineage (NCBI taxonomy): Eukaryota > Metazoa > Cnidaria > Anthozoa > Scleractinia > Poritidae > Porites > Porites divaricata. The sequence goes on from JBBMOI010000006.1 coordinate 10,473,071, forward strand.
ATCATAGGTCGACTGTCTTGGGCATGCGTTACTCGACCCCCTCAAACAACTTTTTTAGCTCGGACGTTCGGTTTCTGATTACAAGAGGGAGCTTAAGCAACTACGACGACGACCACAACGACGACTTCAAAAAAACAATAGGTTTAATGATCAAAACAACAGCTCTGCACGTGCATCACGTTTTTTAGTACATTTCTTTGACGTCCACTGCACGGCTACGACGTGAAACCTAATTTGACGTTTTATGGAGGACGTGAACATACGACGACGAATTTTCCTTCCTCTTTTTGAACCTGAATAAAATCCTTAAGAATTAAACTCCAGGAAAAGTCGCCTGCATTTGACATATTGAGCGGGTCCAAATAGACGCAATTAAGTTTGAAAGAACGCAAATTCATTTTTTTATTGACGTTTTCACTGCCGCCGTCGTCGTCCTTGCTTAAGGTCCCTAAGTTGTCTGCTGACACGCTCTTGTCAGTTTCTGCCACGTGATGTGACATAATCTGTGATTAAACATAATTGAACAATACTGTAGCACATATTCTGCAAAGAAAGTCCTTAAGTCGAGCCGTTCTGTTTTCCACAAAAAAATGCGTTAGTGCAAATTTAAAATTAAAGTATTGTATAAGTACTACAAAACGAAGCATTCCCAGTTATGGTGTTGCAACACTGTTTACCGGAGAATCATAAGTCAGTCATTTTCCAATCGCCTCCAAAGTGAGATTTCCTAGTCTTTTCGTCTTATCATCATGATGACTATAATATGGTAGAAATTCGCCGTCAACTGATTTTAACGCTTTTTGTTTAGCGTTGCCATGGTACAATCGATTGCACTTAAAAAATTTTAATTACCCAAACATACTTCAGTTTTAAACTTGTTTGTGGTGAAAATTTTACATGATGAGTTATGAAGCGCCGGAATTGAAATCCGGAGGTATCATGTTCAAATCCTACCCTCGTACTTGGCTGAATTTGTTTCTCTCTACTTAGATAACCCATTTCCTTGCAATATAATTATTAGTAACAATCAGCTTTTCTGCTTCCTTGCTGGTCACCCTAAGTATAGATTAATTTCGTTCTGATTGAAACTAGAGCGCCACTTTTTTGTTGCATTAACGACGCGTACTTTTTTTTCTGTCCAGGAAGCCAGAGTGCAGCAAAGTAGACAGAAACAAGATGCTGAAAAATTATCGGTTACATGCTTCCCCACATGTAAAAGTAATGAAAATGAGCTTTTGTCACAAGGTGATTAAAAAATATCTAAATTGCTTTCGGTTGAATTATCAATTTTGTATCCATAAAATGAAAGAAAACTATTTGTATTTAATGATTGTTAAAAGAGACTTCGAGCAGGACTAATCAAACCAATTTTCTTGTTTTTTGCAATATTGCGACTGACCAATACTACTCTCCATCAAGTTTATTAAGAAAAATTTTCGTAATGTTTATGTTGTAAAGTAATTGCCCGAAGCTGTGATATGACTTTGACGCACTTTGTACGACATGGCTATTACTGAAAAAGACAAGGTAAGAAAGACAAAAAAAAAAATCGGTCTTTTTGTTTAAAGAGTATGGGAAGTTGTGTTCTTCCATCCACGAATCATTCATATCACGGTTGGGTGGGTTACAGTGAGCTCATAAATGGACTGATAGCGGTTGTCAGAGGCGCCCTTGTATACTGATGTCCGAGCTTACTGTTAATATGCTAATATATAATGTAAAGAGGACGCTTCTTACGTTAGAATGGTTATGAATGAAGTGCGTGATGTAAGATGATGCTGGATTATGCCTAATGGCGAAGGAAGTGGTTTCACTTTGTGTCCAGAGATTGTCAGAGCAAGGAACGCAAGAGGCCCACTGTATTTGACATTTGAGAAACGTTTCGCAGTTATTGCTTGTATTTGTAGTTTAACGATCTGTTTCTATTAATCCACCCTTGCGAACTGAAAACACGACTTCAGTGAATGGTATTTTATTTGGAGAATGCGAGCATGCGAACTTAGGGTGTAGCTTGTTAAGATAATTGAAAATCGTCCACAGGTACTTTTGGGCTGTCTATTAGATTTACAGGGTGAGTTATTCAAGGCCTTATATGTTCGAAAGTAGCCAAGAAGTTAGCGAAAGATAGAAGGTGCCATCTTTTTCCCATCGCCATTAACGTTTTTTAACCCTTTCAGTGCCGAGAGTGGCCAAGTGCAGAATTCGACAAAAATCCCCAAATTTCCCTAGTTAACAGTACTAGTTACCATTTCTATTATGTTTTTTCGTGATTTATAGAAACCCTTATGGAAGCAAAATGTATTGATGCCAGAAAGTTATCTCTGGTGGTATACGACACTAGCATGGGGTTACTGTCCTGTAATCTGCCTTGTGACAATGATGAAATTCTTGACGCCCATTACGATGCAATTGAACAGTGCCGTCGACGATTTATGGACGAAACCGATGGGTTGCCTACGCAAACAACTGAGAGACATTTACAATTACAGAAGGTGAGGACTTACATTTTGCTGTTTGGAGATGATCCAGGCTGATCAGCAGGAACAAAAAAATGATAATGCTAATAATAGTGATAATAATGATGATGATGATAACAATAATTAACAATTATTGGAGGAGGATAAGTATCATCTGATTATGATCTCGAAGGGTGTTACCCTTCTCATCTCCATAATTCTTTAGGTGACACGAAAGCAGCATTCAATAAGTGTTGTATTATTCATTTAAAATAATTCGCAGTTTGAAAAGAAGTTAAAACATGCTTACCTTTTCACCATCGATGTTAAGTTCATCTTCAATTGCCTGTTTCTCGGCAAGTTTAGGAGAGAAAGCATTTTTTAGTTCCGCTAATATCCTCCAAATTGCAGCTGATGTCGTCCGTCGAGTTGTATTCTTCCTGTTCTTGCTATGTGTTTAGCGAATAGTTGGGCCATTTCTTCCTCGCGAAACGAGTGACATGTTCCGCCATTTTGTACTCACTGCCAAAACAACTCAACATCGCCAAGGTCTTTTCGGTTTTAACTGTCCGGTTTTCTGGCAATTATGCTGTAGAACTGACGTCATTTTTCATATATAACAAACTTAATTCTTCCAAATCAGGTCAACAGTAGCTGGTTATGATGAATTATCCATTGAATTTTAGCCAATCACAAACGGAGAAATATCTTTAGTGAGTAATAATGAAAATAATGATAATGATAATAGTGCTTTGAATCCTTTTTTTCTTTTTCTCACGTTTCTTTTCGTCAAGCCTTAGTTTTGATTTTTTTTATGGGAGTATACATACCTGTTTTTTGAAAACCGGGCCAGTAATAATGTCACCAGTCTCTCTCAATAATTAGTAATTTAGTGGCCCTTTTTACTGAAAAAGCAAAATCTCACCTAAAACGAAAATTTTTGCATGCACTAGCTTCCAGACAAACAGCTACCGTAATATTGCAAAAGTGAATCTTTTCTCATTAGACCGATTAGAGAGCCATTCTCCCAATTTACCCCATTTTGCAATGCCATTAGTCTCCCAAATACAATCCAAAACAACATTCCTCGAAGAAACGAGGTCTTACATTCTCTAATTTAATTGCTTGCTGACTTGGAAACATCAGGAACAGAGTGTATTGCTTGATGCATGAAAATTGCCCAAAAAACTGCATCCAAGTGCAGTTAAACCTCAAACTTTAGACAAACCTTATCCCCTTGGAATTTAACCAGGCTACCCCAAATGCATACCAGCTGATAGCCCGGTGCAATGAGCTGACGCACATCTTGACGAAAAGCCCCCTCAAAAAAATTGCTGGTTCAACACCTGTTAGGCTCCTCGAGCATTATTTCTATACTTTCCACTGATTTGTACAAATTCCAGTTATTTGGTGCCCCTAGTCAAGGGCTGAGGGTAATTGGTCCTGAAGAGGGAGGTTTTACGTTAACACTAACGACATTCCGGCAGCAGTGTCATGGCTTTGACTTCAGATTTCAGACAACCCGGTTTTCAAATTTCCAGGTAGATGTCTCCAGTAATTGACCTCCCTGCATCTTCACTGTCAATTTGTACTAACATTTTCCATTCTACAGCAAAAAAGGAATTTGGCTGGTGAGTCCTTGGAGATAATATACATTCAGATGTTTTAATAGATATTTGATAAACTTTTTTTTTCTTTGTAACTCCAAGGTTCACAGGTTACGCTGTGCGCCCTGTGCCGCTATCTAAACCATGTACACATCTTGGTTGAGTCGATTTTTCTTCACATTTTATTCAGAAAGAGCTGATCCAGATGTTGAGTGAGTGGCAGACTGAGAATGCTCAGTTGACCAAAGAATTCTGCAACAAATTGTTGTCTGAGCTAAGACGAAAACACTTTAATCCACTCCTTCGGCAATTGCAACATGGTGACCCAAATGTCTGTCTACAAGACATCAAAAAAGCATACCATTGCATTAAAATCAACTACTATAGGAAAGCATATGGAGAAAAAGAAGTGGTTGCTGAAGCTTTCTTAAATTTTCAAACGGTGAGTTACTTCTGTCCTGCTTAATTCGTACTGCATGTGACCTCACAGATAAATTGCTTATGAAGAAACTTTTTAATGTGAAAGGGTTAGCTTGCCTGGATTTTAAGAGACGCCTACGCTGAAATGTTGTTTCTCCCGCTCCTGGCCATTTGAAAAACGAAGAGTGTAACCACTGATGCTGCTGCTGTTTTTATTGTCGTCAAGGTTGTTCATTTTACTTCCCGTTGCCTTGTTTGTTCATTGCCAGTACTCTTCTTCATCACCCCTTAATCTAGCACAGCTTTCGTGCTTGTTTAGCCCAATGATCGCGTGTTCGAAAACAGTGGGCAAACATTAACCTTTTTTTTTTTTGGACGATTCATTTGTCCATACTGCGGGAGTGGTTGGTGGAAAAAGGAATATACTCCAAGGAGATCTTCCAAAATTTTTCAAATTTGGTTATCGACTACTCTCATTCCTTAGTTGCCTATGTTTTATAAATGTTTTTCAAAATAACGATTTTTTTACACCCTTGTGTAGGGATTTTCGGAGGAAACAAACATCGAGAAACTGAGAAAGAGCAAAAACATTGATTACGAGGCATTTCACGCCATCAGATGGAAAGCAGATCAAGAGCAAGAGAGGAAACGACTCAAGGTTAGTGTTTATGGTTTTAGGTATGCATTCATCAAGACGAGAAAAGCATGAAGACGACAAAGCGGAAGGTTTAATGACAGGGTCTTTTTTCGAAGCACAGAACTACTGGAAAGTTTATCAAACGTCTTAAATAGCTAAAATGTTGATCCATTAATTTCAACACGTATGATTACACTTGGTCAAGACCCAAAACGTCGAATCAAAATTTAACATTTTTTTTATTCAGGACTCGTATTTAATGTAAAGAACAAGTGCCTAGCAAATAAAGTTGACCATGAAAAAGTGTGGGAAAATTTTACAAAAACAAAAACAAACAAGACAATGCAAGAAAAAATGGTTAAAACCTTAGACCTTTTATCGAGTGGACACAGCCTGATTAATTCTTTTGAAATCTTTCAATACTAAAAAGAAAAATAGTTCGCACAAAAACCTGTAACAGAGGAATAAGTTACAAAGCTTCTGACGTTTGGAGTCAGTCTTGATCATTAGACTTGGGTTTTTTAATGAATAACATTTCAAATATTAAACTACTTATGTAGATTAAGGCCTGAGTCTAACTCATTTATGGTTTTTGTGCACATTTTCCAAAAACCATTCTTAAAGACATAGACGAGGAATGATGGATGGTAAAGTGAACTAAACTTAAAAAAAAGGGGGAAAAAGAAATTCAAAGTACTTGGTCACCTTATCGGCCACTCCTTTTATTATTCCAAAATTGTAACCGACGATTCCCACCATTTTGCCAAACGTGTAGCCCCAGGTTCTCCGTAACCAAATATTGACCCTAAAAAGTGTCTACGCAATCAGCTCGGAATGGTTCGAGGCGTTGAAATTAGCAGGTGCAAGTGGTGTTCATAGTCTTGTCCCAGTCCTCCTCTTACTAAACATTTTTGTCGAGAGAGAGAAGTTTAATGACTTCGTCTCATTCCGACCATTTTTAAAAGAGGACTAAAGTAGCCACTGTTTGGACCTAGAAAAGGAAGACTGTTTGGTTCCTATCTAGTGGGTATTTTTATTCAAAGGGTCTCTCGATAAAACAGGGCGTGGCTGGTCACGTGATCAGTTTATAAACAATCTTAAAAATTAAATTTGATGATGTCCTGGCCCCGGTTGTTCAAACGTTGGATAGCGCTATCCACCGGATAAATCACTATCCAGCGGATAAGTATTACAGAAATCAATTACGCTATCCGCTGGATAGAGATTTATCCGGTGGATAGCGCTATCCAACGTTTGAACAACCGGGGCCTGGTTGTGATATAGCCTTAACATATTAGAGTACCCCGTTGTAAAATTCTGAGAAATCTTTTAAGACCCAGACCTTAACCTACTTGAGTAACGCACCGAAGCCCTAAAGCTATAGAAAATAAAAACCTGTCATGCAGAAAACTAGCTTGGTTATGACGTCAGCGTACGCCCAACCGACCGCCCTTACAGACTCTGTAAGTAGGGGTAAAAAAATTCAGCAGGCTAGGGAAGAGAGTCGCAGACGAGACATACGTTGCGTTTCGATCTGGCGCAAAATTAACCATTTTAGGGGGTAATCAACTAGGTTACTAGAGTAAAAATATATATTGAATTTTTTTTTGTTCGGATTACGACAAAATTGTCTTTACTTTTTGCTTGGTCACGCGTTTGGTCATACTCCAGAAACAACCTAATCTCCACCCTCCCTCGCTTACTCACAAATTTGATAGGTGAATTCATGTGTGAAAACTTATGTTTCACTGTGCTGCCTCTAGAAAATGAATTAAACTACTCTCAATTATTTATTGATTTTTCGTCGAGGAAAGAGTCGTGAGAGGATCTATTGATGGCTACGTTCATTCAGGCTCTTAGGGCAAACTACAGGAAAAAACTTAAAGCTTTTTCAAATTTTCAACTATTCGTGTTCGTCCTCTACTGCCACAATATGAAATTCAGCTCAGTGCTGTCATGATTATTCTGTTATTCGAAACCGTGTCTGTTGGTTTTTGGGTTGAGGAAAGCTTCGCCACGTCATACAACGAAAGTGAAAGTTGAGGCATGCAGGCTTTTTCGGCAAAGTAAAGAAAACGTTTCTGACCTAACTTCCTTGCTCGCTTTCAGGAGCTGCGTCCTGGGAATTTTTGACACTTTTTGTCTCGTTTTAGTTTTTCTGTTAATTAAGGCGTGAGCTTAATTAGTTCATGTCAAGACATGTATTAAAGATTTTAGACAGAGAAAAGATGCCAATGGCCTCGCGTTTAAGAAACAGAATCAAGCTTAAATTAATTTTCTGATTGCAAATGGAAAGAAAACTTTTTTCGAGAATACCCAGCTTGTTGCCGTCACAGCACGATCTTTAGTAAATCATAAGTATATTAAGGAGAGCTGCGCCTTTAGCCCTGGCTAAAACTAGTTAGTATATACTAAAACAGTGGATAGAGTTTTTCGCGCGCCCTCACTGGCTACTCAAACTCGGGATATCCAGTGCTATTCATTCACCTCTGAGCGAGCTTCGCGAATCTCGCGTAAGTTACGAGCAAAATAGCTTCCCGGTTTGCTGTCGTAACAAACGAAGAAATTTCACAAAATAATCAAGGAAACTGTTCCCGAAAAAAACGTTGGTGAAATTCTGTTTGGAAGTTTTAACAAGCAAAGCCTTGTCTGTTTGACTTGAATTTATGAATGAAACCGGTGAAAAAGTTTTTTTGTTTACAAATTCAAATCAAGTCTTGCTTTACTTTATTTAGCTGATTTGTTTATAAATAAGTTTAAAACTAAATTTAGTATTCTTTTTCTACATAATGGTTTCGAATACAGAAAGAATTCACGCCTCCTTTTCGCGGCACGGTAACTTTTAACCACTAGCCACCTGCATTTCCGCCGCCCGTTGCTGCTAGGAAATGAAACGTAATTCAGACAGCTTTATAGTAAATTTAACATATAATAATATATCTCCTTACGTACACTGTCTATTTACTCTTAGCTTATTTATAAGAATATTTGCCCGGATTTATGAAAACCAGGTCTGCAAACATTTTGTAATTTCTCTCACCTTCCTCTGCCTTGGCTTGTTTCTTTTGACGGTTGTCTGTATGCTACACCATCACTTTATCGTTTCGTGCAGAAGTGGCCTCTCCGTTGTTCTTTAGTCTTTAGTCGTCTCTACGCAGAACTCTCTCTAACACAGTGACAGTTTAAGTATTTCTGTGAAAGGTTTGAACTCAGGAGTCATTTCAAAAGTAAGTTGAGTTTGATCATCCGTGTGAACGTAGTCCTGAAAAGGACTGTTGTTGTTGACAAATATTTCTTTTTTTAATTTTGGAGAATTTCTTCATTGAATCTGATCTGACTGTCAACAACAACAGTCCTATTCAGGACTACGTTCACCCAGACGATCAAACTGAACCTACTCTTGAAGTTCAAGTATTGAAAATCAGTGCGCTCTTAAAGCTGGTTTTGGTGCCGTTAAGCAGTTTATATTTCGTAATTGGCCACCTTGAAGAAAGTTTCCCTGAGATGGGAAAAAGTACGTAGTCTGAATCGTCCAATGTCTTCCCGTATTCTCGTGATTTGGCTAAACGGATCAATCACCCTAATCCGAGCTGAGACAGAAAGGTAATGATATTGCTCGCTTTTGCAAAGTTGTAACTAATAGCTCTTTGGCCTCGGAAAGACGGTTGAAAGCCTCAAATCTGTTTGGCGAGAGAAAAAAATTGTTGGTAACCTTTGACCCGGGTTAACCGGGAAAACCGAATATGATTGTCCGTCGATCGTGTGACTACATCCGGGAACCTGAATAAGTCAAATGTAAGGGAAATGTTTACTGGTGTTTATCTGCCTAAAGCGCGAGTTTTCCCAAGTTTTTGATGATATTTCGCTTGTGTTGAACGTGAAAAGATTATGCGTGGTTGTGGATAGTCTTATCAGTACCACGAAAGTGTAATATTGTGTGATTTCCGGATGGTGTTGACATGCAGAACTCAGCGGTATATGTTATCGCGTGGTTAAGCTGTTGCGCCGGATCGATTCTGGTCCAGGCATAAAAACCCTTCGTCGGACGTGTTTAGCTTTCGGTAACAGTGCCGTAGAAAATCAGTTTTTGACTGGCTCTGAAGGAATAGTTTCAGAGTGCACTTGGCTATGAACCACAGGATTTGAAAGATCAGAAAGTAGTAATTTAATAATAATAATAATAATAACAATAATAATAAATACCTTGGCGTGGATGAAGGTGACGGTATACAGCATGCCAAGATGAAAGAAAGAGTGAGGAAGGAATACTACCGCAGAGTAAGGATGGTCCTAAAAACTGAGCTCAATGCTGCCAATAGATTTGAGGCAATTAACACCTTAGCTATCCCAGTGGTGACCTACAGTTTTAACATAATCGACTGGAAGATGAGTGAAATCAAGAGGTTAGACACAAAAACAAGAAAACTACTCACCCTATCAAAAATGCATCACACAAAAGCAGATGTAGACAGACTCTACCTCCCAAGAAATGCTGGTGGGAGGGGTCTTATCCAATTAGAAGCCTCTTACAAAACAACCACGATAGGGCTCGACACATACCTAAAGAACACAGATGATGCCCTAATCGAGCTAGTGCAAGAACATGACGGCAGAAAGAAATTGTACTCTATACAAAGGCAAGCAGAACAATTCCAACAAGAACTAGACTTAACAACACCAGATAAACAAGCAGAAGAAATAACCATCAAATATGCAAAGAGAATCAAACAAATGGCACGAAATAAGACCCAAGAAAAATTAACAAAGCAGTGGGAGGACAAAGCCCTACATGGAAGATACCCAAAGAGAATAAAGGAAGCAGATGTTGACCACCACAAAACCAACCAGTGGCTCAAAAGCAGTGGACTGAAGGCAGAAACGGAAGGATTCATAGTCGCAGCCCAAGACCAAAGCCTAGCTACCAGATCATACCACGCCAACATTATCAAAGACGGTACTAGCCCCCTATGCAGGATGTGTAACAAATATGACGAAACAATCGACCATATCCTGTCTGGGTGTCCTGAACTTGCGAAAACAGAATATACTCACAGACACGATAAAGCAGCCGCGTATATACACTGGAAAGTCTGTCACAACTATAATATCAAGACATCAGAAAAGTGGTATGACCATGAGCCACAAACAGTTACAGAAAACGAGGATGTCACAATATTATGGGACATGCCAATACACACAGACAGGAAAATAACAGCCAACAGACCCGATATAGTGATCAAAGACCACAAAACGAAAACCTGTAAATTCATTGACATGGCAGTACCATCGGACAGAAACATATCCGTGAAAGTTACTGAAAAACTATCCAAATATAAGGACTTGGAAATTGAAACAAGCCGAATGTGGGGCATGAGAACGGAAACGATACCAGTTATCATTGGAGCACTTGGAGCTATCAAAAAGGGCCTAGAAGCTTATCTTGGAAGAATCCCCGGCCAATTAAGCATCAGTGAACTACAAAAGATAACCTTGCTAGGTACAGCACACATTCTGAGGAGGGTGTTATCAATCTAAAAACTGGCTATCCCCTAGTGCCCCAGGATCATGGTTTGATCCCGGCCCTAGAGACTCTAAGCAAACATTATGTGAGGACAATAATAATAATAATAATAATAAAGGTTTATTAGCATTCACGTAAAAAATGGCTCTTCTATGCTAAGTTAAGCTATATACAAACAAATTACTATAATATTAAAAGATATATTTATATAATGATCTGGAAAATAAATGATATTGGAAAACTATAGATTATATACAAGTTATAAATAGATAAAAAAAATGAGAAAATTATAGATTTGTCCTTGCCTTGTCGATAAAAAACTTTTTACAATGAGATACAAACTGTTTATCTTCCGTGCAGTTCTTATTATGATGCTGGTAAGCTGTTAAAAACTTTGGCCGCCTGGTCTTGTAATGTGCCAGAGTGTTTTCGCACCTCCAGGTTCACAGCTGCAGATGATCTTAAAGTCCTATTTGGATGGCGGACATTGACCCTGAGATATGCCGGCCTGTTTACATCATACATGGCTTTGAAAGTAGTCTTGCAAAGATTAAGATCCCTGTTCTCATTAAAGGGCAACCAGCCAAGGTCTATAATGTCAGAAAGGAATAAGCAGAAATGGAGCTGCTACAATAAAGGCTATGTAAGAAAGAAACCATCGAGGTGTGAGTGAGAAGATCTTGTGCAGGAAGCTCATTGAAGTAGAATGTGTTGCAACGACGTGCTAGTAAACTTTTAATTAAAGCCCCTTACGGCCGACAAAATCAAGCAAACAGGCACTCAATGTTTAGGGAAACCAGTGCAATGAAATAATGATATAATGTTTGACTAAACTTGGCGATGATTCATCTCGTTGAGATTGCGTTTCTATTTACATCTCTGTTAATCTTTGAGGCCAGGACGAGAGCAAATGTTACTTGACTTGGACTTGCCACAAATTGACCTCTGACATTAGTTTCACAGCAGAAAAGCTGTAAAGCGAGCAGAACAAGCTTTGTAGGTCGCGAGGCAGCCGAGCTACCGATAAAATCGCGAGAAGTCTCCGTGCGGTGAGCCGAATTTTTATATAAGACGAAAGGCTTCTTGACGAAAGGCTAAAGTATCATTTAAGAGTGAAACAAAAAATCTCCGTCGGCGGTGCGGTCCGGGAGGAAATCTTGTCTCGTCGATAAGACAGTCGTTTTTGTCTTTTTAAGAAAGTACAGATGACGCTCGGGCGTGCCCGTAATCTGGACATTGTCCCTTTATTAATAAATGTTCTATAATTTGCGTCATTATAAGTTTGGAATCAAAGAAATGCTTCTAGGGACCTCTAATCTACTGCCTAGCGTCAGATAAAGGCTTTTGATCGGCCTTTGAATGATTTTTTAATCTAGCTTTTTTAGCAGACAGACTCTACAAATGCAAGCATTTCTTTTTTTTTTTTCTCGGTCCTCGCCAAAAAGGCGTCATTGTCCCAGGCGTTCCAAACGGAGACTGTGGAAACTGGGGATAACAATCGTGACGTGACCGACAACATATTCAGAGCGCGCATGCATGTTTTGTGAAGAAAACGTTTGAAAGATTAATGCGAAAGATGTCTAGCTTTTCCGGAACGGCACGGTCTATGAATTTTATCGCTTGAAAGCGTTGATTAATTTGGTGACAAGTGAATACTTTAGTGCTCAAAATAAATTTTAAAAAAAGGCAGAAAAATATATATATTTGAGTAAAACTTCGATGGCTAAATGGCTAAGCTAATTGGTCGGGTTTTGTAAACTTAATTTGTATTTTCCAGTCTTTACCGTATTTCTAACCATAAAAACGTAAAAGAAAAACATATCGATAACGCTATCATATATTTCGCTTAAAATTCACAAGCATCCAGGCGATATTGGGAGAAAATGCTCCCGTGAACGATTTGGGAAGAACAGTTCCCACGACCGAGAAATACGGCTGCAACTAAAATAGGTAATGGCGTGATTTCTTTGATATGATAACTCCGATGTCATTGTAACCCTGATCACAACAAATGTTCTCCTTTATCTAATACAACAGTAGAGGCAAATTGTCCAAATCTTTATTAATGACGACGTAGTCAAACTTGAGAGGTATTGAGCCTGAAAAACCCTATAAAGCCACCTTGCAAAAAGGGCCCTTAAAGAGGATAAGGAGACTTTTCAGTTTCAGTTTTCAGGCAGTCATGGACGGAGCAAATAAAGCCCTTTAAGCCGCCGTCTCGTGTCCAACATCAACGAAACATAAACACCCTATTGGCACGGTCGCCTTGTTGTGACTAATACATAGATTTAGCCAGGGCTAAAAGCGAAGCTCCCGTTAACAAATTTACAATTTAAATGAAACAATAAAGATGTAATCCACAAATCAGTTAACTTTAGGGCACATTCATGTAAAATTGTGACTTCTGAGGGAAAGGCAAAGTGATTTTAGAGAGAAATAATTGAACAGTCCAAGAGTGAAACAAATTTTACATCGAGTTAATAGTTTTATATGAACACCCCAAAATAGCAATTATCTTCGATCACAGTAGATTAGGCCTGGAAAACAAATTTGTCCCAAACAAAATAACCCAGTCGCCCACCTACACCACCTTTATTTTATAAGGTTAATTTATAGTCTTTCCAACCACTCTGTTGGAGAGACTGCGGATAATTGGACAGCCCCGAGATATAATCTTATGCAACACACGAGGCCAAAACAAAAAATCAGGCCGGATCTTTTTGTGTTCGACAAGTTTACTTTACAAGTAAATCTTGGCGACAAATCTGATGGTGAGTAAAGCAGCCTTTTGAATAAATTAATAGATCAATTCTGAGGTAGTATTGTACTAATGAGGCGCTGTTTCTTTATCATACAGACCTCGGACAGAATTTGTTTTTTGTTTTATCCTATTTAAACCTGTAAATCTGCAGTTTTTCACCATTTGGCAAGTCATATTACACTTATTTAATACCCAGGACGATCGAAGCACGCGCTTCCTTTCAACAACAAATTATAGAATTGACCACCTAAAACGTTTTAATAAAGAAAATTCCATAATGCTGGGAATGCTCAGTCAGAAAAAATATGCCTCTATGTGATATGCAGGGTAATAATTATGGGCTTTTAGTGAAAACGATCCAAAATTTCCAAAATCAACTATACGGCCAGCCGACGGGTTCTCACTTTTGACAAACACCAAGTTTGCAGTAATGTCTAAAGGCTATTTAAAGTTCTCTACGCTTATATCAAACCTGATAAGCTTAATATTGTAGGTCAGATCATTGTCTTGTGCATAAACTAGCCGCATAAACTACGCAACCAGAAAAAAACCCACATCAATCACAATAATTACTCAGGCCTACCGGTCGAGATGCAGCTCCTGAAGGTCACCAAGTAAGGGCAGAATCGCCTGAGACTTTTCAAACCTCTTACGCATCAAGAAAGAAGACGTAAGTACGCTCCTTTTTTCCCTGTATGTAAAAGCCGACTGAATTGTCGCGTCCGAGGTCAGTTTGAAATCAAAATTTTAATAGTGCGGCTCATCAACACAACTTATTTCATTTGCATTTAAAAAAAAAAAAAATTGAGCTTGAACCTGGGTGACTTCAAGAAACACTTGAGCTCAGTGGGTCATACTTGAGACCGCGATACGGTTAGGCGATACTGGTCAGCGGATACACTGTTTTCACAGCTGTGGATTGATCACAACATGGATGTACAATTTCAGGTTGCAGGCTCCCAAATTAGCTAGGAAGTGTGAGATTAAACATTGGTATGTCTGTGGTGCGAACGGGCGGTCGGTCGGTCGGTCGGTGTACAGTCCAACCTCGTTCCCAGGTTCTCTCTCCTACCCGTCGAGAGACCCTGGTTGGGTCTGGTCACGTGTCTCCCAGAATCTGGGAGATTACAAACAAACGACTTGGGGGAGGGGCGGATAAGTGTGAGCTCTACAAAGCGTAGACGTCGAGATCAGTGGAAACTGCGTATCCGACCTTGTCTAAAGGGTCCTGTTTTTTGTAGTTCCCGGACTAATCAAGACAAAACCTCGAACGTCGAATCCTTTGACAGCGAAAGCGTAACTTCCTGCAGAATATCTGGATGTTTATTGGATGTTGCAAAGGAAATCACGGATTCACCACTTGTGCAGTCAAAAATATTTTAGGCCGGTTGTATTCATACCGAAACGCAGTAGGGTTAAATTGCCATTTCTATGTTACGGAGGCCACCTTTAGAAAGCAAACGTATGTATTTTCAAAACTATGATTATGCAGTTCGAAGGGGGGCCGAACAGATGTATCAAGCGTTGCCGTCCTCACCGACCTCGAAAATATTAAAATCAAACAGAAGCAACATGAAGAGAGAATACGCCGCCCGGACTCAGTTTGATTGTTCAAATGAAAAGAGATAAACAGAATCTTAGAAGAGTATATTTTTATCCAACGGCTCTGAGTTGTATTTTTGTCGTCGTTTAAAAACAACAGAATAGCCGTATAAGTTTCTTTGTTTAAAAAATATGGCTTGCACGACTGCCAACCGTTTATTGTTCTTTGTTTAATTTTCTGGAGGGTTAGGTATATGGTTTAGAGGATTCAAAAAAATCTCTGAGCTACATGTGTTTTTTTAATAAAGCTTTCATTTGGACCATATACAAGAAACCTTTCGCTTTGGAAGGTTATCACCGGGTTATGTTGTCTGTTTTGTCTCTGTTTATACTATTTCCTTTTGTCTTCAGTGTCGCGTTTTGGTCACCTTTGCTTATGCACGTACTATATTATATTTTTTTTACCTCTATTTACCACTAAAAGCGATACGTTTTTTCTTTTGCCGCATCATAAAAAAGGTTAGGGGTAGGAGAAAGCTGACATTTAAGTCATTAGAGCTAAAATATTATTTTGACCGTGAATGTAAAATGAATCCTCTACTCTCAGTCAACGTAACTGATTTGTTTTGCCACCGCTAATGGTTTAGGTTTTGCATGTACTGATTCTGGCCGATTACCAGCCGCTGTCACCGACAAACATTGATTCTTTCAATGCAAGTTCAACGAACAGGGATTTTCCCTTCAATGCGGATAAAAACGCGCTTGTGTCTTACTCATGATCGTGGATTTTAGTATCCTAATTGTTGTCATCGGTTTAACTGCGATAGCACGAGTTTTTTTTATTTCTCCGCTGGTAATTCGCTTGTTTATCTGGTGATAGCTCTGTTTAGGCAGAAATTTCCCGAATTTCAGTTATAGTTGGAGGCTTAGCAAATCTGTCTTGCCCTTTCGATCATTGCGTGAACGGTGAAAACGAACCAGACAAAACAATTAAGAGACAAAGGACTCCTCCCTCGGAATTAATTTTGTTCTGGGACCACGTGACCAGACCCAACCAGGGTCTCTCTCTCGCTCTGTAGGGACGGGTAGGAGAGAACCCTGGGAACGAGGTTGTGTACGGTCATGTGATTTCCAAATTTTCTAGGATGGATAGCTTTTCTAAGCTATGCGGCTCTACTAAAAATAGAGAATTAACCCCAAAATCAAATAAAATGTCACCGGAAAACTTAAAAAAATACGTGACCTCAATGGGAAGGAAAATGAGTTCGCGATACAGGCAGGTGATGATAGTCAGCGGATGCTCTAGTTTGACAGCTGTCAAGAATGGCGAATATTCGAAAAACGGACTGTCGACTGGGAGTGCAGTCCGGCTTGTACTGGAGACGAAATGCCAGATCGTGCATATGAACCCTCGTTATTAGTTTTCTGCTGGTGGTCAGCTCATGTCCCATGTTGACAGCTGTCAATTGACCTTTATTTGGTTTGCGCATATAACTTTAACCTACTGGCAGCCAACTGACAGCCCTGCCTGGTAAAAGCGTAGTTTCATTTGTATGTTGGTAAGTGTGACATATTATATCAGCTTAAATGTAGGCTCAAAATGACTGGTCTTCCATCTGAGCCCGCGAGATGGTCATGTGATAATTGTCAGCGCATGTATGATTTTGACAGCTGTCCTCATACGGATGGCTGACATAACTGACAGGCTAGTGTCAACTTGTTCAAGATCTATAGTGACATTTGGCATCAGCCTACATGAATTTTGTGTACGGACAGACGGGCGGGCGTACGCTTCGTCATAACCAAATTTTCTTGCGTCCATAAGTTTCCAATATGTCTTAGCAATGCGGCTCCGCCGCGCGCTTTTCGTGCGCGCGGAAGCTCCGCTACAAATCTGACCGCTTTCATCCTCACACATGAAACCACGATAAAGACGTCACCCTAAGATGAGCAGTAAGATTTTAACCAGTGTTTATCAAAACGCGTTCTAATTAAGTCATTTTTAGTCTGCCCAACACATTTTTTAGACTTTTTATAACACTGTGAACAGTCATATAGGATAGATTCTTGTAAAGCGGATGAGTATATTCAATTACTTGTAATAGCTCACCTCTTTATTTACGAGTTTTTCCGTTGCTCTATTTAAAGAGAAATTTCGCTAACTTCAGGTCATAATGTGCTCTCAATTTCACGAGCACTCAGCAGCTGTCCAAGGAAACACTAAGAATTCCGAAACAAGTCGCTTTTAAATTAAGGACAGTTCTTAACACATCTCTGTGGCCACCATTCACTTTTATATAGTCATAGCCATGCTTGCTAAACTCCACTCGCCTGCAAAAATTCCTACTTGTTGCCTTATTGGAAGAAATACTATCCAAAATATGTTTTTCTGGAACACAAAGGGATTAACTTGCGGTCCATTTTGGTGATCATTTGTGGTCGGGGGTCGTTTGCAGTACTTACAAAATCTCGTTAATTAATATTTGCAGCAATTAACGGCAATCAAATTGTGTCAATGTCAAAGCTTTTATTGTGGAATAACATCAGCATCACTTATATCTGAATCAAAGGAAAGGAAATGGGAAATTGAACTTTAGCTTTGGGCTTCAATCTGGACTCGTAGGCGAAAACATTGAAACTTTCTTCACAGCTATCAAAGTGTTCCTTGGTTATTAAGACAATTATTGCTAATGGCTAGATCTTCCAACTATGGATTTAATAAAAGGCCAGAGTGGCCACTGTATAACTTACTGAAGCCTGATTGCGATGGGCAGCTGTAATCCATATCTTTTGTCCTGTGCCTGTTTTTTTTTCCCTTTGTTCTTTCTACGTTTCTTGAAGATGGAGGTGATGACCGCCAGGCTAGAAAAGGAGGGAGCACTAAATCGCCACGAGGATGCACAGAAGACTCAAATGCAAATGCAGAATAATGTGATCGCAGCAGACCAAAGAGAAACATTCGAAAACAGATTCCAATCCTTAGAGGAAAAAAAATTGGACAAAGACATTCAGCAAAAGATGTGCCAGCCTCAAAAGGAACAAGTGCAAGTGGATGAACCACACAATAATAGCAATAATAACAATAGCCAGTACCTTAAGAAGGGGCTTGAGGTTGTCTCAGAATTAGCAACCCCATCAGGTGATCTTCTTTGTGCTATTAAACCAGAAGTAGCACCGATTGTTGGGCCAGTAAGTAGGGCAATTGGGAGCGCCGCTGGGGCGATCTCAAAGATATGCTTTTAAGGCTTGGATAAATTCTGCTCGTAAATTCTCCTCGGTAAGTTGTCTTCGTCGGTAATTTTGTTTTTACCACTCATTATTTATTGTTATTATAATAATAGTTATTTTTTCAATTGTTTCGTATTTCCTTTTCAATTGTTCTGTTCCGATTTCCTGCCTAAACTATGTACGAAAATTAAACGCCTTCTCTGCCAAAAGAATGGTCGTCTAAAACAGAGGGGGTTTTGGTCGAAATCATTTCAGGCAGAATTTATCCAAGATTAATTTATACGGATTTAATTGAAACAGCAAGAGTGTACTTGTAATTGTGTTGTCTATTCGATTTTGCCCAGGATTGCTGTTCAACAACAACAATAAGCTTTATTTGCATGATCATAATAAATTATTACAGTATTGCAAAAGCTACTTGAAATTAATCATTGATTCCTTGTAAATTAAATATTTAAAATAATTTGAAAACGTATTATCATTGTTTATTTCTAACGATCAGTAGGATTAATTATTCCGGAGATGAGTTTGTCTCTCAATTCAAAGCAAGTTGATATAAATGAAATTAATTGGATGTTAATAAAATAGTCAGTAGAATTCATCAGATGTGATAATAAGGACTCATGTGACTGTAGTCGTAGAAATGGTATTTAGGTTCTAGTTTAGAGAAGAACATATCTCTTATCGAAGAAAAACTTGGACAATCTAATAAAAAGTGAGTTTCATCTTCAATTCTGTTACAATTGCAGAGATTGCATAACCTTTCGTCACGTGGTATATTGTCGTATCTACCTGTCTCAATCCTAAGTTTGTGACTGCTTATTCTCAGTGTCACTAATGTTTTCCTAGAAGGGTTCTTTCTTGTTAGATCTAGGTAGGCAGAAGGGCTGTAATTCGTTTTGATTTTATAATAAAAATTAAGTTTTTGTGAATGTTGAAGGGTATGATTCCAGTAAGAGATATATTTCTTTTGCATAAGATCTACATATTGCTTCATTTTACATTTATTCAGTAAATTACAATTAAAGCCTGGGAAATCATAGTAGTCAGTCATCTTCTTAAGACTGGAGTAAAAACTATTTTGACAACTATGATAAAGGTCAACAGATATTTTTAAAGATTGTTTAACTATAGAGTTTTCATCTTTTTCTTGGAGATAGTTTAAGTAAGTAAGTATCTTGTTATTTATATTAATGATCAAAGGGAATCTGCCTAGTTCAGATCTGCATGCAACATTGGATGACTTGTTATGGACTTCTAAATATCGTTTATAGAAGTGTAAATGAGTTTTTTCGATTCCGGAGTTATCCCATGACTTAAAATCTGATTTCACAAAGGCACCCCAAACTTCACTATTGTAAGTTAAAATCGGTGCGATCATTGTGTCAAAAATTTTATTTGCAAGGGAAGGTTTCAGTTTACTAGAATCAGTGTGGCGTCTTAGACTAAATAGAGCATGGAGGGCTTTTTGTCGAAGATGTTCAAGTGAGAGTGTAAAATTTCCGGGAGACGAGATGCGAGTCCCTAAGTAAGTATAGTCTTGTACAATGTCTATCCGAGCTTCATTGCCTATGTGAAAAACATAATCACATTTTTTTGTGCCTTTTTGGAAAACCATTATTTTGGTTTTCTTGGGGTTGATTTTAAGCATCCAGGAGTTGCAATATGAAGATAATTTGTTTAGGCAATTTTGTAATCCTAATTTCGATCAAAACAAAGAAATCTGTCAGGCAGACTGAGCAGATAGAAGCATATAATTGATAGACTAGTAACCTCTTTAAAAGCTGATGAACAGGAGTCAGATTGTTTCCGGACTGTCAGAATGTTTCCGGAATAGGCTTATTAAACAAAAAAGCCTGTCTTTTTTGTTTATTAAACCAATCTGACCTGGAAACTTTGGTTATTAAACAAAAAACATGGTATTTCTTGCTTAATACGCAAAAACGCGCGCCTTTATTGTTTAATAAGCAAATAAATTTTGCTTATTAAGCAAAAGAGCTGCCCTTTTAGGCTTAATAAGCAAAACTGCCACTACACAACCATGGCAACAAATTATTTCTCCCAGCCGCCATTACGGGAAAAATTATGTAAGGCTGAAACAACGCTACTGCAGCACCTTTGTACAAGAATTGTATTTTGTTGAATAGCCGACTGGTTAATCTCTCCATTCGAAGAAAAAAAGATGTGTCTTTTCGTTTTGGAACATGTTATTTTGCCAAAGAAAGATCTTCGCAGCGCAGTGATCGGCGACTCGGCCGCGAGCAAGAATCTTGTTCAAAAGATTTGTTTTTAATAAAACAAAACGATGGCCGGCTGATTCCTTTCATGTTGTCAAAAGTGACATAAAGTTTCTCTGCTAAAGAAATACAAGAAAATTGAACGCTTTCAACAAAAAATAATGTTTTCATATAACGTTCCAGGTTTCCTTCAAAAGTGTAAACAGAGGAGTGGAAATAAACATTTTACGCCATCCTGCGGTTCAAGTTCATTGGAGACTAACCCGATGTTTTACTATGTGTGGAAAACGTTCATATCACAGACTTTCAGTTTTTCAGAACGGTACGATTTTTCTACTGAAAGAAGAAGAGAAAACATTCACAAAACGGAATCTCCGGAGCATAATGTTATTTCTCTTCTTGGGCAACTGAGGTTCTCTTCGCTTCACACTCAGTTGGCGAAGGCATGAGCTGGAATAAAATCTAGCCTTAATTTCAAAACGAAATTTGTTTTTACTCCGATGACGCTGTCACTAAAGCGAAAGAAGAGTTTTCGTAATGCAAATAGAATAGCAAAATTAATTTATTTTATCGAAAAACGGAGTGTTCGTGGTCTAAAACAAACAAAGCATCAGGACAGAACTAATTAACGGTATATCTTGAATCTGCCATCAAATTCTAGCGTGCAGGCATGAAGTTCAGTCATGGAAATTTAGCACCAAAGAAGCTACAATTTTTCTCAAGAATTTTTTTTTCGGTCTACCAGCCACAAAGAAAAGACTTTTATCTGTGTTTACATGGAATAGACTTAAAATACACAAAGATAGAGGCATGGTGTATATATGAAAGTAGCGATAATGCCATTCTGAGCTGCAAAGTTTGTTTATAACCAAATGAGACGGTATTTGTTGCTTAATAAACAAAAAGGTAGCCTTTTTTGTTTAATAAGCAATTGAATTGTTCTTATTGAACCAAAAAGGCGCTCGGATTTGCTTATTAACCGAAAGATACACAAGCCAATCAGGTTTTCTTTTCCAGTCGCGGCATTGCGGGAAAATTTACGTAGCGCGAAAACAACTGAATAGATAAAGAGATTTAGCAGAAGCACCTTAAGTTCGCTTAAAAAATGTTTTAATTTTGTGGAATAGCCAGCTGCTAAATCTTTTTATTCAGCGTAAAAAGGAAGCAACTTTTCGTTATGAACAAGATGACTATTTTACCAAGGACAATTTATGCGGCAAAATAATCAGCAAGGCCGCGAGCGCGGTTCTTGTTCAAAAGTTTTGTTTTGAGAACGAAGAACAGCGGACTTCTTCTATGGATGATGAATGTACACTGTATGTAATTCTACTGTTTAAAGGAAAATTACCCAAGGCGGCAGAAAACACGAATATTCTAACTTATCTTTTTTACTTTGGAGAGAGACATCTTAATCCTTCCCAAATGTAACGAAAATGAATAAGTGCAGAATAATTCGCTATCGCTGTGTTTTTTCTCGCTTTAAATCGTCGTCAATTTCAACGCGTTGTTGGTAAACACTGGCGTGAATTACACTCATCGTGAGAAATTTTATTATTAATGTTCACCACATTTCTGGACAAAAATAATGGTTTTCAATTTTAGTTTAACTCAAAAGCTTTCACTACTTTTTATTGACAAAAGGGACAGCTTTGTCTCTGGAATTTTTCCTTAAATCATCGAAAATTTCAACGCTTTGTTGGTAAACACTGGCGTGAATTACACTTGCCGTGAGAAATTTTATTATTAATGTTGACCACATTCCTGGACAAAATAATGGTTTTTAATTTTAGTTTAACTCAAAAGCTTTCACCATTTTTTTCTTTTTTGCCAGAGGGAGAGCTTTGTTTCTGGAATTTTTCCTTCCTCACCGAAAGCGCTCGATCCTCATATTTCGGCAGGGTTCAAAAACAGTCAGTGTTCAGAGCGATTACAGTATCAACAAATTATTTATTGATCGACATTCAGCAAGAAAAGAGAAAACCGACCGTGTTATTTTTTTTTAAAAAACAAGGGTGATATACCTCTCTAGACTCAAGATCTGAAAAATAAATATCGATCAGATTTGTATTTTGGAGACTCACGAGCTTGTCCTTGTTTGTCTGCAATCACACGAGCGCAAGCGGCAATTTCATCTGTCTTTCATCTCGTGGTAAAATACTAGCTGAAAGCTTCCAATTCGATTGGAAAGAGAACATTTTCTACAAACTAGAGAAATATACTCAACCAAACTGCATAACGACAAACCTTCGTCAAACCAGCCTAGTCAAACCAAATTATCAATAGATGTACAAGTGCCATGATTGTGATGAGAAGCGCTCATTCACGCAATTGAAACCTGAGAGCACGACTCGCAGAATTGTGGAGAAAATTTAACTTCAGCATATTTCAAAACGAAAACTTGAACTAAATATATTTTCGAAAAGCATAGTTCATATTCACGGCCAGACAAAGCTGGAATAATACGGAATTCTTACAAGGCAGCTTTTATACGCACTGTACTAAGTGTTGAAAGTTTACTGCAGTTTGAAATTTGATAGCATACAGTACTAGTCTGATCTGGAAAATACACTTTTTATATCGTCTACGTGACAAAAATTCACATAATTTTAAGTAAAATCTGTTATTATTGTTTAATATTTGACTCACTAAACCGTTCAGAAATGCCTTTAGAAAACAGTACTTGTGTGTTTTGAGAACAACTTTCCCCTCCAGAAAAATAGTAGGGACCTTAAGATCCGAGGACGGCGGATGTCTACGACGGCGGGGGGAAGTTTGAATGCGTGTTTACCTACTTCCGGTAGCCGTCCCACGTAAATTCCCGCCGTAGCTGTGTTGTCTGAGACGTCAAAACAACTAGTTTGCCGTTTCGTACAAAACGTGAGTAGATTGCTGTGTTTTTATAAAATATCTTTTATAATTTTTGAATATTTTGCGCATTATGGAGTCAATAATGTTTTAAATTCGTTTGCTACTCTGCTAGGACCTGATTTTTCAGACAAAAAACATGTTATTTTTCTTCTCCACTGAACAGGTCATGGCTGCAATCCGCACGAGTGCCAAGAAGATTGCTCCGTAAGTTCTGTTATTTTCTTTTCTTCACGTTTTGAACAATGAATGTATTTACGCTCAGTAAATGATCATCTCTCGATTATTTATGTTTGTGAAAGTGTCTTGCATTTGCGATAAACAAAAAAGGGTTCTGCTTGTAGTAAAAAAAAAAGACAAATAACATGCAACAATAACAAAAAGAAAATAAGCGTTTATAACATTTTATTTTTATCTTTAGAACCAACATGGAGTGGACTGAACAACATGACAATTGTCTTTGTCAGGAGATTCTCGTTCTTGAGCCATTCAAGGCAAAGAAAGGAAGCATAGCAAGGGGCCAAATTTGGGATAAAATAGCGAACAATCTGAACAACCTTGAACATCCCCAATTCAGAGTGACGAAGCGATCTGTCAGAGAACGATATACGCTTTTGAGCGACAAATTTAGAGCAAAGATGCGAGATGAAGAAAAGGCAAGTGGAATAGATACGGATTTGAGTGACGTTGAAAAAGCACTTGAGGAGATAGCAGAAAAAGAAGCTGTGGTTGAAGAAACAACGCAAAATGAGAAAAAGAAAGTCGATAGTGCCAAAGCAGCGGAAATGAGAAACAGAGCTCTAGAAAACCTTGGAGGGACACAGAAAAGACAAAGGAAAGATGAGGTAGAGAATGAAACAGCAGCAAGAGCAAAACGTCGAAGAAGTGGAGGTGACACAGTGGCATATTTGCGAGAAAAGAACGACCTCATGCAGAAATGGAAAATGGAAGAAATGCAGCTACAGAAGCAGCGACTAGAGGCTGAGAGTAAGAAGGAGGAGCAATCAAAAAAGCAACATGAGGATTTGCTGCAGGTCATGCTGCAGCAAAGTAAACAACAACAAGAACAGATGCAAAATTTTCAGCAGATGTTCACCTTAATGCAGCAACAGCAGTCGCAAATTATCGTAAAACTTCTGGAAAAACAAAACTAAGTCAGGGCCTTATTTTGCATTGTGCAATAATGTAGTTTTCAGGCATATGTTTCGTGATTTTGTTTTGTACACTTGTTTTTATTAATTTTTAGGTTTTCCATGTTATTTCAGCTTCATGTTCAGACTTTTTGATTCAAATAAACTTGATTAAAGACTTAATGTTACAGACACTGGACGTTTTGTGTTCCTGATCAAGCAAAATAATCGTGAATAGTAGGAGGGTCCAAAGCAAAATACTCCGAAGTTAAGTTGCCGTACATACAGGTTAAGGCGTTTCGCAGAATGGCAGCCACAATGTACATTTTGCCAACTGCACTAAGTGAGATCTTCAAATTTTTCTTAAAGTCTAGAAATTTAAAATAATTTACAATGTCCCCGAAAAGCCACTCTACAGACATGCGAACGGAACTCATGGCTTTGTTGTATAGCTCCATTTGCGGTGTAAGTCCCACACCTCTGTAAGGTACTTGGAGGTGAACACGCAGAGGATATGCCGGGTCGCCATAGAGAGCCATTGGTTCTCTTGTTGTTGAGAACGCATGTTGCTCGAGATCTTGTAGAAGACCAGAATCGGCCAACATGGCTGAATCATGCCTTCTGCCTTCTAAAATGAGATCAACATAAGTGATATTGTAGTTTATGGTTGGCATGAAATTTTCAAATTCAACCAAACAGCTTCAATTATAAAACTTACCTACTGGGCCATACATGTTGGCTATCATACCATTGGGTAGTGCCACAGATTGGAATTTTAGACCGTGTACTCGCTTATGCCCATTGTACACAATCCTTTGGTTTTGGTCAGGTCGACAAATTGGCCGTACTGTTCCGTCTATAAAACCGAAACAGTTGTGTAATGGACTACCGTTTTGCTGAATTGCACGAGTGTAGGTTTCGAGAAGTACTGGGTTCAGGAGTGTATCATTCCACTGAGTTATTCTGTGATTATGTTCCTGATAAATTGTGTCCACAACAAGGCTGGAAATCATACTTAGCTCTGGAACTGGGCGGCCGAATCGTGGGATTAAATCACTGAGTCTACATGGGTACGCAAACCTTCGAAGTGCGATACACAACCCTTCAATTCCATCGCATATTGTTCCTTGTTGACATATAAAGTAGTTAGGAAGATGTAGGGCCTCAGAAAGAACGGAAAGGTCACTCTTATGAAAACGAAACTCGGATAAACACTCACTGTCATCCATATCATTAAGGTTAAATTTTCCATAACATTCATAAGGAAAATCTGGGTTTTTGGATGTGTTAACGTCATAAAGAAGAAGGAACTCGTCCTCTGATATATCGCCATCATCAAAACTTTGCAGAAGAATGCTACGAATCTCTCTGAAGGAAGCCATGACTGAGGTACTTTATGATAAAAATCGAAAATATGTAAACAAAGTCGCCCGCGCCTTCGACTTGGTCTCTTAAGGATAATTTTCGCGCCTTGCGACGGCAACATCTTCCCAGTCCCCCTCGGTCATGACAGCCGTCGCAGACATCCGCCGCCGTCGGATCTTAAGGTCCCTAGTATCCCCGGCCGCGCGCCGGCATGAAAGATCGATTTTTTTCACTGCCGTTCGTTCGCAAAAAAATAATCTTCAATTTAATAATCAAAATAAGAAACCTTTTTAGGATGTAATTTATTCAATCAATACGTTGCTATACACTGTACCTTTTTTAAAAAAGATCGAAAAGTACTTGGAATATGGTCTGCAAAGCCTGTGCAAACTGAAATCTGTGATACCGGTTGTCACGCTACGCGTGAGATTTCTCTCCCTCAGATCACATGTGGTACGATTTAAAGAAAAGGCGAAAGAAGTCCTATCAGGTTGTACGGAATACTAACTAATGAGCAATACTACAGTGCTTTCTCTTTCTTGTTGAAATTTTTTACCGCGGCAGCGAGTTGAAAAACACATGCAGATTGCAGACAAATTTGAGAACCAACTCATCAATTGAAAGTTTTAGCGCCGAATCGGTGTTTTCGCGGGAATGTCAAGCTGAGTATAAAATAACACAAACGTTTTTAAATTGCTACCTGTTTAATTAACGTTAAAAGAAGATTAACGGTCCAGAATCGTCTCTTTGACTAACAAGTCGAGATAAGGCGCTAAAAGTCAGAAGAAAACTAACTCACCTAAATCAAAATGTTCCTCAGCGTTCAGCAAATGCAGAATTATAAAACTCTTGTGAAAAGTCATGGCCTTTAAACCCCATTTAAAAGGCAACTGTTCCTTTGATTTCTTGAATCATAGTTCAGAGTCAAGTAGTACAGATCTTACTCCTTGATTTGGGCTTTATATATTACTCCAGGTTTTTCTTCAGTTCTTGCAATATATCCGGCTGTTAATAATTTCAAGACTTAGGCTTAAATAAAGAGTTTGAGGCTGTGCACGATTTTCACCAAACGCCTTCACACAAGTAATTCTGTTCGAACGTCCAACGAACGGATGATTATCGGATTGTCTTCGTGAGGAGAAGCAATAAACGTGCTGCACAAAGAGCGTACACCAGTCCAGTAAAGAACATATACGGTGATTTCAAAGCACATAGAGTAAGAAACTCGCTGAAGAAGAAGTGGATCTATCCGCGGTAGGCAAGCTTTTGCAAACAACTGTTGATGCTTCGATTGACTTTAACGTGGCTCTCCCTCGCGCGCTGTTGGAAAATTTTCTTTGATCGCGCCATAAATGCTTTAACACTTTTCCTGGCGTCCGTTCCCTTCTTTCACAGAAGGCCAAAACAAAGTTGATGGGCTGTCAAAATGTGTCCAATCACAGGGCTGGCTGTCAATCAGCCACTGCACGGTCAAAGTGACTCAAGCCCACTCACGCAAAGGCACGTGAGCTAGAATAAGTTTTAAGTTATCAAGTTTTTTAAATGGTCTGTGTGGAAAATGAATAAACAAGGCCTTCACTTGTCGAATCCAAATATTCCAAAGGAAAGGCGAACTTCTATCATGTCGGCTTCCAGCAAAACAATACACACACTTTTCTCTGTACTTATCGGTCAGATCAGATCCAGATCAGAGGAGGTCGTCGATGTCTTGTTGTCTACATTAAGCACGTTCTTAAAGATGTAAATTCACACTGACTGTTGTCTGTTGAGTCTGGGGATCGCTTGCTGGCGCGACGCTGCCAGCAACAAACTTATTCTAGCTCACGTGCCTTTGCGTGAGTGGGCTTGAGTCACTTTGACCGTGCAGTGGCTGATTGACAGCCAGCCCTGTGATTGGACACATTTTGACAGCCCATCAACTTTGTTTTGGCCTTCTGTGAAAGAAGGGAACGGACGCCAGGAAAAGTGTTAAAGCATTTATGGCGCGATCAAAGAAAATTTTCCAACAGCGCGCGAGGGAGAGCCACGTTAAAGTCAATCGAAGCATCAACAGTTGTTTGCAAAAGCTTGCCTACCGCGGATAGATCCACTTCTTCTTCAGCGAGTTTCTTACTCTATGTGCTTTGAAATCACCGTATATGTTCTTTACTGGACTGGTGTACGCTCTTTGTGCAGCACGTTTATTGCTTCTCCTCACGAAGACAATCCGATAATCATCCGTTCGTTGGACGTTCGAACAGAATTACTTGTGTGAAGGCGTTTGGTGAAAATCGTGCACAGCCTCAAACTCTTTATTTAAGCCTAAGTCTTGAAATTATTAACAGCCGGATATATTGCAAGAACTGAAGAAAAACCTGGAGTAATATATAAAGCCCAAATCAAGGAGTAAGATCTGTACTACTTGACTCTGAACTATGATTCAAGAAATCAAAGGAACAGTTGCCTTTTAAATGGGGTTTAAAGGCCATGACTTTTCACAAGAGTTTTATAATTCTGCATTTGCTGAACGCTGAGGAACATTTTGATTTAGGTGAGTTAGTTTTCTTCTGACTTTTAGCGCCTTATCTCGACTTGTTAGTCAAAGAGACGATTCTGGACCGTTAATCTTCTTTTAACGTTAATTAAACAGGTAGCAATTTAAAAACGTTTGTGTTATTTTATACTCAGCTTGACATTCCCGCGAAAACACCGATTCGGCGCTAAAACTTTCAATTGATGAGTTGGTTCTCAAATTTGTCTGCAATCTGCATGTGTTTTTCAACTCGCTGCCGCGGTAAAAAATTTCAACAAGAAAGAGAAAGCACTGTAGTATTGCTCATTAGTTAGTATTCCGTACAACCTGATAAGACTTCTTTCGCCTTTTCTTTAAATCGTACCACATGTGATCTGAGGGAGAGAAATCTCACGCGTAGCGTGACAACCGGTATCACAGATTTCAGTTTGCACAGGCTTTGCAGACCATATTCCAAGTACTTTTCGATCTTTTTTAAAAAAGGTACAGTGTATAGCAACGTATTGATTGAATAAATTACATCCTAAAAAGGTTTCTTATTTTGATTATTAAATTGAAGATTATTTTTTTGCGAACGAACGGCAGTGAAAAAAATCGATCTTTCATGCCGGCGCGCGGCCGGGGATACTATTTTTCTGGAGGGGAAAGTTGTTCTCAAAACACACAAGTACTGTTTTCTAAAGGCATTTCTGAACGGTTTAGTGAGTCAAATATTAAACAATAATAACAGATTTTACTTAAAATTATGTGAATTTTTGTCACGTAGACGATATAAAAAGTGTATTTTCCAGATCAGACTAGTACTGTATGCTATCAAATTTCAAACTGCAGTAAACTTTCAACACTTAGTACAGTGCGTATAAAAGCTGCCTTGTAAGAATTCCGTATTATTCCAGCTTTGTCTGGCCGTGAATATGAACTATGCTTTTCGAAAATATATTTAGTTCAAGTTTTCGTTTTGAAATATGCTGAAGTTAAATTTTCTCCACAATTCTGCGAGTCGTGCTCTCAGGTTTCAATTGCGTGAATGAGCGCTTCTCATCACAATCATGGCACTTGTACATCTATTGATAATTTGGTTTGACTAGGCTGGTTTGACGAAGGTTTGTCGTTATGCAGTTTGGTTGAGTATATTTCTCTAGTTTGTAGAAAATGTTCTCTTTCCAATCGAATTGGAAGCTTTCAGCTAGTATTTTACCACGAGATGAAAGACAGATGAAATTGCCGCTTGCGCTCGTGTGATTGCAGACAAACAAGGACAAGCTCGTGAGTCTCCAAAATACAAATCTGATCGATATTTATTTTTCAGATCTTGAGTCTAGAGAGGTATATCACCCTTGTTTTTTAAAAAAAAATAACACGGTCGGTTTTCTCTTTTCTTGCTGAATGTCGATCAATAAATAATTTGTTGATACTGTAATCGCTCTGAACACTGACTGTTTTTGAACCCTGCCGAAATATGAGGATCGAGCGCTTTCGGTGAGGAAGGAAAAATTCCAGAAACAAAGCTCTCCCTCTGGCAAAAAAGAAAAAAATGGTGAAAGCTTTTGAGTTAAACTAAAATTAAAAACCATTATTTTGTCCAGGAATGTGGTCAACATTAATAATAAAATTTCTCACGGCAAGTGTAATTCACGCCAGTGTTTACCAACAAAGCGTTGAAATTTTCGATGATTTAAGGAAAAATTCCAGAGACAAAGCTGTCCCTTTTGTCAATAAAAAGTAGTGAAAGCTTTTGAGTTAAACTAAAATTGAAAACCATTATTTTTGTCCAGAAATGTGGTGAACATTAATAATAAAATTTCTCACGATGAGTGTAATTCACGCCAGTGTTTACCAACAACGCGTTGAAATTGACGACGATTTAAAGCGAGAAAAAACACAGCGATAGCGAATTATTCTGCACTTATTCATTTTCGTTACATTTGGGAAGGATTAAGATGTCTCTCTCCAAAGTAAAAAAGATAAGTTAGAATATTCGTGTTTTCTGCCGCCTTGGGTAATTTTCCTTTAAACAGTAGAATTACATACAGTGTACATTCATCATCCATAGAAGAAGTCCGCTGTTCTTCGTTCTCAAAACAAAACTTTTGAACAAGAACCGCGCTCGCGGCCTTGCTGATTATTTTGCCGCATAAATTGTCCTTGGTAAAATAGTCATCTTGTTCATAACGAAAAGTTGCTTCCTTTTTACGCTGAATAAAAAGATTTAGCAGCTGGCTATTCCACAAAATTAAAACATTTTTTAAGCGAACTTAAGGTGCTTCTGCTAAATCTCTTTATCTATTCAGTTGTTTTCGCGCTACGTAAATTTTCCCGCAATGCCGCGACTGGAAAAGAAAACCTGATTGGCTTGTGTATCTTTCGGTTAATAAGCAAATCCGAGCGCCTTTTTGGTTCAATAAGAACAATTCAATTGCTTATTAAACAAAAAAGGCTACCTTTTTGTTTATTAAGCAACAAATACCGTCTCATTTGGTTATAAACAAACTTTGCAGCTCAGAATGGCATTATCGCTACTTTCATATATACACCATGCCTCTATCTTTGTGTATTTTAAGTCTATTCCATGTAAACACAGATAAAAGTCTTTTCTTTGTGGCTGGTAGACCGAAAAAAAAATTCTTGAGAAAAATTGTAGCTTCTTTGGTGCTAAATTTCCATGACTGAACTTCATGCCTGCACGCTAGAATTTGATGGCAGATTCAAGATATACCGTTAATTAGTTCTGTCCTGATGCTTTGTTTGTTTTAGACCACGAACACTCCGTTTTTCGATAAAATAAATTAATTTTGCTATTCTATTTGCATTACGAAAACTCTTCTTTCGCTTTAGTGACAGCGTCATCGGAGTAAAAACAAATTTCGTTTTGAAATTAAGGCTAGATTTTATTCCAGCTCATGCCTTCGCCAACTGAGTGTGAAGCGAAGAGAACCTCAGTTGCCCAAGAAGAGAAATAACATTATGCTCCGGAGATTCCGTTTTGTGAATGTTTTCTCTTCTTCTTTCAGTAGAAAAATCGTACCGTTCTGAAAAACTGAAAGTCTGTGATATGAACGTTTTCCACACATAGTAAAACATCGGGTTAGTCTCCAATGAACTTGAACCGCAGGATGGCGTAAAATGTTTATTTCCACTCCTCTGTTTACACTTTTGAAGGAAACCTGGAACGTTATATGAAAACATTATTTTTTGTTGAAAGCGTTCAATTTTCTTGTATTTCTTTAGCAGAGAAACTTTATGTCACTTTTGACAACATGAAAGGAATCAGCCGGCCATCGTTTTGTTTTATTAAAAACAAATCTTTTGAACAAGATTCTTGCTCGCGGCCGAGTCGCCGATCACTGCGCTGCGAAGATCTTTCTTTGGCAAAATAACATGTTCCAAAACGAAAAGACACATCTTTTTTTCTTCGAATGGAGAGATTAACCAGTCGGCTATTCAACAAAATACAATTCTTGTACAAAGGTGCTGCAGTAGCGTTGTTTCAGCCTTACATAATTTTTCCCGTAATGGCGGCTGGGAGAAATAATTTGTTGCCATGGTTGTGTAGTGGCAGTTTTGCTTATTAAGCCTAAAAGGGCAGCTCTTTTGCTTAATAAGCAAAATTTATTTGCTTATTAAACAATAAAGGCGCGCGTTTTTGCGTATTAAGCAAGAAATACCATGTTTTTTGTTTAATAACCAAAGTTTCCAGGTCAGATTGGTTTAATAAACAAAAAAGAAAGGCTTTTGTGTTTAATAAACAAAAAAGACAGGCTTTTTTGTTTAATAAGCCTATTCCGGAAACATTCTGACAGTCCGGAAACAATCTGACTCCTGTTTGATGGTAACTTTGAAATTTGAACCCTCATGGATATACAGGGTGTTTCAAAAGTTCGTTCCGATTGTACATTGTATTTTGAGAAAAACATTTAATACTTCTTTAGGCAAATGCAAACTGATTCAGGTACGAAATTTATCTAAATAAACGTTCAAAGCAATTTCAAACTAAAATTTGAAGGAATTATAATCTTTATTTTTAATTTTTTGCCCCAACTGTACACGTACGCGAGGTTTTTCCCGCCATACTTTTCCTGCCCATTTGGTAGGTTTTCTATTTTCGTATTTTTATCGTTTTCTTTTATTTTCTCTACTCCTTCATGAAAAGGAAGGCCTACACTGTTTGTGCTAGAGCTCAGGCATCTATTTTTATGGTCTTTTGGCCATTCAATCAAAAAAAAAATTGTCGAATTGTTGAAGAAGTCTGAACGATGACCGAACAAGTGGTCAAATGTGAAGATTTTAGAAGACAAACCAAGGAGAGGATGGCCGTTTTTTCACAAAATGTGAGAGAAATATTATTGAAAAAACCGTAAGTATATGCGTAACAGTTCCACAAAACAGAAAGGTAAAAAATTTCAAGAGAAAAAGGCGGTGCACACTTCATGCAAGGATGGTGTCAGAAGGATTCGCCAACTTTATACCAAAGGAGGACAGCCCGGCAAACTCATGTGATGTGAAAAAAAACCCTAGAGACCATCTGGATTATCGTAGACAAGATAACATACAAAGATCCATCTCTCAGAACACTGGACGAGCTAAGACAGTGACTACGCTTCGCATGGAAGAATGTGACTTTTTGACACGCTTTGGCAGCTCGTACATTCTATACCTCACCGCTTGGAAAATGTCAGAAAACATACAGGAAGACGTTCTGGTTACTAATATTTTAGTTATTCGATATTAAATGAATACTGAATAACATACTAAGTTTTTAAAAAGGTTTTTTTTTTTTCATTAATTAGAGAAATTTAAGCAAATAAAAAATCGGAACGAACTTTTGAAACACTCTGTACATGGTATAAATATAAGTATATATAATTACCTTCGTTAATGCTCAACGTAGAGTTTAGCTTATGTTTAAGCATTCTTCAGTGAAACAGCGGATGGTTCCATCATTCCAGTTATTAATTGGGTATGAGGATATATGATGTTCACTAGAAATCGTGTATTCTGGAAATAAAAATCTAGAAACGTGATAACTCAGAGTCGTTTAAATAGAATATAATTTTACACAATTTGCGTGGTACATGGGCCAGCAGAGCCCTATACAGCGGAACCTCGATATTACGAAGGGTCAAGGGACTGGCAAAATGTGTTCGCTATATCGAGGTACTTTTTCATATATTTTATAATCACTGGAGTAAAGAAATTTGTTCAATATACTGAGGACCTCGTTATATAGAGGTTCCAATGGTTGCATCAAGGTTAAACTGTACTAGCGATTTAAGGCGGCTTACGGACGATTTAAGGCAATAGGCCTTTGCAATGGTTGGTCACCTGATCAACTTTCTGTAAATACGAAAACAATCTTGTTTTTTGGAAAAAAATAATTTTAGAGTGAGTTAAAAGAGCGTATGGACATTAGGCAACCTGTTAATTTTCAGTCTTACTGGCTTACTTAGCTTACTGGCTGGCGAAATTAGAAGGATTTGTATGGAAAAGACAACTTTTGCCACTCAGTCATGGTTCAGAGGTTTACCATACAAATCCGTGTAGACATCGAAATTTTCAAACTGTCGTTAATTCTTTCTCTTACGCATTACAGTGCTCAAATTTTCTGTTATGAATAAAAGAAAATTTGAGCCCCATAAGGCTCAAGGAACGATTCTACGATAGTTTGTAAATTTCAATATTTAAAAGGGTTTGTATCAATGGAAAAAACATTCAATCGTGACTGTGTGGGAAGAGTTGTTTTTCCCATGTAAGTCCTTAAGATATAGCCTGAATTTCATCCGATTACTACGAGTCGTTATTAGCTCCCTCAGTAACGTCTGAATCGACCGGCCGTTAATGCCGTCCAGTGACGTCACTACTCCTTGACCTTTGCTTTAAAACTCGATTTTTAAGTGGCAAACCGAGAAATATCAAAAGTAGGTTGAGTTTGATCGTCCGGGTGAACGTAGTAGTCCTGAATAGGACTGTTGTTGTTGACAGTGACTGACGTTTCGACAACCTGTGCGTTCGTCATCTTCATAGTCAAAGTGAGTTGCATCACGTCAGTTGATGGTATTATACTCTGGTTGTTGATCTGATTGGTCAATTACGTCACGATGTTACTGGCCGTCTGTCAGTTAAGCCGTGATGTTATCGTTTGCAAATGTCTGCATGATACAGAATCGTTTTACCTTTTTCGATCGTAGTTCATGTTTAACGTTCAAACTATCAACAGCATGCAGTACAACTCTCAACCCGTTGTACTGAGTTATATAGTCAAACTCGGTCGCAATTACGCAATGAAATAAACACCCACACTGAACACTTAGTTAAAAAAATGATTCGCGTTAACTGAAAAGAAGCTATTTGGTCCTTAACGAAGAAAAAAACAAGGAAACAAGAAAGAAAAGCTAGCAGAATCATTACACTTGACGGTAAAAATAGCAAGAAGGTCGAATTATAATATTGATCTCAGAAAACTTCGCGTAAACAAAATCATCCACCTCCGAAACCACAAAGGGGCTCCAAATGAAAATCCTACCGACTCTCCGCAATGATTCTTCATTTGCAGTTCAATTTAGCATTTCAGTTTCGAAGACAAGGGCAATTTGGCTGTTTAAGATAAAGATTAAGCTTATCGAAATGTTTGAACTACACGAAAGAATGCCAGGGATACGATCCGCTGAATATCAAAAGAGAATCCCGCTAACATTTTTCATAACGGTGAGGGTAAAAGGCGGAATGAGTTTGCGAAATGGCATGTGGCATGGCTTGCTGAATGACATGATTATGTGGAATGTAGTATATGCAGAATGACCCAAAGAAATGAATTAAATTGAAAAGTGCCTCCTTTTTTGGCACCAATCAATTTGCAAACGCAGCCGCTGTTTTATTGTTGACATACGATGACAATCCAAAAAGCCCGAAGGCTAATTGTCGATTAGCCTTTTCCGCACAGCCACAAAGATTCCTCTTGCCTTTATTAGTCGGGCTGCATGGCAGCACCGATACTACAGCACGGAAGTCGGCCATTGAAGAAAAGATGTTTTGGAAGGTCACGCTCCCTTCTACTTAATTAATTTTTCTGCAAAAGATGTTTGCACGATTAACTTTACAGTTTCCTTTTACCTATATTTGTATTCGCAACCGCGTGAGAAGTGTTTCTTTTTCAGACGGATGGGTTACGACGTGACCGTGACGTAATATTCAGAGATGAAATTGTTTGCTTAGCTTAAGTTTCCGGCGCTCGAAGCTAACAGCTGACAGAGAAGAGCGAGTTCGAATCGTGGCAATTGAGTGTGTGTCTTTTTTCTTTTTTTTTCCCTTCCTACCGTTTTAGCATTTTTTCACGATCAAATGCACACACTCACACAAACAAGGAAGGTGCGAAGACACGCGGAAAGGTAGAAAAGAGACAGAGAGCAGTTCGCTTCACTCGATTTCTGGATTAGAGATTAATGTTTGACTCGGGGCGTTCATTTAGTATCAAACATGATCTGATCCGTCCACCGTATTAATTAATAATCCGTAGAATTGTAGCTAGCCCGACTTCACGTTTAACAAGCGTTCTTTTCCCTCTGGCGTTTTGAAATTTGACTTGGTATATTATAATGGTGGACAGAAAGAGAGAAAGTATTGTCGAAAGCAACAAAAAAAAGTATCAATTAAGTATTACATAGACACGAATGCAGTAAAGCTTATTGCTACTTTCTGCCCTGCCTTGTTGGTTTAAGCCAGCAGTAATAAATGGACCAGCAAAAACGTTGCTCACTCAAATTGGCGCCAAAAAAAGGCGCGGCAAAGACGCGCACATGTTTTTCAGTTTAAGTTATTTCTTTGCGCCATTTTCCACATTATTTCCTGTTACCCTCACCGTTTTCATAATTATACATAGTTATGCAAATGTTTAGACAATCAACTAATCAAAATCACTACCCGGTTTTCGGGTAGTGAGTGACGCCACTGGACGGCATTAACGGCCAGTCGATTCAGACGTTGTTGAGAGGAGAAAACGACTCGAAGCAATCAGATGAATTTCTACTTAAGACATACGGCTGAAAATTTACAAGTTACCTAATTGCATTCGACGTTAGGATAACGCAACACGTAATCTTACACGTAATCATGTGGTGCTTAGGTGTCCTTTGGTACTGAAAAGAGACCTTTTCGTCGTATAGCCTGCGTATTTTTTATTGTCAAGTTAAATTTGGAAGGTTTTTCTGGTTTATCTCATCTGAAACCTTGTCAAAACATCGCAAAGAAATTATTTGTCAGGAACAATTCACTGCGCCGGCTATGAGTTTTGCAGAGCGACTGCTCTCCTGCCCTTGTCGAAAAGTTATCTACAGTACATGCCGCTAAATCTCCAATGAACAAAAAGGATCTTTTCACTTCAAAAAGTTGACAAATCGTTTATCCATGGCGGCTTCAGGTAGTGTCGAGTACTGATGTTCTGATCACTTCGTTGATGTTATCTCAAACTATCAGTCCATTTTTTCCAATCATATCTGCACGCTGTCATTTCCAATAAATTGGTCTTCACTAATTACTGTTTGATCTCCAATTAAACTTTGAAGTGGCTCAGATCTGATAAACCTTCGTACAAACACGATTCAAATAGATTTCAGCCCAAACCATCTTTAATCTACAACCAGAGATCAGATTAGACCAGATCTGCGACTCGCGTGAACAAAACATACCTGGTTTGATTGATGTATTGATCGCTATTTAATCAAACACTACGCAGTTTTTAAATATCATGAGGTTTGCGGGCAAGCATTTCCTTCCCTCCCCTCCTTCTCCCCCGTCATTCCTAGTTTTTTCTCGCCCCAACTTTCTGGACGAACTCGCGTGAAAACCCTTGCTACGCGGGCTATTCGTCGTACGTCTGCATTTTCTTCGCTATTTTGGACAAATAGCTCGTGTTATTTACGTCATATGCACAAATTGCAATCGTGCACAAATCGTGCACTTCCTGGCAAGTAGTTTTAAAGACGTGAAGGCGCCATTTTCGTGCCCACGTGCATCACCCTGGTTTCATCATTGTCAACAAGATGATGCAACTACATACATAGATAATGGCTTTATTTTATCTCGAATTTACAGAGTAGCTAAAAAGCTTATATCTTCGAGAAAAGAAAAAATATAACAAGTAATAAAATAACACTACTAAGTACTAATTATATATCTATTAATTCTAAGTACCATGGAAGGAGATGGTTCGTATTAGACGTTTAAAACCAGTCAGAGTGGACTCCGTTCTAATGTTCCCAGTTAGAGCCTTCGAAGTTTTACAGGCAGAATACTTAACCCTTTAAGCCCCAAGAGTGATCTGCTTATAATATCAATGCTTTAAAAAACTGAGTGGTCATGAGAATAGAGGTCATGATCAGGAAAGATGAGTCTAATTGATATTTTAACAAATTATCCCTACTTCTTCTATTGAAACAGTATAGAGACAGTAGATGAGAATCTCAATTTTTATATTAGGGTTTAAAGGGTTAAAAGGGTGAAGACCGTAAGAGGTGGAAGCGGGTCTACTCATTGACAATAAGCTGATTTAGCAACAGGACGGCCACGTCATTTGACGACGTGAAAGCACACGGAAAGGACTAAACTCGACTTCCGGTGCCCAATTTGCCACTCTGCCATCGGTCAAGCCAGTTGTTTGATTTGCGCGCGTCGGCGCCAACTGACGTTTCCGTTCTGTTGCTAAATCAACCTAATATATCAGTTCCTCTAAGAGAGTAGACCGTTGAGCGCAACGTTATTAAGTCCTTAAGATATGCAGGATAGAAATTTATATGGATACATTTATGAATCGTGATTAACATATTTTGTACTCTCAGTCTGTAAAGTGATGTAGCTGCTGCTCTATCTAAGAACTGACTGTATGTTGATTCCCTGTCATTAAGGGCCTGTTTACATGGAGGTGGGGGACCCCAGGTAGGTGAGGTAACCCGCTTAGGTGGGGTAACCCGCCTGTCCATATAATCTCTCATTTTAATGTGATCACGTTTACATGTTAGGTGGGGTAACCCGCCACATGTTACCTCACCTACCTGGGGTCCCCCACCTTCATGTAAACAGGCCCTAAAACTACACGCAGTCCACGCGTATTCAACGACTCAAGTTTTTCGCTATTCCTAGAACTACAGAAGTGCCATACTACAGAATAGTACTGAAAATGTGTGGCAAAACAAATTACAGGCCTTATGCAATTTTATCATGGTGGAGGTGTTTACAAGGATGCGGAATATCATCATAACATTCAGTTGATTGTTGTCTTTTTAACAAATAAGCGAGACTTGTTTATCGAAATTTGTTTGACTTTCGATAGTCATTCCCAGGAGATCAAGTGAGTCTTTAGTGGTAAAAGAGAACTGGTGATTAATAGACCTCAGGACCATGGCATGGTGATTGCTAGGGTTGACAATCATTCCGTTTTCTGTATAACAGGTACTTGCCTTCGGCCCTTCACGCTGCATGCGCTGGTCAAGGGCGCAAGGATCAGAATCCGAGTCATAATTGCTCGTCGTCTGCATTTTGTTTAGGTATTTATTGTTGATCCAAGGCATTAGCTAGCATGGGCGGCTCTTGCTGTGGTTTGACATCTGGCATAGTATATTGATGACAAAGGTTAAGGAGGGGTTTAGTTTGCAAGGGTGACTATGAACCCCGTAGTTCTTGTATTGTATTTTAAAAAGTTTCTCCTTGTAGAGTTGATTTTTCTTTTTTTGCTGCGCTTGCCTGGGGTGGGCGGCATGTGTACGGACACATACTTTGGCGTTTTCAGTGCTCTCACCTTTACTGGGCCAATTTTTGTATGAAGGTTTTAATTGAACAGTAGTTTGAATAAATGAGGCTATAGGATGGTGCCCATAGCCATTTATTCCAATTGTTGAATGGTGGTATTTTTTCCTAGTAAACATAACTTTGCAGGCAAGGCAGCATTTTGGGTTTATGCTAATAATTTGTTAGGAAGAAAAGGGTATAAAGGTCATTTAAGAAGATATTGAAAAACATCGATCCGAGTACACTTCCTTTTGGTAGACCTCTTCTTATAGATTGCCATCTAAAGTATGCATAGCCGACTTTCACCCTCTGCATCCTTCCGCTTAAGTAATCCTCAAGTAACGCGCAAGAGCCACAATGGCTCTAGACTCTCAGCAAGTCTACAATGGCTCTTGATTAGTTAATTAGGCCTGGAAAAAAAATCAGGCCAAGTTTTTGGCGTTCGACAAGTTTACTTTATAAAATCTTGCAAACAAATCTGGGTGCGTGTAAACCAACCTTTTATACAATTCATACATCACGACTGAGGTGAAACAGTACTATGAGGCACTTTTTTTATCACACAATAAATATATGAATAAATAAATAATGACTAATGATTCAGAGGTAGCACATCCAAAAAGTGTTTCGTCATCTACCTGATTCCTGGTCGAATTGAAATTTGGAAATGTTGGTTTTTGAGGAGATGGGAAAACCGGAGTACCCGGAGAAAAACCTCTCGGAGCAAAGGAGAGAACCAACAACAAACTCAACCCACATACGGCTTCGACGCCGAGATTTGAACCCGGGTCACATTGGTGGGAGGCGAGCGCTCCCACCACTGCGTCATCCCTTGCTCCTCGACCTTGGATAGACCTTGGGCAGAATGCAGGATTTCACAATTTTGCAATACAAAATGCACTCATTCAGTATTCACGGCGGGTCGATCGAAACACGCGTGGGCTTTTAGCTTAATCGTTAAAAAAATCCCCAAATCACCTATACACGCTTTTAATAAGTATGGGCGCCATCTTGAATTTTCAACGAATGACGTCATTCGCGGAAAGATCATCCACTTGGCCAAAATGGCTACCAAAGATGAAAGCTCTGTTGACGTTGATTTTGCAGTGTGTTCATATAAAAAGGAATGTTTTTACTTTATATCAAGAGGAATATTTTCTTTATACAGTGCCTTTATGAGTATGTTATCGTAATTTTAAAGCTTTCGTGCAAAGATATTCCTGGATCGATGATAACGAGGGCAAACGAGAGCTGATTTAAATGTCAAGAAAAAAATGCGAATTTATCGTCGCGGCTTACGTCAACAGACACGAGCTTAACTTCTTCTCAGCTAATCTTTTTTAGCAATGGTTATGATCCTTTTTCATTTTTTTATGCGGGCCTTTATTAAAAACGCTGAAAACGATTAATTATCACCGCTCGTAGGAGACATATTATCTATCAGGTATTAAGAGCGACGGTCAGGAAATATCGACCATCAAGCGGCAAGAGTTGAAAAATCGATTTCCTTCATTTTTTGCCCATAAATAGCTTTTAGGTAGATAAGTAATCTGATGTAAGTGGTTCTCCCAAAAAGCCTTTTATTTTCGAGAAAAGTAAGAACATCAGTTTTCGTGGTCGGAGTCTCAAAATGGCTGTATTTTCAACCCGAAATTTGCTAACATCAACTCTCCTCTCGTTCCCAAATAAAGCCACAAGGAGAAATTTGGACACTTTCCATCAAAAGAACAACTCTTCTTCTTTCACTAGAAGATACTTTCAAAGCATTATCAAGACTCGTTGAACTAACATAATTCAAAAACGAAGAACAGTTTTTTTACGGTGACAAAAACTTTAACTTAGTAGTTGTTTTCTGCCGCATTTTTCTTCATGTGATATAGCTCCAAATTTTCCCGGTCCTCGTTTATTCACACATTTAGACATTCATCTAAAGCATACCTGAGAATTGGCTTGGGTTCCTTTAGGCAGCCTCCAAACGAAAGCATCGAAGTCCGGTAAAAATAGTGAAGCGTGACCAAAATAACTTATTTAACGGCTCCAAGTTTCCTCGATCGTAAAGTAACAAGACGAAATATCTTCCTCTTCCGTCATCCTTAGCGAATTGTTAAAGTCCATATTTTTCGATAAAAAGTGAGTACCAGAAAAAGCACGTTTGACGTTTTCTTCTTCAAAATACTGTCGGGATAGAAAATGTTCCTCTTTCAAGAATTGCGTTGTGTTACTACCGTGATTCCGTGACTGTCGTTTTAACGGCTCCGTCTCTTCAAACGTACGTTATGTCACGTGCAGTCACGGAACAGATTGTCACAGAGAGTCGCCGTCTGGTAGAGTTCAGTGTTTCAAAATGGCTAAAATTGACCTAGTTTCACCTTTTTACTCACTCATTGATTGGAGAAAGAAATTTTGCAATGGGAAAACCTACAAGAAGTACAAAAAAAAACGAGCCTTTAGGCTGTAAATATCTACTTTTGCGTTTCAAAATTGGAAGTGCTTACACAACAAGAAGTCGCCTGAAGGCGCTTACGCGGGATGTGTTGGTGTAAGAAAGAATTACCGTTATGTTGAATGGCAATGGAAATTTGAGTAGTGTATGCAACAAATTCGTGCAGGAGAGACGGAGATGTTCTGTTAAGGACTAATACACTAAAAGATGAGTTACACACAAGGCAGACAAGGGTTCCTTTGCTTCTCAAAACAAAACTTACATCAATATTACCACCATACATGTTAGGAGTATGGGATAGTTCACTAAAATTTGCATTCCTTTACTAATGTTCTCAAAAAATGCACTTCCACATTCAACAATAACATGTAATGTATCATACTTCCAATAATTACAGGGCTGCAAGGCTGTGCTCTAGGGAAGATTTCAGAGAGGCCTTCGGGCTCCCCAAGCATTTTTAGCTGGGGTGCCCAGGCCTCCAAGTTGGTCGCCCAAATTAATAAATCAGTGAGCTGTTAGTTAATTATTAAATATAAAACAAATTATTTTCTTAACAAGTCAAGCAGAATTTTGTGAATATTTTTTTCATGAAAAATAGCATCCCTTTGACCTCCTGAGTGTGCGAAAGAAAAACCCTCTTGTAGTCATATGAATTCGACTAGTAACTATTTTAGCGCATTCTCTTTTCGCACTGCTACCACTTTGTAGTGGATACATGGAAGCCCATAATTGTAACAAAGTGCAGCTGTGTTACAGAAAGATTTACATGATAAATGAATTTAGGAATTGAAGTATTTAAGTTCAGGTTCTCCAAAGTTCAAACTCGCTGAGTTATTCTGAAAGTGGTAAATCCTTACACTTCAATACTATGACAGCTGAATTTGTTCAACTACCTGGTAACATTAAAAGCATTTTATACCTAGTTTACCGCACTTTTGTTAATCGGACCAAGTTTCTTTGTCAAAAATCAGAGGTCTGTTTTATGCATGCGTTTTGATTTAAAACGATAGGGTTTCAATAAAATTCAAAACTGATTTCAGTTCCCAAAGGACGGCCGGGCTGGATTGACTGTGACAAGCAGCTGAAGCGTGAAATTGTTGACAATCCCGGCAGTCTGTTTTTTACCCACCTTTAAGTGATATCATGATCCCTTGGTAACTAGTCGCTACTTGTATTGTAGAGTTTTCTCTTAACGACAACAAAGAAACTTGCGCCCATGTGAGCTATTATCGCTATTAAGTCATCTTCAAAAAGATCGCAGCGCTATAACCTACAGAAACAGAAGTAAGTGTTATCTAATACTGTCGATGATAGAACTTCCGAAATTACAGTTACCTTAGTTACCTTGTAGTCTATCTAACCGTAATATTTGGCCACACAGAGTTAAAAAACTAGTGTTAGTTTAAGCTGAATTCCAAAATAGACTAGTTAAAGGCTGAAGCAAGTCGTGTAGAGGGCATTAGCCTAGCGCACTAAGCTTTTGAGCATGAAAACATGGACAGGATGTGATCCATAAATCGTTGCAAAGATGATGCCATTTTGTAATATTTGTGGGAATGTTTCTTTACTTTCAAGAATCTGATTACTTGGACAATACTTGTACTCTCTTTTACTTAAAAGTAATAAGTAGCTCTCCCGAATTCTAAATCATTAACGAATATACTGCAGCCGCATACATGCTTCCAGTTTACTTCCGCCTTTGCAAGTGTGAAACCGAAAACAAACAGTAGCAGGCCGCATGAACTAGTGTCCTAGTGAGTAAATAGATGGAGTCGACGATTCGAGGTGTCCTATGAGTTTTCCCCAATCTGAGAGATATATAGTTAATGTCCATTCAAACAAATACTTTCCAATGATAATGCATGCGCCAGAGATTGGATGCAGAATGTTGGATCAGCTTCATTAGGCCGTGTTGAATGTTGCGGAATTATTTCGTCTGTTTCGTTTGAATGAGTTCAATCTATTTATCTACTAAACCCCATCTAAATTTGCTTTCGTTTTCGGGTGGATATTACAAAAGAGCAACATGTGCCCGACTTTGTTAGACGTGGGCACGAGCAATAAATGAGCGACGGTAATATGACCAGTTAGTGATGTTTGTTTGACGACGGATCATGCTGCAATACGTCGGCCACTTTTGAATAGATCAGGGTGTCGTGGAACAGATCTCTCTTGGACGCGCTCACATGTAGTCCACGGCGCTGACGGCAGGGTTTGCCTTTTGGTTTA
Organism: Porites divaricata; assembly: GCA_038088405.1. Lineage (NCBI taxonomy): Eukaryota > Metazoa > Cnidaria > Anthozoa > Scleractinia > Poritidae > Porites > Porites divaricata. The sequence continues at coordinate 10,516,797 of JBBMOI010000006.1, forward strand.
TTAATTTTAATAATTCTGCATCTAAACAAAATTTCTAAATTCTGGCCCTTAAGGTTTTAAGGCACCGACGTTCCTTTGAATTTAGATCGATTTATGGACCCCCTGCCATATTTAGGTAAATAATACAAATTTGAATAAAAGAACCGTGGAGACACTAGCTACAGATGAATGATATTTCGCTGAGGAGGATTTATTGCAATTGGTTTTGGTTGGGGGCTTAATTTCACGAGAAACAAACACCATAACAAACCGGCGACAGAAGCAGTGTAGTTAGCTCCTAAAACAATTATAATTGCAACTGGTGTTTGTTTTATAGCCTGTTCCAGGCGTTCAGATGGTGGGGAGCGGGCGAAAAATTAAGGCGCAGGCCACGGTTCGTACGATTGAACTTGCTCCCCACTATCTAAACGCCTGGAACAGGCTACTTGTTATAACGACAGAGCTGTAACACGAGCTAACACCGTCGGGAGGAATCCAGCACCGTTAACATCCATGAGGCGATCATTTATTTAACAGGTAATGAATGAGGCTGAGTATCTTATGAACAATTATGGAGATCGAGGAGGGTGTTATCCGTCGAGGCCGCATTCAAAATAATTCCTATTTTAAAAACAAAGCTAAAACATGCTTGCCTCCATCGCTCCATCGATGTTAAGTTCATCTTCGATAGTGTACATTTAGGCCCTTCCAGCTCCGCAAATATTCTCCGAATAGCAGATGTCGCCCTCCGAGTTTTCTTTTTGCTGTTTTTGCTATGTGTTTAGCCATTACTTTGCCTAGTTCCAGCTGTAGTTCTTACTCTTGAAACGAGTGAAGTGTCGGCCATTTTGTTTTCACAAACAAAATAACTCAACCTCGTCTCCAGGTCTTCTCGGTTAATGGTTCATTAAACTGTAGAAGGCTGCATTTTTGACGTCATTTCCTCGTTAAACACCAAATTCTTCCAAATTTGGTCATCAGTAACTGGTTATGGTGAATTATGCGTTAGCTTTTAGCCAAACAGAATTGAGGAAATATTTTGAATGAATAATAACAACATAATAACCAGTCAAAAAAAACTAAAATCAAGTAATAATAGTTAAAAAAAATCATTATAGGACAAGTATTTTTAATTGAGCAAACTACTTAGTAGTAATTGTACTAAACTGAATACATCCAAGTTCGTACACGTAGATGGAGATGATACCCCATAACAAGTTCCATGTGCCAATACAATGTGTTGACTCGTTTTAGCGCACATTTATCGACACGAACAGTAGTTTTGTATCTGTTATCTCGTACTTTTTAAGGTAACATTTCCCTTTCCGCAGATTGAGAAGTGTCACCAGGACCACTGAATTCAAAGCTAGGCTAGAAGTTTACTACGCAAATTTCTCTTATCATCCCTTTTTTTAAACTTGGCTGAATGATGAATGAGGTGAGCTGATTCTTACTTAAATGACCAGCACTATTTTCTTCTGCTCAAAGATTTATCCAATCCATCCCTCTCAGCTGAAGGAGACAATATAGTCGGTGCGGCTGTCTGAAATACGTGACAAAGATGATAAGAGGAGGACGTTTATTTTTTAGGGGGGAGGGGGAGTTTGACGTAAGCACTCTCACTCTCTAGCATGAAATGTTCACAATTAAGTAATATGCAATTCTTTAACTATTACCTTAACTGAAGTTGCCACAGCAAGTGTACACGAACTCAAAACACAAGTTGCAGTAAATCAAGAGGCCATTAGTAAATGTACCCAAAGATACAATGCACACAATCTTGTCATCGCAAGCTAATTTGTCTCTATTTTTGTTGTCCAGGGATCGTGGAGACAAAGATTCCAGCAGGAGGACGAAGGAGAAGCCTTAGCTAAAGCACTGGAACGTTCTGCTCTTGAGGCCCAAAAAGATAATAACTGCAGCAGACAGGATACCTGCTCAAGCCAGCCTTTGGACGAAAACACGGTACAGTACAAAACGAAACAAAAAAGGAAAGAAAAATAAATAATTAACAGCAATAACACGATACGAGATGTTTTCATGACTGTGTTTACCGAGTTTTTCTAGCTAAATTTGCCCCAGTGAAAAAAACACCATCCTAGCTTAACATAGACCTTTCCAGGCCAACTTGTAAAGATAACGTTTGTTTGTTTGTTGGGTTTAAACAGGGAATCAAAAATGAAGATGACGAGCAATTAGCAAGAGCCATACAGTTATCTCTTTCTAAAACCCACGAAGGAGAAGAGGGTAAAATAGAATTTGCCCAGCTTCAAAGGAATGCTGACGGAACTGGTAAGTTATAACATTTTGAAGCCCTTTTATTGGTGAACAGGTTTAATGACGACTTTAACTTTAAATAAATCGAAGCGAAGATAAACTTTAGATAATATAGCCTATTATGCACACCGTCTTCCGATGTCAAATGAATGCCTGTCCTTCAAAAAGCAGGAATATAATATATATATTTTTTCCGAACAGTTTTTTAAACTTGAAATTTGTATTGCGCCTAACTAGTTTCTCTTTTTCTGATAGGAATTCTATGTCAAGGGGGGAGAAAACTGGCAATTCCACTCTGCTTGCCAAACAACCGGGAGTGGAATCCTATAACAAGAAAATGTAGTAAGAAAGGAGACCGGCGATCGTCCCTTTATGTGGTGGAAGATGCAATAGTGCAGCTTAGACAGATTAAAGATACATAAAAGTAATGTAATGCTTGATGAGGACCCGACAACAGAATAAGAGATATATGAGATACTTTTCAATGTGACTGAACCCAAGTTATTTCCTATGTTCTCTTCTTGTCTGAGACTGTATCTGTTGGCTAAATTTCAACATTGGTGTAAAGTTTATTTCCTTTGATTTGTGCGAATTTTAATTGAATTTGTAGCAAATCCATTTTTTTGTCCAGTGAAAATTAGGGACAAAATTTAAAAATTAAAATTAAGCAAAATTAAAACTACATCTGATTCATGTCTTTTGCAGCACCGCAAAAATGGATTAATTAACAATTATTCCCCGAGCCTGAAAAATTGACTCTGAGGGCGAGAGAAATAATTGTTTAGTAAAATCCAACTAGTTGGTCAAAAATTTAAAGACAAAACAAATTTACTAGCAAAACACGATTCAGGCGCCATTGTTTGGGTTTTCAAAGCCGGCGCTTTTCGCTACTACTATGATATAACATATAGCCTAGTAGCTCGACCAATCAGAACGGAGCATTGAGGATAGACCACTTGTTGGATTTTACTAATTAACAATTATTCCTCGAGCCCGAATGGGCTCTGAGTCAATAGCCCATGAGGCCGAAGGCCGAATGGGCTATTGACTCCGAGGTCATGAGGGCGAGAGGAATAATTGTTTTAGTAAAATCCAACTAGTTGGTCAAAAATATCGAGAATAAAATTAACTTTAGCTAGTTAAAGCTAGACTATAATCCTTTTTTGCCGCCAAAAAGCCCGCGCTTTTCGCTACTAGTAGAATTACTAGTAGGCTATAACATATAGCCTAGTAGTAGCTCAACCAATCAGAATGCAGCATTGATGATAGACCACTAGTTGGATTTTACTAAAATGTAATAGTGCTCGTCCCGATCTCATAATCTCGTCATGCACTTGTATTACTTATTTAGACCAAGTAAAAACGGTGGTGACTCTAATTTTATTTGTCATCTTCTGTTTATAGGCCTAAAACTGACATAAAATTAATCTTATAACAAAGCCCGCGTGAAAGCTTGCCCTCTGTAAGTCCCTTTTGAGTCGCTATGAAACAAATCTTTATTTACGTCCGTGCGTAAATAAGATAACGAGCAGTTGTGTCTATAAAACTCGGATTTTCCTCTCTTTTTCTCAACTAAGTCTCCAAAAATCGAAGACAATGATGGAAAACTTTCTGACATTTTTGGAATTGGGCTCTTAGCCACTCAACAGAAGCTAGAGAAGCTCGGAAGCTAGATTTGCTCGAGGCGTAACTCTTACGCTTCTCTCGTGCTCTCTAACGTCTCCCGTGATATTCGCACAGCTAAAAGAATGAGCTAACTCTTATTTAGAAATTAATGAATGAGGCTGAGTAGAATATGAAGAATTATGCAGATCGAGAAGGGTGTTATCCACCGCGGAAATTCTTTATATGCTATATTAATTGTTATATTATTCATTCTAAATAATTCCTTCGTTGATGTTAAGTTCACCTCGATAGTGCATGTTTAAAAGATAAAGGGCTCTTCGGGTGTGCAAATATACTCCAATGATGTTGTCTGTCGAGTTATCTTCTTGCTATGTTTTAGACAATAGTTCGTCGAGAAACGAGTAAAACGATCCGCCGACTGTTCGGCCATTTTTCTTTTCACAACCAAAACAACTCAACCTCGTCCCCAGGTCTTCTTGGTTATTGGTGCATTAACCTGCAACTGTGCTGCACTTTTTGACGTCATCGGTTGATTAATCGAAAAATTCTTCCAAATTTGGTCAACAGTAGCTGGTTACGGTGAATTATGCGTGTGATTTTAGCGAATCAGAAACGGAGAAATATTTTTAATGAATGAAAATTTATCTTATTGGAGAGACCATACCAACACTTAGCTTTAAAATCGCCCTCATAGAGTGAACGGTTTTGAACATGTTACCCTTTTAAAAATAAAGCTAAAGTAAAGCAAATTCTAGCCTAAATTCTCACTCAGAAGTTGAAATTACGGGTTTACTACATTGGTTGCAGCGACTTCATAAGAAAAGAATCCTTGAACACTGATTTAAAGATCACTTGGGAATGTTTCAAGGTGCTTTTAAATTTATTTAACGTAGAAAGCTGAAAACGTTCACAGAAGTGCTCAAAACTTGCTGAATATTCGAATTTTGAGGTCAGTTTTCCTGTTGGATCAGGCGCCAGTGAAGACGAACACAGCACCTTTTCTACTGCTTAATACATTTCACTTTCTCGTGATTAGTTGAACCACTTTGGGTTTTTATTAACCTATAGAACCTACCTAGGGAACTACCCTGGGTAATACTTTTGTTCTTTTTTACGTATCCATGGAAATTGTTCCTGAAGCAATCGCTCACACACAAAACGTTGCTTCCCCATTGGCAACAGCCATTTTTCCATGGGTAGTAGAATCGATCGTGTGACCACACCTAATATAACCAGCTAGTGACTTTGCATTGAAATTTTCCATGCTTTAAGATTAATTTAGGGAAATGGAAATTCATTTAAATCACAATGCATTTATTGCTGCGATAGAAATACTGAACAACTGGAATAACTTCGTGTTTGGTATGAATCTAGAAATAACTAATTTTCCTAATAAAAGCAACTGACTTTGTATCGGTTGCGTAAGGTATCAATTCGTAATCATAAGGTGTCTTTTATAGTTTTATATTATAAGCTGACTAATGTAATGTCTGGGTTATGGCTTCTTAGGTCCAGTGTGTGTTGTATCCATTGCTGGCACATACAGAAAAGGGAAGTCATTCGTGTTAAGCCAAGTCTTTGATCACCCGGGCGTCTTCCCTCTGGGGCATTTCATGGAAGCTGAAACCATGGGGATCTGGTTATGGGTCGTACCTGGAAAGTATAAAGTTTGTAATTCAAAAGATGGTAAATGATATTTATTCCTCGGAAAATGCAGTTATCCTTTTCAAATACTGGGTGGTTTTTTTTTTTTTTTTTTTTTTTTTTAAGGAAGGCCAACGTAGCAGTAATGAACTTTGCATCTGAGATGGGCAAGTTAATTCGGGAAATACTGTTGTTGGTGCATAAATCACAGAAAAGAGTTTTAATCAGTGGTTATCCTAGTCTCATAAAATCTCACTTAAAGTTAAATGTTAACGTACAATTAAATTCACATTACTTTTAACCTTGTTTCCAATCTTTTCATGCCTATTGCAGCCTCGAACAAACCTCTTGAGGCACTTCCATTATCATTCAATATGCGCCATACTCCCATTTCCTCTAAACAGAGCAAAGTCAACCCTGCCCTCCCCAGCCCCTATTCAGCGTTGTTTTAGTCTAAGAAATAACGCGTATTAGTATTTACCACTCGTAACTCGGAATATCCTTGGCTATTCACTGTTTTACGACCGGAGCCAAGATGGCTTCCCGTTTCGAGACATTTTCGAAAGACGAAATTTTGAGCGATAAATGAAGCAGTCGTACAAACAAATACCAAGAAAGCGACGAACTTTAGCTTGTCATTGTTAGATTTCCATGCTGAATTTGCAACAAAATTGCAAAAATGCACTTGACAAAATCCCCGAAATGTCTGTAAACTGTAAACAAAGTTCCATCCTCGGAGTCCCAGGGGCAGATAATGGGGTCGAGGGAAAGTCTAAACGGGCGGAAAATATGGCATGAAGAAAATGGGCAGAAAAACACAAAAGTTTTCTGGCACCAATCAGAAGCCAGAACGGCTTCGACCGTTTGGAACTGGTCTGGTAAGACATTGTCCCCAGGGGCTCTTCTCGCCGTTCTTTACTTTTCTTCGTGCCATATTTTTCCGCCCTTTTAGACTTTCCCTCGCCCCCACTATCTGCCACTGGGTCTCCGAGGATGACAAAGTTCCTACTAAGTGATGTTTTTTTTTTTTTTTAATTTACAAAAGGCTATTTTTTTTCATTTTTATCCAACCGATTTGGTAATCACTAAAACAACTATCCCCCTCAGGGTCGAAGCTTTGCGTCTCGGTATATTTCCACCACTATTCACCTCCCCTTCGGGGGATACAATTCGGGTCTACCTGAAACAATATTGAGGAGGGGAGGAGGAGAAACGGTCATACATTTTTTATAAGAATGAGAGAAAAAAAGTACCTTTCTGGTGTGTCTCAACAAGTTTTGTTCGAAAAAGTGGCACTACACCAACTTTCTTCGATAAAAGTTATTTAATTGTTGATTTGTGTTGCACTGTTAAACTCAGAATTCCAATGGCCAGGAGTTTACAGTGGTTTTACTGGACTCTGAAGGAATTGACGCGTCAGATGGTAAAGGTTTGGATGATCATCAAATTTTTACCTTAACTGTCCTATTGGCTTCCGTGCTAATATACAATTCTCAAGGGGTACCCACAAGACATGATGTAGAAGGACTGGAGTATCCTTATAGCAAAGACAGCAAGATAGATAACTATGAGGAATTATGTTCTTTCTTACTGTTAAAGTACAATTAACTTAGACAAGCTATTGTAAAAGTCACTGCACATACTTATTAGTGCTAAACACTTTGTTTAATTCGCAATATGATATAAATACGTCACTTCTACTTTTAATGATCTTGTATTTATAGAATATGTATACACTATTTTCTTTTCACTTGATAGTAACGATCGAGAAAGTCGAAAAGTCGTCATGTTTTTGAAGTTCCTTAAAATGATTTCAAGTAATATCGTATCGTGTTTTTTTATAATCAAATAATCAAATAATCGTAATTATCATCATAATAATCATCATAATAAAATCGTAATGGTTACCGTTACTGTAATCGTCATCGCAATCGTAATTGTAATCATAATTATAATAGTAATAATCATAATGAAACGCAACAGGGTAAAAATTCTTTACGCAAGGGACCGACAGGTTAACAATTTAGGATTTATTAGCATGAACCAGATTACGAGTCGTGAGAAATACTAACTATGGGCCACGCCTGTACCAATAAAGATAAATGGACAGAAAAATGAAGGATTTTCATCCAAGTAAACTTTTCCTGCACATCCTTGACAATGTAAAGCTTTATTGTTAAACTTGCTCAGAGAATTCACATTCGATCACATTCTGGTCAAGATTGTAAAGTAAAAGACACCGAATTCTTTCACAAGACATTTCCATACTTCATCTGGTTACTAAGAGATGTGACGCAATCCATTCCCACCGACTGCAAGGACATAAGAGACTATTTCTTAAAAAAGGTAAACAAAAAATACTTATAAGGAAAGGTAGATACATGTATAGATAACTGCAAGTATTACAGTTGTGTATAAGATCAAGCCACACTGTTTGTGGCATTAAAATCTAAAAAAGAGGTTAAAAGTGATCGAATCACTCGAGTTGTCGAAGAGAGAATAACTCTCGACTCTTTAGTTACGTACTGAGCATGTAAAAGTTTCTTGCCCCAAAGAAGCATATAATTGACTCTTTTTTACGAAAATATTCCTTGAACATAGCCCCATTTGATGCCTTTAGACGTATCGTTGATGTATCTTTCCCTTTCTGTACTAGGTCTTCCAAGAGCAGACATCCTCCTTCCCTGGTGATAAGAGCAAACAAGTCTCAGAAAGCATATTGCGTTTGTTTTCTGGATTTGATGCGTTCATGCTGCCACCTCCCACAGTTGATAGCGAGTTGATGAAAAGACTAACTGAGGAGAAAGATCGGGTGAATCCTTTATTCTGGAGCGCTTTAGACAGGTTTAAGCCCTTAATCAGAAACAACTTGGCTCCTAAACACAGTTACAATCATGGGGAATATGTCACAGGAGAAGGTAACATTATTAGAAATCAATTGAAAGTGAAGTTGGCGATATTTCCAAAAATGCTCGCAACAAGGAAAACGGCGATTGAGAACAAATCGCTGAAGGTAAATGAGATTGCAAAGGCACCCAATAAAAAATGGCTATTTTGACAAGATAACGAATTTTGAGAAAATTCAAAGAGATAGCAGAAGAGACCTCAATAAGTGAAAATTTTCGAGGAAAACGGCAAATTTGTCAAAAAGGGATAATTCATACAAATAGATGGCAAAAGGGACCTTGAAAGTGGCGATTTTAAAGAAAATGGCGAATTTAGCGAAGATTCGCCAAAGGTTGACGAAAACGTAAATTAGATGGTATAATGCGTCCTTTGGAAAGTGTCGATTTTGACCGAAAAATGTTAAATTTCGCAACGATTTGCCAACAGCAATTTTGATTAAAAAATGGCGATTTCAACAAATGGCGAATTCTAATAAGATGGCACAAGGGGCCCTAGGGTAAGTGGCGGTTATGAGGATAATAGAGAATTTGGAGAAAATGGTGAGTATGGCAAAGATTTGCCAAAGGTTTGTCATGAATTCAAAGAGATGGAAAAAGGAGGTCACATGTAAAGTGGCGATTTTCATGAAAGTAGCAGAATTGGGCAAAAATGGCGAATTTGGCAAAGGGTGGCTAAAATTCAAATGAGTTAACCAAAGGTGCATCTTGGGGAGTGGCGATTTTGACCGGAAAATGGCAAATTTTGCAAAGATTTGCTGACCGCTTGGCGAGAATTTAAATCAGATGGCGAAAGGGGCCTCTTGGAAAATGGTGATGTCGACGAAAATGGCAAAAATATAGAACTTGGTTAAAGTGGAGATTTGGCGAAAATTTGCCAAACGCTTACGCAAATGAATTGGGAAATGGCGAATGTGGTTTAAATGGTGAATATGGCAAAAGATCGTCAAAGTTGGCGAAAATTGAAATTAGATGGCAAAAGGTTAAGAATACAGTTGCATGGTCATCTCTGCGTTTAGCCATTTGCGGTAAACATGATATTTGAGCTCTATAAGGTCTCATTATAGGTCTCGCTTCCTTGGTTAATTACTATGTCAAAGCCATAAACACTCCTGGAGCTATTCCCAATGTGCAGAGAGCCTGGGACCAGTTTGTTGAAACAAAGTGTTTTGATGCAATTAAAAATGCTGTGGCAACGTACGACACACTCCTGAAGGCACAGCTCTCGGGCCAACTGCCTTGTGGTAGTACCAGGATCCGTATGAGTCACGACGTCGCATTTAAAGAGTGTGAGGATCAATTTATGACCGACGTCGTGGGCATATCTTCTAACACAGTGGAAATGAAAATGCGGGAACTCAAGGTGCGTCGACAATGGGCAATTTGCACGAAAACGCCTTTTTACTAGCTACAAGGTCGACAAGCCATCAGGGTTTTCCGTTCTTGTTGGATTTTATTTATACCTTACTGGAATTACTAAATTTGAATATGAAAGTATGAAAGGAAAAGTGAAGAGGATTATGGTCATAATAGTGAAATGACGCCATCATGCAAATAGCCTATTGCCTTAAAATACAGTATTTTTACCTGATGAATCATTAATCAAATTGTCATTTTTTTCACTGAACTGATAGTTGCATTGCACAATGCTTTTTAGAGACGATTATTTAGTTATGAATGAGGCTAAATACCGAACATAGCTAGCTAGGTTTATTGCTACAAGATAATGTACACGGTTATTGCTATTACATGCAGCTAAATTACGAACTGTCCCTCATTCCTCGCCCACGGATTTTTCTTCCGACTCTAAAGTTCCTTGTTATGTATCGCGATCCAGGGAATCTTTGATGTTAACCGATATTGTTGGCCCCGAGCTTGGATTTCTCTAAATGCTCAGAATTGAATGAAGGTTAGCGCCAAATAAATTTCAGCTGTAATAAGCGCAATTGTTGATGTTTAATTTCGATAAACTGCCAAGAATTCTTTATCAATGTTTTGGTAGCGTCAAAGACATGTCATATATCCCATCCGCCCTTGACAAACCCACCTAGTCCACAACAGTTCGCGAAAAAATGTAATCGATTTATTCACAATTTAACACCAGGAATCCATGGACGAGAGATTACTCTCATGGCACTACGAAAATGAGGCAAGAACAAAAGAATCCTGCAATGAACTCCTTTTTCGACTTAAGAAGCTTCACTTGGATCCTGTTCTGGAGAAATTGCAAGGTCGGGAAGGAGCCAAAGTTTCTTTCGAGGACATAATTAACGCTTACGATAAAATTAAAGATGACTATGGAAAGCTGGCAGAAGGCGCTGAAGATGTTATCGCTGCAGTTTTCTTCGAGTACCATCGAGTAAGAAAACATCCTGTTATGTTGCTGTCCTATGTCCCTTTCTACGAATTTATTATTATTCTTATCATCATTATCAGCATTTTTTTTGTTTTTAGATTACACTTTTGTGCTGGAATTTTAACATCATCAATTTCTTGTCATTCTTGTAATATGAACAAAAAGGAACGTCCAGTATCTCTAAGCTATATAATTTATTTATTATAATAGTTAGTTTTTAATGTATAGTAAGATCGGGCATCTTGGAGGAAGTCAGTGGTTTTCAATCTTATTGTAAAGTTGTCTTTATATTTTCAAGGAACTGATTCAAGAAAAACAGCAGTATTTTGGATTGCTAAAACAGCTTAAGGACTTTGACGAAAATCTTGCTCGTGAGTTGACTGCAAAAGCTTATCAAGAGCAAGAAAGGAAAAGACTACAAGTAAGAAGACTGGAAAATTAATGCCGTAAAAATGCGTCATATATGACAAATATCATGGCTGATCACTGCAGTAAGGCTCGTTTTGAGTGTTATACTGGATGTCGTATTCCAATGTGTCCATTGTCTCAAATGTCCGATTTAAAACCTAAAGCTGCGGTAAGATCCGCAGATAATGGAACTTAGAGGGATATAATCTTTAACAAAGGCATGAAATTCTGCCAAAAGGAATACAACGACTACATTTCAAACTCTATAAGCATTTGATAGTGCTGGGTCGGGTAATGGTTTGAAATTAAGAAGCTTTTGCTAGTAGTAAAATGATTTTAGGGTAAGTTTAGTTATTTTTTATTCGTAAGCCAGACTCGATGCGAAATGATGTAAGTAAACTTTAGCTGACACTAGGGCCATTTATACGAGGACAAATAAGACGCGTCTTACATAAGACGCGTATTAAATAAGACGCGAACTGTACCATTTATACGAGCATGTCTTATTTAAGACGAAAACAGCTCGCATAAATGGTTCGCGTCTTATTTCTGTTCTTGATTCGTTTTCAAGTGAATGTTGCCCGTAGCAACGGCAATCCAACGTGGCACCTCAAAAATTAACGCATGCGTACTATGCGTTCGCGTCTTATGTAAGACGTGAAGGTCATTTATACGAAGTTTTTCTCCTCTTAGCTAAGACGCGTCTTATCTAAGAACAGGTGTTGAGGGCTGTTCTAAAATAAGACGCGTCTTAGCTAAGTCGCGTCTTATTTTAGACGAAATGTGCCGTTTATACGGAAAGTTCGCGTCTTATTTAAGACGCGTCCTATGTAAGACCCGTCTTATTTTTCCTCGTATAAATGGCCCTACTGTCTTGCCTTCCTTCACAGGAACAGCAGTCACGATTGCAGCAGGAAAATCGCGAACAAAAGAGAGAGGTAACAATAAAGAATGGCGGACACATGGAGCCCAAAAGGCGTTTTAATGAGTCTCAAAGTGCTTTGGTCAGGTTTAAACTCACATTTCACATGTGTTGAATTTCAGTCAGGAATTAAATGCATGTGTATTTCGACCAGTTGCCTGTTCCGGGCGGGGCTGTTAAATTTCACATGTTTGTCAAGTTCGTCCAACTTAGCGTGCCAAATCGAATGCACAGCTCTCAATTTGACGGTACTTGACATATTATTGGCTCTTTTATATGACGCGTTTTAGTTTTTGCTTGTGTCAATCTTCTTGTTTGCTTCATAGATTCAGTATAATATGGCTCCAAATTAAGCTGTCAATATTTAATTCAACAGATGGAGATATTGATAAAAAACCTGGATGAAGAAAAGAAAAGGTTCAGTGAACAGATGAAAGGTGAAAGGATTGCACAACAAGAGCAAATTGAGAACATGATGAATGCAAATATGAAGCAAGCTCAGGAGGATAGAAAGGTTTTCATTGAAGAAAACGAAGCTCTGAAAGATAATTTAAGGGAAATACAAAAAAGCAACGAGGAAAACGCGAAATTGATCAAGCAGCTTTCCGACTTAGCCGCTGAAAAAGAAGAGGAAATGCGGAAACTTCGCGAAGACATGCAAAGAAAAGCAGAGGACAGGGAAGCGGAAATTCAGAGGTTAAATGACAAGCATGATAAAGAGATGAGAGCAATTCGTGAAAACATGGAGAAAGAAAAGGTCAAAACCGGCTGTGGTGGTACAGGATTAACAGCACGCGCCACAACAGCAAGGAAACGAGATGAGAAGATTCGGCAAACGTACGAAGATCAGGAAGAGGTTGAAAAACCTGGTTTCTTTCGAAAGGCTCTTCAGTTCGTAGGTCACATCGCTCCCGCAGTTGGCGCCGTGGTATCTGCAGTTGCCCCCACCCTTGCGCCAATTGCCGGAGCAGTCGCTACAGGTGTAACTACTGTGGCCGAATTTTGTAGCATCATGTAAACAAAATATATTTTGTGTTTTATTGGCTTTTACTAAAACCTTACGTTAGTGCATGGTGTTTCCATTTAATCACGCTCAAATAAATACAAATTACTTGCATAGACGAAGTCTGTCCTGCTCGTTTCTCTCTGTTGTGCAAATCCTGTGTATTAAAACCAAGAGACCGCGTCGTGTAATGTAAGCGATGCTGTCCATCAAACTGGTAACAAGCTATCTCTTTAGATCTCAGGGGCGGTCGCTAAAAACGCACAAACGTTATCTCAATACAATACCCAACAAATTCGTGTGCTTAGCGCTCTCACCAGGCTGATTGGAATAGAAAACTCAGAAGGTAATACTAAACGAATGCCTTCGATAAGCCATTTCCATGTTTCTCGAAGCCTTTTTTGTAAAGTAAAACCATTTTCAAATGAAGGGCCGCTGTTTTTGGTATTGTGGCTACAATGGAATTTAGATACTGTGCTTTGCGCGTGCATAGTTCTTGTTTCGCTTAAAATACACTACCTTTCAGACTTTCTCTTTACCGTCGTCGCTTCCGTCAACATTTTTCCTGAGAAGCAAAGTACATGTCTAATACATGTGCGGGTTTTAGAATAATTTCGATCGTACAGACTCACCGCAGAGCTGTGTCATATATAAGAGCCTCGATCTATGTGAACTTCACCGGTGAATGATTACATATAAATTATATAATACTTTTTGTAATAATAGTAAATAAATTGCGACAATCAACCTTTTAGACATTTCCATTCGTGACGTCATCAAAATTCAAAACTGAATAAATACCGACCCCCCTACATCTTTACCTTCTATCATATTCACGATTCTGGTCTTTATCTTATATGAAAGGTTTTTATTTTTAATAGCTTGACCGTGAAAACCAGCAATTTCTTTTAATTCAAATTCGTAAGCTGTCAGTCACACTAGCTTTGTAGGTTCCCCGAACTTTTGTTCCTTTCAGTTTCTAGGAACTGGGGAAAGCCCTTTTAACTTCCGCTAACTATTATTGTCGATTACTTACGATTGTACGCAAAGCTTTCCCCTTCGGAAAGTGAATGTACAAACATTCCTTAATATATAAGCTTAGCGGTGACATTTTGGCTTCTGTGCAGTCCATTATAGACTATTGAAAGAAGGAGTGATCTGACCGTCCAGTTTATTTGAGGTAAAGGTATTAAAATTTTTAAAACAGTACCCAAACGATGTCAAACGTTGTAAGGTTAATATTGCACGTATACTCATACTGAAAGCGTTTCACAATTAAATAGATTATTCAATTTATACCGTTTCCAAGTGAACCGTGGAGTCTGTAACATATACATGGTAGGTATATGTATAAGATTAGAAAACGCAATAGAAAATCAGAGATATTAGGCGAAGCCGGTGAAACTATTAAGAAGAAGTACGGTTATGGCTACTTCAACCAGCAAATCGGAAAAGGCAATGCGAATATTTAATTCCCTGTCCATTTCTAATGAATAATATATATTTAAAGATCTTCTCTATCAAGGTTAACCCGAATAAAACGCTTTTGAGTTTGAAATTTTGTAATTAAAACTCTCAGGCAACTATAAACAATATATTAGGTGCAATGTATTACATGTGCCTGTTCTGACGTATCCGGCAGCGGTCTTAGCTCTAACCATAGGGAATTATCATTTGAAAATGAAAAAAGGATATAATTTTCAGTTTCGGTTTCTAACTCAAACTGAAGGGGGAAACCCCTTCTGCTATACAGTCCAGTTTGCCCAGTGATCCCAGTCCCTCTCGGTCAATTCACTTCGGTGACGTATCCGAGGCAGTTAGAAAAGCTATATTCTCACCACAGGTTTAGCATTTCATTTTCATTAATCTTGAGTCTTTTTACTGTCTTGTTTTGCTCTATAAACTGTTGGGGGAGCCGAAGAATTTCGCCGCCAGTGAAAACCTGGAGACCCTGTTGACCCTGTTATATAGCATGAAACTCAACTCTTCATCTTGCTTCCTTTCGAGGACAGTTGCATAATTTGAAGTCAACAGCATGGCAATACCTCTCTGTTTGCCCAACAACTGTCAGTGGAATCCAGTTACAGGTGAATACACCAAGAAAAAGGAACCACGTTCGTCGCTCTATGTCGTGGATAAAGCTCTTCAGAAACTGAGGACTGTCAAAGGTAAACGTTATTTATCCCACCCTTGGCGAATGGCCCACTGTTTTCCGACGTTTATTTGTGTTGGTTTGATTAACCGCGGTAGGATTGGCTCAGTCGGTAGAGTGCTTGACCGCAAAGCGGGAGGTCGCAGGTTATTCCAGGGGCCAGACCAATACGCAAGGTATTAGAATAACTGAGAAATGAAGGTACTGCCTTTGTCCTGCCAACGGCTAGACTTTCGCGTGGCTCGGATGGCCACTTAAAGTAAAAATGGTGTCGCACTCAAATGAAGTGCATTTTTCCTAAAGCTTCAGAGTACGAACGGCAAAAATACCTGGAGGGGAATGCCGTTTAATAGTAGGGTTGGTATTTATTCTCATAATTGAACTTAGGTAAAGGAAAGTATGACCACTAATTAAGTATAACGAATTCACCAGACAAAAAAAAAAAGGAACAAGAAAACAGCAATAACAACAACCTATAAAAGGTGAAGTAATTAACAGAACTTCCAATACGCAACGTTATACATGTATATCAGGAGGCTTAGTGAGTTATCAGCCAGGGCCCGGTTCCGCGAAAGATGGTTAAGTTAACCCAAGATTAAGCCAATTTTTATGTGCATGTAATTAGCGCCTGTCATGGCTGCTTCTAAAACGCTCTCCGTCATTTTGCTCTTCTGGGCCTTTTCAAAGTTATTTCATCAACAACCCTACACTGGAGATAATGGTAAAACCATTGGTCACTTCTTCCGGAGTCAATTTTTACCACAGAGATTTTCGTGGCCTCTATTTTATAAGATCACATTTAGAAGAGCCTCGTCACGCCACATTGGTTTCACCTGCTTTCCTCTAACAAAGCTAAAATCCACCAAACATGGTCTCACCTGCCTCAAAATCCCTGGAACAGACCCAGACTTTGATCTCGCGGTCTTTATGGACGTAGAAACGAACCCTGGCCCTCCAGAAGTCGAGAATTCATTCTCGTTAACCTTTCAGTCGCCACCTTCGCACTCTACGGCATGTCTTCAATATTCACGTGAAACCCTTCTCTCGATGCGGCGATATACGACATCCAACCTGCCTCAAGACCTGCTTTTCACATTAAAAGATATGGATATTCTTCGATTTAGGGGAGTTAGGGCAGGAAAGCAATCGAAAAACCGAGCGAGACAAGTCCACGGAAAGAAAGATCATGAGACTAGAGTACGAATCACAAACCGTGACTTTCCTACAACAGCTTCACGTTGCAGAAATCAGTCTAATATTAGGAGAGTCCCGTATGCAAAGTCCTACGAAGTCCCTTCTATTCTGTCTACAAATGCTCGCAATTTAACCAACAAGCTAGACGAACTACATCAAGTTGCCACTCATAACAAAACCGATGTTATTTGTGTTACAGAGACGTGGCTTTCCCATCTAGTTCCAGACTCGGCTCTCTCGCTTCCTGGATTCCTATTATTGAGGAACGACAGAAAAAACCAGGCCGGAGGCGGTGTTTGTGTATACATCAAGCAGAATATCCCGTGTAAACGACTAGCTGAAATGGAACAAGACGAAGTTGAATCTATCTGGGTCCAACTAAGGCCGCATTCACTCCCGAGAAATATATCCATAATTATTGTGGGAGTTGTTTACCACTCAACCGCCAATGGTGAAGCGGAAAACGTGACGCTTCGTGACCATATACAAAAGAACTTAGATGCGTATTTCTCAAAACATCCAAACGCAATGGTTATTCTAACGGGCGACTTTAATCCGACTTCAACTGGCTTGCGCTCTGACTCCATTTCTAGACCTAACCATCTGAAGCAGCTTGTAAAATTCAAAACTCGAGACTCTGGCATACTTGACTGGTTTTTCACCAATAGACCTCACACTTTCAATCTTCACCAATTACCCAAGCTTGGTGCATCGGACCACTACACCATCCTAGCATGCTCAACCGTTAAACATCCGCCTCGATCAGATACAGTAAGAAAGGTTTATAGAAGACAGTGCCGCGCAAGCAATTGGAGAGAATTTGGATCCTGGATTACAACTAAGGACTGGTCTGAAATTTATCAAGCTGCTTCATGTGCTTCTAAGTTTAATTTATTCTCTCAAGAACTGAGCACAGCCATTGAAACCTTCTTTCCATGGAAAGCAGTGAAAACCCATGTATATGATAAACCTTGGATCACAGTAAAAATAAAATCCATGATAGTGAAGCGACAAGCAGCATTTATCAAATATGGGAAAGATTCACTAGTGTACAAAACCTGGCGGAATAAAAACAGCAAAGTGCTCTTATTACAACAACAAAGTAGAGGGTCTAGTGGAAACCAACCCTAAAAAATGGTGGAAAGGCATTAAGTCTCTTACTGGGCAAGACACTCCAAATAAACAGGAATGGCACCATCAATTCCTTATTGACCCCATAAATAGTCCCGAGTTGCTCGCCACCCAAATTAATGAGTTCTTCACTAGCATAACACAGGAGTTTGATCCATTGAAATCAGTCCAAACCCCGCCAAATGTGATCTCATCGGATTTGTTTGTCCCCTTAGAAGAAGTCTCATCAGATTTACAGAAGTTGTCAACACAAAAAGCAGTGGGACCAGATGGAACATCAAATAAGTTATTAAAGGAATTCGCACCTGAACTAGCACCACTAATTCAAGATATCTACAATCAATCACTAAGAGAGGGTTTTGTGCCTGACACTCTGAAACAGTCAATTATTACACCAGTTCCTAAAGTTTGCCCCCCTCAAGACATTAAGTCAGATTTGAGACCAATTGCACTCACAAGTTGCCTGGCAAAGGTATTAGAAGGTTTTACTAACAAAAGGCTTTTGGGACAGGTGTCAGACACTATTGACCCACGCCAATACGCACGCCATGGACAATCAACTGTGCACGCACTCATCTACTTAATGCATGCAATACATGAGGCTATCGATTCGGGAAACTGCTCAGTCCGAATCTTTTTTGCAGACTTTACTAAAGGTTTTGACCTCATAGACCATTCAGTATTATTAGATGAGCTCAAATCCTTTAATATCGATCAAACTTTGTTTTTCTGGGTACGGTCCTTTTTAACCAATCGAATTCAAGCTGTACGTGTTGGTTCGTCCCTGTCACCATGGAAACAGGTCAACGGAGGTGTGCCACAAGGGACAAAACTAGGATTAACACTCTTTGCTGTCATGATAAACAAGCTGCTCAAGAACTGGCATATGCGTACTAAGTATGTTGATGACACTACTGCATTCGAGATTATCCCAAGGAACTCCATTAGTGTACTAGATATAGTTGTCCGAGAAATTCATGATTATTGTATTGAACATAAGATGAAGTTAAATCCAAAGAAATGTAAAGAGATCTATGTAGATTTCATGAAAAATTCAATCACAACTTTACGACCTATATCTATTGGAAACAAAGAAGTAGAACATGTACGAACATATAAGCTTTTAGGAGTTATAGTTAGTGATGACCTTAAATGGAATGGACATGCTGAATACGTAATTGCCAAAGCAGCTAAGAGATTGCATGCACTTGGATTACTGAAGCGCGCAGGAATAATGCCAAAAGACATACTAAAAGTATACCTATGTAATGTTAGGTCAGTATTAGAATATGCTGTGCAGGTGTGGCAGGATATCCCTGCATACCTGTCTGACGCTATTGAATCAATACAAAGAAGAGCCTTGGGAATAATATTCCCTAACTCTAGCTACCAGCAAGCGCTGTATCAGGCTAAGCTTACATCTTTAGCTAGTCGTAGGGAACTTTTATGTCAAAAGCTAATGGCTGCTATGAGGGATGTGAGCCACCCAATATCTTTCCTGGCTCCGCAAGAGACAATAAGAACTTTACCATATCAATTAAGATCAGGGAATACAATACCAACAAGAACAATGAAAAGGACTAAGAGAGCGAATGACTTTTTTACATTTAGATTTGGATGAATTATACAATTATACAATTACTGTATTATTGATCACCGCGCTTGAATTGTAAATGGTTTTAGTATTATATTGTAAATTTTTGTAAATTTCACTGTTTATTCAGTTATATTATCTGCTAGAAGTGTCAATAAACTATTATTATTATTATTATTATTATGCACGGTTTTCTTGTCTAAGAACATGTAACTCAAACTTACAAAATACTGTTGTGCCTTTATTCTGAGATACAGTTATGACAACATAAAATGTTACTCTAAGCAATGCATAGGAAGGCAACTACAAAAAGTGGAACAAAATTTTAATCCTGGATTAGCCCTAATCGGCATTTCAAGAACCGGGCCCAGAAGTTATTCTCAGGAGAACCTTATTTTAAGCAAAATATGAGAGGGCTAACTAATATACAATTTTACAACATTTTATTTAAGAAAACCAGCAATTAAATCAGGCTATATTTTGTATGCACATCATGCAGCATATCACAGGGGCGTAGCCAGGATTTTTCAAAGGGGGGGGGTCACAGAGGCTACTCACTAGATCACCATCCGGGGATCGCCGACTATATATGGTTTATACCGCTGCTTTCCCTCGTGTATCAGCGGGCTCAGTCGTATTATCGCGGCATGAAGGCCCTAGACAAGAGCCGTTGACGAAAACACTTTACAAAAAATAAAAAACTGGGCTTTTCAAGAATGGCTTTTACGGCCAAGATATTGTCATGGCGTTTTCGCCACCTGAACATTGTAGGTTGTTTGCTCAAAAGAAGGCCTACAAAGGGGGAGTCACGGGCACCTCAGGACCCCCCTAGCTACGCCCCTGATATCTGATTAGTTGACATTACCTAAGAAAGAGGGGACGCTCTTTACTTGAGCGACCAAGGACTGGTGAGATTAGAGAGGGGTAGCATTTTTAGTGATCAAAACAAGATTAAAAATACACTAGTTCTTTTATACGAATCACTGCATCCTTTCTTTCTTTTATGTTATTTTAAAATCATCCATTCATTTAGTTTGAGAAAACAGCTAACATTTCCCCAAGAACTCATCGACGCCTGAAATTCCACGGATGACTCGTCACTACGCAGATCTGGGTAGTGCTTCCGATTGGTTGAAGCAAATTTTCTCGCCACTTCGCTGGGAAATTTAGTGGTGGAGTCGCAAAGTGCTAGCTGTTTTCTCATTTAATATTTTTTCAATTAACCACTTTTGTTTTCAGTTGTATGTTCACTTGTTTTTCAGGACCCATTTGTGTAGTGTCGATCGCTGGTCCGTACCGCAAAGGGAAATCATATGTACTAAGCGAAGCTTTTGATCAACCAGAAGTCTTTCCTCTTGGACACCACATGGATCCAGAAACCATGGGAATTTGGATGCATATTATTCCAAAAACGTTCCGTGTAAGCTACAGCACCTGAAGTATTCAATGCCAGTTACTTTAACTGTAGATAATTATGGTGCTGCAAGTGTAAGACAAGCGTTTGCGCTAGAGGCGCGCGCGCAGCGGATCCTCATAGCTAGGGAAATTGGGAAGGAATCATCCGAGAAAATATGGTTATCACGTTAGCGTACAACTGACAGACCGTTCGGGCAGACGCAGAGGGTAGGGGTAAAAACTCAGTAGGGTAGGGAAGGGAATGTCAGACGTGCACCTTGCGCTTTGTTTTGGCATTAAAGGAGAAGCCAGACTTCTACAGAGTAATGCAGGGCAAATTCACTCTCAAATGAGAAATCGAAATGACTTATGACTTAATTAATTCCATACATTTCTTTCATTTATGTCAGTCTACTATCTTGTTTCCAAAATGTGCATATGCATGTATTTGAGGCATCATTTTTTTAATCCCTTTTCTGATTGTTGCTAAACATTTTGGCCTTCGGGTGTTAAACTCTTTCTTTCATCGAACACTACTGTGAGGTACTTAATTCTTATTTAAAAACAGGCAAAGTTCAGTCGGAGGATTTGTCTTAGTTTTTGAACATTATTTAGGATTCAAGAGGCCGTGAATTCAAGGTCGTGTTATTGGACTCCGAGGGAATTGATGCTGTTAGTGGAGAAGGATTAGAGGACAATCAGATATTTACACTTACAGTTTTACTGGCTTCTGTGCTGATTTATAACTCCTCAGGGGTCCCGACAAGGCACGATCTTGAAGGTTTGGAGTATCCTTTAAAGGCTTAGATCCTCAGTAAAGGTTTAGTTGCTTTCGTCTTAAATTTAACTATACGAACCGCCGCATCGGAAGTCTTGGTGCCATGAAAATGTAACAGAGGGAAATTGAAGATGGCTCCCAATGTTTTTTTCCTTATTTATCTTGGAAATAGTTTGATGATCAATGATTTATTTATCACGCACAATAACTGAATTGTGAAAAAGATTGTCCAATCGTTGTCCATCACAGCTGTGGGAACTCATGCGTAAAAAGGCGAGTTGTGTGGCTCTGCTAACAGGTGAATCAGTTTCATCTAATTTTTTGACCAGATTGCTCTAAGCCACTTTTTACTCGATGTTTTTTTTAACTGTTTGCTAAAAAGAAAATCTTGAAATTAGTTTATTTAAATATTCAAATCCCAAAAAAAAAGAAGACGTTCCAATTAGTGGTTATAAAAGACGTTAAGCTAGGATGTTAATAAAGGGGTGGGCTACCGCAGCTATAGCTAACTTTTTTACGTTAAAAAGTGGTATAACTTGATAATGAACAGTTTTGGGCATTTGTTTGATGTGGCAGTATTCAGAAGATTTACCAGTTAAAGTAAATTGCTGAAATGGGCTAAAAACGTAGCCAGCCACCTTGAACTAGAGAGCTGGTAATAATTATAATCACAGTCTAAACCTTCACCGATTACACTAATTTCACTCGGTATGAACTTTCATAAGTTGGTTGAATATGATCGTCCGGGTGAATGTAGTCCTGAATAGGACTGTTGCTGTTGACAGTGACTGAAACTGGTGCGTAAGTCATTTTCAGAGTAAAAACAATTATCATAAAAAAAGAGAGAAAAAATGTTAGAAGGGTGAACTTGTGAAGTATGAACTTTATTGTGAGAATTGAGCACTGTATATTATTCCGTAACATGGTATATTTAGTTTCATTATGAAGCTGTCTCAGCGGATTAAACTTCGCTCCAACAGCGAAAGGTCGAGCTTGAGCCGGCGTTGTGAAGACACGGAATATTTCCATAGAACTTTCCCATTCTTTATATGGCTTCTTAGAGACGTAACCCAGTCCATTCCACCTGACTGCACGGATCTTAAAGATTACTTCTTGACAAGGGTGAGCTCGTTTACAAGCATATATAACTGTAGGATTTGGTGTTTAACGACAAGTCACCGTTAATAATATTATTATTATTATTATTATTATTATCAAATATCAGTATTAGTTTTAGTGTTATTATTATTACTGTTATTTTCATAATAATCACAACTATAACAAAATTCTCAAATCTTATTGGCTATCAACTGCCCTGATTTCAGCTTTAATAGGACAGTCTAATTGAACAGTACGCGTCATGCCTAAGTAATTGGATAGTACACGCCACCAGGCGCGCGCTTAAATGTTTTTTTTTTTTTGACTGCTGGCCAAAAAAATCTTGGAATTTCTTGTCTTTTGATTTAAAAAAGAGCCTTCTATATCACAAATTTTGTTAAAGTTATGATTAAGTGGTAACAGAACTTCGTGTCGTCCAATTCGGCTGTAAACATACTCGTGATTAAACAATTTTGTTAACCACTCGTATGATTACAGACCGAATTGGACTCCACTCAGTCCCGTTACCATTACTTAATATAATTATCTATTAAAAATTTGTTTTAAAGACTGTATTCGTATTTATTTTATAAATAGTATTTTTGTTTATTTGATCGTAACTCTCTGTTCGATCTTCATCCCAACTTGTTAGGTTTTCAAAGATCAAGACTTTTCTCGGTCAGATCCTGCCCAGCAAGTAGCCGAAAGCATTTTGCGTTTCTTTCCTGGTTTTCAAGCCTTTAAACTTCCTCCACCAACAGTTGACGACGACGTACTGCAAAATATCAACAGGAACAAAGATCAGTTGAATCCTAAGTTTCTAGAAGGGATTGACCAATTCAAACGATTGCTATGGTCCACTCTGGTCCCTAAGCAAGGCCCAAACGATGGAGAGTTGGTGACTGGTGAAGGTATGATTTTAAACTGGTTTCAGTCATAAAAACATTTTTCAGGAAAATTACAGGACACAATTTTCAGTCATATGGTATCTTAACTTAAAGGGCCTATGTCACTAGGATATTGCTGCTTTTAAGTCAAATCTGTGCTGAAGCCATTTGATAGCGCCTTTACCCATACAAATATCTGCTCCTGTAGAGTTATGAGGGTAGATACTAAACGAATTTCTTCAGGGAACTCTAACACTGATTTTGCAGGCATATCATTAAAACTTGAAAAGCTGACCCAACTTTTTCAAGTTTTAATCCATGTCCATTCTTACCATCCTTTACAACAGACGACAGGAAGCAGTTTCAATACCTGAATATCAGGGGTCTTGAATAACAAAGCCGGACCATTATTTTTGGAAGTTTAATTGATGCGGGGACAAGTTTTATTTAAAAAAAAAAAAAAAGATAGAAAGCAGCGTAACAAAGCCCCTATAAGTCGGTTTGCAATTATTTTTAAAATTCCTAATTTTCTTTTTTCAGGTCTTGCAGCTCTAGTGCAGCTGTACGTGGAAGCTATAAATACCCCTGGTGTAGTTCCAAGCGTACAATCAGCTTGGGATACTTTTGTTGGGGTAAAGTGCACAGAGGCATCGCAGGCAGCATTGACCATTTACGATTCTTTGATGAACTCAGGGCTGTCAGGCTGCCTACCATGTGACAATGACGTCATTCGACAAAATCATGACGCCGCTCTTGAGAAGGGGGTCGCTCATTTGGAGGATGAGACATCTGGACTATCAGCTGTTACAACTGAGAAGGTCATGAGAGAACTTACGGTAAGCTTGGTGAACATTTACAACAATATTAATGTATCCCTTTAACTTCTGCAATGGAGAGAAATTCTTTGATACTTTATGCAACTATTTTAGGTGGCGTCATAAGCAAAGACGACTGAACTTGGAAAAGCATGTTTTCTTTCTTTTTTTCTTTTTTATCTTTTTAGTAGGTGTGTATGTGTGAAACGAGACTACTAGAAAAGGTTTTGGAACGTCACTCTCCCAACCATTTCATTAAACTTTGTTGTTGTATCACCTAACCCTATTCAGACCGAGGGGGCTTTTGGTGACCCCCGGCCCCCTCGCTTAAAAGTTGAATACCCTCAAAACTGTTCAAGCTAATTGACCCCCAAACTCTCCTGAAAATTATCTGGGAACATT
Organism: Porites divaricata; assembly: GCA_038088405.1. Taxonomy (NCBI): domain Eukaryota; kingdom Metazoa; phylum Cnidaria; class Anthozoa; order Scleractinia; family Poritidae; genus Porites; species Porites divaricata. The sequence continues at coordinate 10,541,361 of JBBMOI010000006.1, forward strand.
TTAGAGTCGTTGTGACGTGTTCGTCAAAATTGACGTTACCATGGCAACCAAGTTTTGGCTGCCATGTTTCTCAAAATTTGCATTTTTATTCTTAAAAAATAGGTTTCAATTCTATTTGTACCAATGGAATTATTATAGTACACTTAAATTGGCATTATTTTATCAAAGTTACTGTCACTGTTGATGAAATCCAGGCTTTTTAGTGACTAGTTTGAGAAAAAGACATAAGTCAGTATTACCAAATGGCAGATGCTGAGTTCAATTTTCAACAGTATTGATTTCCCTCGAAATTGCATATTTTCCAGATTTTTTTGGTTCCTAAGCATCCTTTTATACTCAGATTAAGTTTTCTGTTAAAAATTCCTCGATTTTACCGATTTTAAGTAAAATAGAGTACATTAAAATAATTCAAAATGGTGGGTCCAAGATGGCGGATGCTTCCAGTTCCTTTTCAGTAATAAATAACGTCATTGTGAAATCACTGCTATTGTAAAAGGTTATTTGTATGTTAGCCAACTTCTTGATTTTATCAAACACCTTACTATCTAGGTATTTTTCGTTAAATGTTTACTTTTAGGGAAATTTAGATTCTGCCAATAAATTTGACAATCTGGCGTCATAATGACGTCTGAATACGTCATTGTGTCAATCATATGCCCAGAAGTTGGAAATGACGAGTACATTATTCTGTTAAAGTTTGGTGGCCGTAGTGTCGGCAGTTTTGAAGATATGGAGGGGGTCTTATCGAGCGTCCCCCCGGTCGCAGGAATAGGGTTTGTATATATTTTCTTTATTCCCGTCCTGTAATGACATAATGACTTTTTTTCCGGTTGCTTGATTTCCAGGCAGCATTTGACAAACAGTTGGCCTCGTGGAAGAATGAAAATGACAAATTAACACGAGATGCCTGCACCAGTCTTCTCAAGCGGCTCAAACAAGAACACTTGGATCCAACACTAGGAAAGCTACATGGAGAGGAAGGTTCCCAGGTCTCATTTGAGGACATTATTCAAGGGTACAAACGACTTGAACAGGACTTCAAAGTGCGAGCAATTGGGGCTAAAGATGTTTCTGCTGCTGTTTTCTTTGAATTTCATCCGGTAAAAAGCTTTAAAGTTCTTACTTCTAAGACAAAAAGAGGAAGGTTTTAAAATCGAACTCGAAATGGGCAGCCAAAAACGGGGACTGGGCAACCCACCGTTTCAGAGAAATAAAGACAGTTTGATTTATCATGAATGTAACATTGGCCAGGCAAAAAGTATTTCAAGCAAACAAGATAAATACAATAAGAAGTATATTAGAACTTCTTTTTATAACCAAAAAATAATACAGACAAGTAGAGGCGAATTTTCTTCACTGCTAAGTTGAACTAAGCACTAAATGACCTTCTCCCAGCTTGAAAACTGTTTTTGTGTTGCCATATTTGTGAATGGTTTAACTCTTACTAGGGAAAACAATTTCTGACACTGGCGTAAACGTGTGACCAATCAATAGAGTGACCAGTAAATAAGAATTGGCATTATATATATTGCACCTCTTTTCTTTAAAATTTATATCAGGTTCTAATGGAGGAAATGCAGCGATATTTGGGGGTACTACGACAGCTCAAAGATTTCGACGAAAACTTGACTCGAGAAATCGCTGCAAGAGCCTACCAAGAACAGGAAAGAGTGAAGCTTGAGGTACGTGCATTTAACGCTTTGGCAAAAAAGAATAGAGTGGAAAAACTGTGACGACACAAAAATCTACATTTATGAAATTATGGCATTGGTTAGCATAAATTATTTAGAAAGAACCAAAATAGCTCCCTTTCCAAAATTCAGCCTATAAGTGTAAATTGGTGGGAAAACATGAGCTCCGTTTAAGCAGCGATTACTCTAATGTATACAAATTTAACTGTTTTGAAGTCATCGCTTCTCTTCTCTATTGCAATTCATTATTATTTATTATTCTTAAGATTTGACAGTTGGGGGTATTTAAACATAAGGTTTACGATAAGCGACCTTAAGCTAATTTATCGTTTGTCTCATAATCTCTTTGTTATTGATCGAGACCGTAACGTTCTGTCCTCGTGCTGATGAAGGTGATGGTATCAATTTACTGATCTGGTTTTTTAGGAATATCATTTTGACTGTGATTCTTGAATTAAGACCTTCAGTTATGGTTGGTAGGTTTCGATACGATCATTCAACGAGCCTGTAATACGCAAATCACTATAAACAATTTTTATTAGTATAATTACATTGATGACTATCGAAAATAGAGCGCTGTGATTGGCTGAGAGCTTACTCTATCCCGCTATAATCACCGCGCGGTGATTATAGCATTGAAGGCTAGCAGTTTTCAAAATGGTAGCCAGATTTTTTGATGTTTCGGGGTCGGAAATTGATCAATAATTTTATTTTCTCGAATAATCATCAATGTAATTATACTAAAACAATTAGTCGCCTCAGGCGACGTGAATATCGGCGAATAGTCACCTCGACTTCGTCTCGGTGACTATTCGCCGATATTCACGTGGTCTTCGGCGACTAATTGTTAATTAATCTCAACATGAGTTTTAGCGGTATCCTGTTTTTCATAGGAGGAACACGCCCGTTTGCAGCAAGCAAATCGTGAACGACAAGTGGAGGTAACTCATGGCAGTTCATGTTTGGTTATAGCTTTAAGAGTGTGTCCATGAGAGAACCAGGCAGGGGGTGATAATGCTCAAATCACGGATTTCGCTCAAACTTGGCACAGTTGATGGGTTTGGTGAGATATTAACCTCGACAAAAAATAAGGTCGCAATATTGAATTCCCTGGGATTTACAGGGACCCCCCCCCCCCCCCTAAAAATCACAAAATCTACTCATTTTTGCATAATTAATTAGCTAACTTTGGTTTGGCTGTTCAACAAGTAGAAAAGACAACTTCAAATCTAATCAACTTTATCATCTTCTATGTTTATCAGACTTAATCCTCATTAATTTATTTTTACTCTCTAATTCGATCTCTTCCTATTATTTAGCCTAAAGTAAGGTCATCTTCTCACTGTTTTGACTAAACCCTAAATTTAAGGTATTTTAGTCGCTAACATCTCCCATGAGCAACAACCTATGTACTTAATTCTCACATATTCTTTGAAAGACATCTTTAAGATTATCAAATCAATCCTAAAATATTTGGGCAATCTCATACTTTATCAATAATGACGTATTATGTACATTTGACTTGACGCTTATTTGTCATTTGGCCAAAATTGGAAGAAACGTAACATTCGTTTTTTTAAACAAAAATAGCACAATGTTGGCGAGAAGTCACAAATCAGATGCCTCATTATCGATACTAATAGCGGAATTGTTAGAAAGTGTCACCTGAGGCATGTTTTCTGTGTTATTTATGGACGTTTTGATGGATATTTTATGGAACGCTTGAGTAAACACAAGGAGTAAAAGATTTAGTTCAAAACTTCGATCGGTCCAACTTGTAGGTGCTACAAGACCCAAAAACGATAAAAGATAGTGAATAAATGTTACATACACGTCTCTCAGATGCTTTAGTCCAGGTTGGCTGCTCCAGTTTCGTCTGGTCCTCTGTGGCGTTACTCTGCGTTACTTTGTGACGAGATAGTGAAACATCTTGAAACATTGCAAAATTAAAAGTGTCGGCTTTTCACCGAACATTCGAAGTCTTTGACCTAAGTTGTAGTCAGAGGGAACAAATGATTCTCTAAGGACAAGAAGGATCACTGACAATCCGTCTATATCTATGGAAAACAACCACCTGCTCGAACACCCTCCATCTTTGACTTTAGACTCTGCCTAAATAATGGAATCTGTTACCCTGGACTACCGGACTACGGAATGCGGAATACACTATTGTTTGTACGCCCCAATATCCTGTTATAACTGGTGTGTTAAAAATAGGTTGTGAAAGTCATGTTACTTGAAATTTTGAGTTTATTCGATGTTGACGTTAATTGCCAGGATAATAATCGTTCATAATAGCCCTTTTTATAGTGAGACCGTGCCATGCAATTTTCGACAATTAATGACTTGCCATTGGGTATACTTACTTACTTACTTACTTATATTTTAATCCTCGTAGTCTTACAACTATACAGGATGGTATCTGTATCTGGGTAAATTATTGACTGCAAAAACATAATAATAACCGTTTAAAAGTGTTGAGGAAAATTAAACTTCTGAGGAATAGAAAAGACCCAAAAGGGGGCACTAATACATTGCAAAAAACAGTCGGCTAGACTTCTTTAGCTACTCAAGGAAGGTGTAAATTAAGACCAGTTTTTTGAACACAGACTAATACACAATATTCACTTCTTATTTAAGCTGTCATTTGCGGATTCATACAGCATAGAAGTTCTCTTAAGGGACACTCGTATATAGCGAATAGCTGACAGTACTTACGACCGCCATCACAAAATTCCGTTTCAACTCCCACACAAGCTCTGGATTTTTACATTCCCGTAGGCGGCCGCGGACACTCAAAGGGTTTACCGGTGAATTAGATGTTAGCTTTGATTTAAAGCTCTCGTAAGCAGACACCCGGAAGAAAATCTTATCCGCCTCTGAATGTTGTGCTTTTTTATATATATATATTATGTCCACAGTCATATCGCTGTTTGTCACTGTTATGAATCATTCTTATATATCCGTTTCAGAGTTACCGTTTTTTCACATACGCGTCCGGTTACACTTGAAAATACAAACTGAGTTGTATGCCTTTACCTAATTGTATGCCTTTACCTAATTTCAATAATGCAATGGTCTGATCTGTGCGTTCCCTGTATGTCCTGCGCTCCTCGGAGTATCAGAGGAACTTTAGAAACAAAATAGATTTGTCTATAATATATTGTAACTTAAAAATTGCATCAGTACATTCACTCCAAAAAGTAGATGTTCCGCACTTTTCCTCGTTAGAGACCTCCTGCAGTTCGACTCTCGTAAAACCCTAATTTTCCTTGAGCAACCCCACGGGCATTATTTACTGGGTGTCTTCCCACCACGCACGGACCGGAACATCAAATGTCTGTAACTTAATTGTTGTGTCTGTCCATAATTCAACATCTGCCTGCCTCAGCACGGCACGCTAACCTGGGCACTAAACTGGTTTTGGTGCCCCAAGAGTACGCAAAAAGGCCCTTCCGAGGATGTCTAGGATGAGAAAATTGACCTTACCTGGGTAGGGTGAGAAATTTGAAATCTAAGTATCACAGTTGAAGTAGCTCTTGAGGGAATGTGGGAAGGGTGTTAAACATATGGAAGCGGTTTGTTTGAGAAAAAGATCTAACTCAATGTGAAAGTGTGGTGTATTTTGAATTCTACTTAGGAACATTACTGCCATAGTTAGGCTTTATAAGACCCCCAAAAGACCGTGCTAGGTAAAAAATTCAGTGTTTATGACAGTCAAATCTGGTACGAGCAGGGTAGGGCATTTGTACGCAATTTGGCCACTCCCCCGGGGAGGGGGGGCTCCAGTATGAAGACAAAATGGAATTCTTGTCGCAAGCTAATCTGGACGTGTCTCACGCTTTATTTGTCCCTTTGAGCTGGTCTGCACCAAGATCCGGCTTCACTTCGCTGCTATTTGACGTGCAACTAAAATAGAAAAAAAATATTTCTTTCCAAAACACGAAAGCAAAGCGACTTCTATCTCCGAGTTTGAAAAGAAATGGGATCATTTATAATCAGGGTCTGAATAGAGTTGCCAATAGATTTGGAATTCTAAAATTTTTATTAGCATACAATAACAATAAAATTATCTCAGAGAATGTCGGAAAGTCATATTTTTCATATTTTGTTCACTGGACTCTGGCTCCTGGCTCCTGGCTTCCGATACGATGTTTCCGTATGGTGGCCAACCGCTGCTTAAAAATGCGGGCTCCAGTTAATGTCAAAGATGGCGGACGTTTCGTTGTTGTTTGAGCTACAACAGTGGCAGAAATAATTCTTTCCATGGATTACAAATCGGCTTTCTACTTTTCGTATTGTTTTGTCCTAAAACAACTTGATTTGGATTTTTGTGCGTAAACTGATGGCTAAGGAATTTTAGTCGTACAGCGAGTCACGACGCTGAACTACGCTGAACTACGCTGAACTGGGCATCGAAGGTGGCATGGGGAACAAATCCAAGCGGGCACAAACTAGCAGTTGAGACATCCAAGAGATACGTATATGGATTTTATTGACCGTTTATATTGCTTTTAGGTCGAAATTATTAAAGTAAGTAAAACTGTGAATTAAATCTTTGTATGTTGTTTTTCCTTGAAAAGATCGCGTGTATAGCTATCAAAAATCATCGTTAGAGTTTCTTGCACAATAATTTTAACAATTGTACCCTTATTTATGTTAAATCATTGTCTGATGAGTTTTTTGTTCGATTTCTCCTCATTCAGATGCAAACGCAGGAATATTGTGAGGGTCTGAATTTTGATGAAATATGCAAAAGGCGTTCAGTCACATGAACAGTTTATGTCAACACATGGAAGAAAGTGAATTGCCCAAACTTTTTATGATTTTTTTCTGAACTTAAGTGATGACTTTAACTACTCATGCAAAAGTTATAAAGATAAACTGTTGCTCATCAGAGATATTGGGGAATAAAATACCATAATTTTACGACTTACTCAAAACTTGGAAATGATGACCCAACTTAAGGGGACTAAGAGAGAGGAAATCGAATCGGCGACTTTAAAAAGTTTATTGTGCTTAAAGTCTTATGAACTCAGATCATGTCTCAGTGCATTTAAGTTCCAGGTGGCTTTTCTGTTTGTTGCACTGGCATCGTAAAGTTAGCTAATTAATTATGCATAAAACGGGCAAAATGGCGATTTTTACAGGGGATGCCCGGATCTCCCAGGGAATTTAATATTTTCACCTGAAATTCTGTAACATAAGTTAGCTCCTGGTACCTAACATTTGTGCCGAGTTTGAACGAAATCGGTGATTTGAGCATTATCACCCCCTGCCTGGTTCTGCCTGGTTTTCTCATGGACACACTCTTAAACACTCAAAGCCGGAAGTTAATATTAGTTGGCAGGGCGTCTTTTTTGCTCCCCCCTTAACCCTCATGGGAGAATTAATAGAATGAGGAGCAAGATTCCTCGCGTGCCGAGCATTCCTCTTATCCTTCAACCATCTTTTATTATTTTTGTCACAAAAAAATAATTTACAGCTGGGAAGGCGGTGACCACGGCGGGGAAATCTCCAGGAAGCCAACGAGTTAAGAAGAAATAAAGATTTTTCCCCCAACCCTTCAATACACTTCCCCTTCAGATCAGATTCAAGTGGTGTCTCACCCACACTAGTACTGCGTATGCTCTTCCTTTAAAAACAAAAAAGCCTTCTGGAAAGGCTACGTAACTCTGTACTATCTTACCAGAAACGAACGAAGGCAGGCCTGATTTTCAGGTCTCTCCCATAGTATAATGGAGATGTCCTCATCCTTTACAGGAGATCCTGTTTCGCAGTAAGTCCTTAAAAAACTAAGTACAAGCTAAAAAACGCGGGTTGTGCTCTCTTAAAACAGATGGAACGGCTTCAAAAAAGGTTTGAAGAAGAAGGTAAAATGCTACGTGAGCAGATGGAGGCAGATGCAAAGACTCAACGTGATCAAATGGATAACATGTTGAAAGCTAGTATGAAGCAAGCTGAGGAGGATAGGAAAGCCTTCATGCAAGAAAATCAAACATTGAATGCAAGACTTGGAGAGATGCAAAAGTCAAATAAAGAGATGCAGCAAATGGTGGAGAGCTTAAAGTTGCAGCTCTTGCAGAACCAAGGTAGACGAGAGGAAGTTGGAAAGCCAAGTTTCTTTGATAAAGCAGTTCAGGTGGTCACTGGTTTAGTAACTATTGCCGGTGCTGTTTCAAAGTGCTCTGTTATGTAACCTTTCAATTTCCTGATACTGAAAACAATTGTTTCCCCATTAAGAAATCCCAGTTACATTAAACATGCACAGAGTAGCAATACAGTAACCTGACGAGATAAATATTTTATTATAATTTGCTGGTACAGTTTAAACTTGCGTTTTTTGCTAGTCTCAGAATATATAAATGCAGTTTGCAAACATAAACTTAATAGACAGAAAGGTTAAGTCCGAAAATAATGTGATTTTCATTTTCTTTTATGTCAATAAACAACTAATTAAAAACTAAAGCGATGTTTAGATTTTACCCATCGAATGAGTATATATGGAAACTTACAGTCTCAATGTCCGCTTTCAACAATGTTTTGTTTTCACTTATAACATTCTTGTTTTCAAGGTTCTGTGTTAGGCCCTCTTCTATTCCTCCTGTACATTAATGATTTCAGTAAGTGCAGTAATTTGTTTGACTTTCACATTTTTGCAGACGATACAAATCTGTTTTACTCTAATTCTAATTTAGCTGAACTTGAGTCAGTTGTTAATTGTAATCTGAAAATGTTATCTGACTGGCTTATGGCTAATAAGGTTTCCTTAAATATTGATAAGACAAATTTCATTATTTTTCACCCCCCTCAAAAGGTTAAGGGTCACATAGTCAAATTAATAGTTTCTAACAAGGACATTAAGCAGGAGAAATTCATAAAGTATTTGGGTGTCCTGATTGATTCACATCTCAGTTGGAAGTATCACATCTTACGTATTTCTAAAAAGATTAAGCGATGTATTGGGATACTCTCTAAAATCAGACACTCTGTGACCAATCAGGTCCTTATACAGTTGTATTACTCACTAATTTATCCCTTCTTGACTTATAGTTTAATAACATGGGGGAATACATATCAAACAACTCTTTTACCTCTTATCATCTTACAAAAAAAAGCAGTCAGAATAATGGCATTCTCAGAATATAATTCCCATTCTACTCCACTCTTTCAGAACTTAAAAATACTTAAAGTAAGTGACTTAATATATTTGTATACTGCTTTATTTATGTACGACTATTACTCTAACAGACTGCCATTAATTTTTGATAATTTCTTTAAGAGTAGCAACAAAGGGCATCAATATCAAACCAGACTGGCGAGTAAGATTTCATACTACCTGCCAAAAGCAAGGACTAATTACGGCAAATTTAACATTCGTTTTTTCGGTGTTAAAGTTTGGAATTCCATTGATGACTCACTTAAATCTAAGAGTCGTGCTTGCTTCAAAAATCTCTTAAAAGAATTGATTATATCCAACTAACTACTAACTGGTACATTGATGCACTTTATTTTCATCTTTCTGCGTGCACATCCACTTTTCTTTTTTTTTTTTGTTCTCTGTGCGTGTGTGTATTTTTTTATACTCTGTAACTTTATTGCAATACTATTTTCCTCTTGGCCCAGCCACTTAGCTCGATTAGCCTTAGCTATTTCTAAGTGGCTGTGCTCATTTTTTTATTGTTAATTTTTTTCTTTGCATGTATTTATCTATTGTAAACTTTTCTGGGCACGAAATAAAGATTGTTGTTGTCGTTGTTGTTTCACCTGCCAGTTTATTTTGCTCAGTTGGATTAATTATAATTTAATTTCGGAATTTCCATTTTAATATTTTTGCGCGAAATTGGTTTTGTTCAAAAGGGGCTGTTCTCTTCAGCTGCATTAGATCACAATGTTAACTGACGGGGCATAACCCGAAGGTTATAACCCGAAGGTCAAAGAAAAAAGACTTTAGCACCAAAAAATAATGAATGCAATAAATGTCTTATCTCTAAATTAAGAATAGTACAAGAAAAGCCCTTTGGTGAAAACTTGACTTGGACATCAGCACGTCATTATTCCTGTTCGTACCAATTTATGTTAAGCCCCATGCAGCAGTCCCTAATTTTCATCAGAAAAAAAAAAAAACAGCGAAATGCGTGAGCGAGCGGGAAAATCGCCTACGGCCATGAAGAAAGCATGTGAGAAGAGAGACTGAGTGAGTACAAACAAATAACACTGTGTGTTCGAGTTGCTCTCGTAAAGCAAACCCCTAGTTGTCTTTTCTTTGGCGATCTGTTAACCTTCTAAAACTTCTGTTGCTATTAAACACGTACCAGCCATTATCAACTATGGTCAGAAAGTGTGATGAAGCGACTACTTACAGGGATTTCTGCGAAAATTGTTATCATTATATTCTTCTTCTTCTTCTTCTTCTTCTTCTTATTTATTTATTATTATTATAAAATGATTATAATTGTTATTATCATTGATATTACTAATATTAGCGTCACAGAAATAGAGCAAGGCACATTCACTCCACTGGTATTTACAACGACGGGAGGGATGGCTGACGAATACCTGAGATACCACTCAAGATTAGCCGAGCTATTATCTGCAAAAAAGCAAGAGAGCTACGCCACAACAATTTCATGGGTCAGGGCGAAAGTGTCCTTTGCAACTTTGCGGAGCGCGCTGCTATGCCTAAGGGGATCGAGAACCCCGAGGAGGAGGAACTTAGATGTTAAGGACAGGGATCTAGAAATAGAGAAGGGTCAAGCAGGACTTCCCTAGACTCAACAGCTATAGATGCCTTACTAATTGTCTTTATTTTATTTTATTTTTCTTAGACAGTTGAAGGAAACTTTTGAATTTTAGAGGCTGACAGGTTTTTTTTTTATTGAAATGGAATGTTTTTAATTCGAATAAATATCTTTATCAATTTTTTTTTAGATCGAAATCAAATGAAATGAAATGATTTGTAAATAGTACTTTGTCTGAATTTTTTTTTTCTTCTTCTTCAGTGAAATTAATTGTAAATAGGTTTTAATAGTAATTTTGTTATCAATAAAAGGTTATCATCGTTAAAAAAATATTAGTTTTGTTATTATCATTAACATTATTACTATTTAATTATAATTGTCATTGTTATTATAATCATCATATTTATCATGTGTTATTTTTTGAAGACCGTATTCAGATTCATATTTATCACTGCAACTAGGAAATATTGGCACCTGACGCATAAGAATTTTGCAACCTGCTAATGTGTAAACTTCCTGTTTCTCTGCTATTTTCAATCATCTAATGAATTCCTAAAATAGCAGTCAGTAAGATGCGTGTGTTCTCATTTCCAATTTAACAACATCTTTTTAAACAAACAGTATGACATATGTACACTCGCACTAAAACATGATTTATTAGAGAGAAATGATTAAATGAACGCATATATCCCGTTCAGAATTGACATGTGCTTGTTAAGCGTCCTTTCGAATTCTGCACTTTAAAGTTTTATTCCAACAGTATAAGTTAACTCTTAAAACACAAGGCTCTTTTATATCCCTCTTTAAATTCTCTTCTCATCAAACCATAAATTATCGGATTTATTGCACTGCTTCCTGCATAAGTAAAAATGTTTAACATATAGACTTGTCGTGGAAGTTTGTAGTAGCCAGCAATAACCTCATAAAAATCTATGATAACTGATGGAGTCCAACAGATGAAAAACGCGAGAATGGTAGCGAACAACATCGTTGTTATCTTGACCTCTTCGGCGAAGGCAACTGTGTTGTCGTCACCACGGAAGGAAGAAGATCTGACTTGTACAAAATGTGCACGAATTTTTCTAAACACTTTGTAATAACAAAAGGCGATTGGATTAAATGACACAGACACAGCGACTGAATAAAGAATGACGCTGTATATACCAAGTTTGTCTTTAAGGTCAATTGTCACAAAGCACAAGCATTTTCCAGGGTGAAAATAGTGCACTGTTTTACTGACGAAGTACGCAGAATAATTGAGAAAAACTGTGGCAATCCACGATAGTGCGATGGAGCACAAAACATTCCTTTTGCTGAATAATCTCCTGTAGAGAGATGCAGACCGAGTAATCTTTACATAGCGATTAATGGCGATCATACAGAGAGTGAGAAGTGACACAATTGAAAAAATTGAAATCAAACTTCCTTGAAGCTGACAAATGACATCACTGAAGTCCCATTTTCCTTTAATGAACACCGCAAGTGTAATGGGCATACAGACAACTGCGTTTAGGATATCTGCTACAGCAAGCGATACCAAGTAGCAATTCTGAGGACTGCGGAGCGATCGCGTTTTGCTGAATGCCAAGATAAATAACGTATTTCCCAGAAAGGCTGTTAATATGACTGCCAAATAGAAGGCAGATTCTAAAATCGCCAGCCAACTCTCTCTGTTCTTGAGTGATATGGTCAGTAAGGCAAACAGTTCTTGAGTTGAATTCATTATGCCTGTATGTTCTGGGAATTGGCCATGAAATCTTTTAATTTTCATCTGGTGATGCCAGGTGCCTGTTTTTTTTCACTAACAACAACGAACAAAATATCAGCCCTTCCTCAAAATCTGACCTATAAGACACTGAGTAAATAGAAATACGCAAATGCAAATTATGTGTTCATTCAATTCTAAATCAATATCAGAAATAAAAATTATAGTGTTAATGCTTGGTCTTGTGCTGCCATAATTATACCCTCCGTCTCCTTCTTTAGTCTGCCTTTTTAAAGCCACTTCCACGTCTTTTTATCTCTTACTTCTGCTTTGTTCCTCCAAAACTGCCCATGAAGTTGTTTCTCTTGGAAGTGCTCTTTTCTTTCTTATTGTAATGATGCGGTTTCACACCTGTTTGCATAACATCTCAGAATTTTTTCCTTGTACACCGCCTCCAACAGGGGGCCGTTATTTAGGTACGGTAGAGAACAACTTACAACATTTGCAATAAAATCCGACATCAATTGGGGTGGTAGGTTCACAAAGTAACAAGTCTTAAAGGATTTGTGTTTTTAAATCTCATTGTGTAAAATACTATTTAGGTATTGATTTTTAGCTTGCGTTGATATAATACCACAAAAATAAATGTTAAAGGTAGCTGTGCTATTTGATATAAGTCCATTTTAACAATACCTTTAGCAGTCCATTATGCTTGCCGCATGCTGATGAGATCCGTTTTTAAATAAGAATGAATGAATCTGATTCGAAGTTGAATCTGATTCGACCTGTCACACAGAGGGCCGGAGCAGTTTAACCTAATATTCTCAAACCGCTACTAACTCTTCTTTTGGGTGCCTAGACACCTCGGGGAAAGAAGGTGCAAACATAACTTCATAATCGGCAGCGCGCTGCTGTTAGTTTTTGCTAGAAGAGTGGGTAACTAGAAAATTTTAACGAACAGCATTCAATTGTATGTTTTGGGAGGGTTAGGTGCAACTTATGGGCGGACCATTTCACTTTTGAGGTGGGGACGAGTTGGGTAAAAATTATTTTTCCAAAACCTTTGGTATATAACGGTTTTTTTGCCAGCTTTTTCCAGTGTAGAAACGGAAAAAAAATAAAAATAAGACCAATTTTAGACAATGGCGCCGGCATTGAATTGTGTGGTAAAGAAAACCTCTGCTATTTTCATGACTTTTTATTATGGCGGGTATTGTAACCTTCTTTTATCAAGCCGTGATATTCTGATGATTTCCACATACGACTTTCAAGGATTCATCGATAACCTGAGATCTTCCCTGTTTCATGGCAAGGCTGAGCCTCTCCAACATCTAGATCCAGTGCCGGATCCCGACCTTCAAATAAGGTTGGGGGTGTCCCTGGATCCCCCATGCAGATGTCAACGTTTTATCGTTTTACTGAGCGCTTTAAATTATTGCATAATCATCAATTACCTTCAATTGAAATCTGTTTCACTTGATGTCACGTTACCACTGATTCTCTCCATATTAAACGCCCGCTGAAGCCATATATGATGCCATTTCCTGGGTCCGCTTATGGCGACGAGTAAGAGGGTCTCAATGGGGTTAAACGATAGGCGTAAAATGGCCAAAAATTTAGTCGACAGCCGTAAAAATTGAAAAATTTTAACCTTTAGCCGTAAATAGGCTAAAAAAAGGGTTAACCGTAAAAGAAATTGTTCCCTTGATTTGCGGATCGTTGCGTTATTTATTTCCCGGCTACTTTGACTCCGTACGCACGTTAAAGCAAGCTCCTTTTAATTTTGTCCTTGACCTAGGCGCCATTTCCGTCGCTCTCCCGGGGAACTAATTCATAGCAAAAATCTGGATTCTTGCTGGGGATTAAAATTTGCGATTTTCAGGGGGTCGTCCCCTCGAAATACTAGTGAAACAACACACGGAGATATCACTGTTTATGAAACACGTTGCCGATAAATGACAATTCCCCGTTTTTCGCTGACGCTGCGGTAGACATTGCAATGCCTAGTCCCTGTTCGGCGTCTTCCCACGCAATCTCAGTTAAGGCATTTCGCTGGCGTATCTGAGAAAGAAAAACTCGCTCGGACCACGTGACCCGAAACGGATGAGCGGCGCGGAATAATGAGGCCTATGCACAAGGCAACGGGAGGCAGTCGTTCTGTACAGTCTTTCGACGGGAATTTTAATCCGTCGACTATATATCAATGAATGCGGCCATTTCTGTTATAAATGAATATCCCCTTTTTACTTTTTCACACAGACTATTTTTAAATTAACTATTGACATTTCTATTCGTAAATAATATTAGAAATGGAATACTTTTATAAAAAGTATGATCTATCAAATGTCAAAATTTTTCAAAAGAATAGCTTTATTTCATCCTGAGATGATCCTAAGACCTTTATTAAAAATACGGTTTTATTAATATTTAACTCTGAAAAAAAAGGAAATTAATTTTTGACTTTTTTGTTAACGGTAGCTGAAGAAAAATTAACCGATAGCAGTAAAAGGGCCAAAATTTTAGCGATAACCGTAAAAGCCACAGGCACCCAATTGAGACCCTCGAACTATGGGTCGAGCAAAATGAAGAACATTGACTTATCTTCACTCGCTCGCATTCCTTAATGACATTAACTTGGGAATACACTTTAAACTAGATTAAAATAAGATATATTATTTAATACACAAAGTCTAGACAGTATATTTTTGGCAACAACATGAACTGGAACTGATAGCATGAAGAAATTAAAAACGTTCCAATGCATAGCATTTTTTAGCCTAATTTACTTACTCAATAGATGACTATAGCCCGGGTTATAGAGAAAACTGCTTGGATGTTAAATTCTGAAAATGATGCTAAAACTGCATGCCTTGGATAATGAATTTTAAAAATGGTGTTTTGGCGCTTTTAAAATTTTAAAATGATGTTGAAGATGCAAAAGTGGACATTAAGGTGATTAGATGACAAAAGCGCTAAAAATTAATTACTCCCGAATTTTTCTCGACTTCGTTCTCGACTTTTTTCTGGACTTTTTTCCTGACATTTTTCTCGACTTTTTCCTAGACTTTTATCTCGACATTTTTCTCGAGTTTTTTTGCGACTTTTCTCCCGACGTTTTTCCCGATTCTTTTACCGACTTTTTCCGCGACTTTTTTCCCGGCATTTTAGTCGAGTTTTTCCCGACTTTTCTCCCGAAGTTTTTCCGCGCCTTTTTTACCGACTTTTTTCAAGAGCTTTTAGTGGAGTTTTTTCCCGGCTTTTTTCGCGAGTTTTTTCCCGACTTTTTACTGGACTTTTTTCTCGACTTTCTTCCCGACGTTACTCCCGAATTTTTCTCGACTTCGTTCTCGACTTTTTTCTGGACTTTTTTCCTGACGTTTTTCTCGACTTTTTCCTAGACTTTTATCTCGACATTTTTCTCGAGTTTTTTTGCGACTTTTCTCCCGACGTTTTTCCCGATTCTTTTACCGACTTTTTCAGCGACTTTTTTACCGACTTTTTTGCGAGCCTTTAGTCGACTTTTTTCCCGACTTTTTTCGCGATTTTTTCCGCGACTTTTTTCCCGACTTTTTTTCCGACATTTTTCCCGACACTATTCTCGAGTTTTTCCCGACTGTTCTCCCGACGTTTTTCCCTACTCTTTTACCGACTTTTTCCGCGCCTTTTTTACCGACTTTTTTCGCAACATTTTTCTGGAGTTTTTCCCGACTCTTTTACCGACTTTTTCCGCGACTTTTTTCCCGACTTTTTTTCTGGACTTTTTTCCTGACGTGTTTCTCGACTTTTTCCTCGACTTTTTTCTGGACATTTTTCTTGACCTTTTTTCCCACTTTTCTCCCGTGTTTCCCGACTCTTTTACCGACTTTTTCCGCGACTTTTTTCCCGACATTTTTCTGGAGTTTTTCCCGACTTTTCTCCCGACGTTTTTCCCGACTCTTTTACCGACTTTTTCCGCGCCTTTTTCGTGAGTTTTTTGCCGACTGTTTACTCGACTTTTTTCTCGACTTTCTTCCCGACGTTACTCCCGACTTTTTCCTCCACTTCGTTCTCGACTTTTTCCTCGACTTTTTCCCCCACTTATCTCCCAACGTTTTTACCGACTTTTTTACCGACTTTTTCCGCGACTTTTATCCCGACATTTTTCTCGAGTTTTTCCCGACTTTTCTCCCGACGTTTTTCCGGACTCTTTTCCCGCGACTCTTTTCAAGACTTTTTTCGCGACATTTTTCTCGACTTTTTCCCGACTTTTCTCCCGACATTTTTCCGGACTCTTTTACCGACTTTTTCCGCGACTTTTTTCTCCACTTTTTTCCCAACATTTTTCTCGAGTTTTTCCCGACTTTTCTTCCGACGTTTTTGCCGACTCTTTTACCGACTTTTTCCGCGACTTTTTTCTCGACTTTTTTCACGACATTTTTCTCGAGTTTTTCCCGACTTTTCTCCTGACTTTTTTCCCGACTCTTTTAGCGATTTTTTCCGCGACTTTTTTCCCGACTTCTTTCGCGACTTTTTTCTCCACTTTTTTCCCAACATTTTTCTCGAGTTTTTCCCGACTTTTCTTCCGACGTTTTTCTCGACTCTTTTCCCGACTTTTTACTCGACTTTTTTCTCGACTTTCTTCCCGACGTTACTCCTGACTTTTTCCTCCACTTCGTTCTCGACTTTTTTCTCGACATTTTTCTGGACTTTTTTTCCGACTTTTCTCCGGACGTTTTTCCCCACTTTTTTCCCGACTTTTTTCCCGACATTTTTCTCGAGTTTTTTCCGACTTCTCACCCGACGTTTTTCCCGACTTTTTTCCCGAGCTTTTAGTCGACTTTTTTCCCGACATTTTTCGCGAGTTTTTTCCCGACTTTTTACTCGACTTTTTTCTCGACTTTCTTCCCGACGTTACTCAAGACTTTTTTCTCGACTTCGTTCTCGACTTTTTTCTGGACTTTTTTCCTGACGTTTTTTTCAAGTTTTTCCTCCACTTTTTTCTGGACATTTTTCTCGACTTTTTTTCCGACTTTTCTCCAGACGTTTTTCCCGTCTCTTTTACCGACTTTTTCCGCGACTTTTTTCCCGACTTTTTTCCCTACACTTTTTTCGAGTTTTTCCTGACTTTTCTCCCGACGTTTTTCCCGACTCTTTTACCGACTTTTTCCGCGACTTTTTTCAAGACTTTTTTTCCGAGCTTTTAGTCGAGTTTTTTCCCGACTTTTTACTCGACTATTTTCTCGACTTTCTTCCCGACGTTACTCTCGACTTTTTCCTCGACTTCGTTCTCGACTTTTTTCTCGACTTTTTTCTGGACATTTTTCTCGACTTTTTTTCCGACTTTTCTCCCGACGTTTTTCCCGACTCTTTTACCGACTTTTTCCGCGACTTTTTTCCCCACTTTTTTCCCGACACTTTTCTCGACTCAGAAGGCTCAATGGCGGATGGTCATGATATTTCTGGCTCCGACAATCAAGCCGTTTGGGAGCAAGACACCGAGTTATACCGGGTTGTACATGATGGTTCTGATTGGCAATACATCCAGCTGAACGGAGAGCGGTTAATATGGACAAGCGATTTAGAATCCTTGAAGAATTTTGTTGAAAATTGTCTTCAGCAGCAAGGAAAGTGGTCGTCGCCCGGCGGAAATAATAAGCAATTCAAAAGTTGCAATGGTAAGCTTGTTATTACCTGGTACTTCAAGAAACAACTTATTCTTGTTTTCCAAGGACAAGATGGTCCGTTTTTAAAAGAAAAATTGTTCAAACTGGTTCAGGACAAGCCGGAGATGACAACCGATTCGCCGAATGGATCAACAAGCCAAAATGAAAACCAACAGACAACGGATAATGGAGCAGACTCGGGATCAGAAAATTCTTTATTTGCTGAACTGAGAGACATAAAATACAGCCTGACGGTATTAAAGAAGCAGGTCGATGATAATACAAGTTCCTTATCGAGATATCCACAAAATCAAGAAAATATTGGCAACGAAGAACTTATGAAACAGAAAGGGAGGTGTGAAAAGCTACAGGCAGCATTATGCAACAAAGATAAAGAAATTAATGCGCTAGAAATGAAAATTATGTCTCTTGAGACCCGTGCATCGTCCGCGGAACAGGAAAACGACTCCCTAAAATTAGCATTAAAGCTTATTATACAGGAAATGAGCGTAGGAGAGCGTCAACAACAAAGGAATCAGAGTTACCAGCTAACTGCCCCTCAAGGAAATTCAAAGAGTGATAATGCCCAGTCTAATGAGAGCTCCAATCCTGAAAACGAGTGGCGAACCGTTAACACGAAAAAGAGAAAGGAAAAGAACAAAACGCGGAGAAAGAAGATCAACGAAGCACAGTTCAACGCCCATGATGACACGGAAAATTCCACGCCAGCAAACGAAAGTACTACCTTGTTGATTGGAGACTCTATGATAAAGAATATCCAAGGTACACGTTTAGGAAAAGCCGTTGGTCATCGGGTGGTGGTTAAATCGTTCTCCGGTGCCACCACCAAAGCTATGAAGGATTACCTTAAACCTAATTTGGAGCTTTCACCGGACCAAGTGATTCTGCATGTGGGCACTAATGATCTCAAAAGTAATGAACCACAACAAGTTGCCGACTCGGTGGTAGATCTCGCCAGACAAATTGAAAACTCATCCGATGCCACAGTAATTATATCTGAGCTCGTGTCAAGAAGAGACAGTTTCAATGAAGCCGTGAAAACAGTTAAGAGCAAATGTTACCAAAAATCAAACATTTTCAAAATTTCGTGGCAACAGCTCAAAAATCAATTTGGCTCATAATCTCATGGTAGGTAGACCTTAATGTAAAACAAAACACTGCATAGTTCGTTTGGCTAAATATCGATTAGTTTTCGAGAAAATCGATAATCACTGAATTTTGTGAAAACGCCGCCTTTTCAATGTGAAATTTAGGGCGATTTACGACGCCTCGCGTTACAAAATAAAACACTCTAGAGCAATGAAATCTACCACATATTGTTGAACAATGTTAAAAAATACCGTTAAAGCAATTTTTAACAATTCTCCGCTATTTACTTTTAAAATCTAATTTAATTTGCCCGACCTATTTTTATCGAGAAGAAATCTTATCTAAAATTAGCCTGTTATTTGAGCTTGTGGTACTGCATATAATTCGTTGAAAACCTAGTGACTAAAAGTCAAAGAGTTGTTCTTTTAGAGTTCCAAAGGGTTTTTTGGGGAAATGATTCAGCGCGAAGAAATCGATTTCTAAAATTGGATAAATTTCCGTGTTTCAACTTGTCCCACGCGTGACATGACACTGCAACGCACATTACACTTGACAGAAGCACCTAAAAAGTTAAGCAGAATACAGTAAGTCGAGGTCTGTTTTAACGTATAGAATCTAACCTTTTTGTCTTCAAATCAATGATGAAGAAAACTGTATTTCTGCAGGTCTCGTTTCGTTCGTGAACCAAGTCAAAATCATTTGCCACGACATGACAGCGTAACGGTGGCATTGTTTGTTTTGCATGCTTTGGAGGTTGGTTTTTGTTGTGCTTATTCACTGCTTCAGTTTTCCTCATAATGGTCTTAGATTGCCTTTCGTAAGTCTTCTTTGCCGCAACATTAGTTTTGAACTGAGCAGCAAACCAAAGCGGAACCAAGAGACCTCAAGTCAAAAACATATGTTATCACGTGGGTGTTGTGGAATACCGCTTCATTCAAGTGAAATGAAATCTACAACTACAAAAAACAGGATTGGAACATGGAACAAATGACTAGTGGATCTCAGCGATTTTTTAAATTAAATATCAGAGTAAAAAAAGAAGGAAAGACAAACAGAAACCTGTTAAAGAACGAATAAAGGCAAAAGAGTGACAAATATGATCGCTATACAAAAATCATTACCTGAGGAAACAAAAAAAATTGCGGTGTTGCCCTTGGGAAAAACCTTGTGAAATAATAAAAGCGTCGTCGCTATCACTTTCTTCAAATAAATTTGATTAAGAATGTCGAGCGTCTCAAAGGCAATGCGAAGAGTAAAGCATAGTGATGGCTCTAATATCTTCGACAAGTGCACTTCACACAACTACAAATAGCAGGATTTTTTTCTCGCTTGTCAGCAAAGAAATGAACGTATAGAAAGAAATGAACTGATAACGGAGAAAGCAATCGACAAAATGTCCAACGAAGTAACGAAAGCATTTAATTTAGCTCTTCAGCCTCCCATCATGTACGAAACATACAACATCTGTGAGATCGAAGGGTCAGTCTAGGCTGGCGAAGTTTTGGATACGAACACTGCAGAACATCTGTTCAGCCTTAGAACTGGATGTAGCATCGATGACTGGCAAGCGCAAGCAGCCGTACTTGGAAATTATTGAAGGCGTTGTGGCCAGGTGTGGCTATAAAACTAGCAAGACTGACCAGAATATGTAGAGATTAACCTACGAAATAGTCAGTGATGTCGAGAATGTCTTACTTGAGGTAAACTGAAATTGACGGCTCTGTTTGATGCTAACGGTGTGTCGTCTATAGAACTTTTTACAGACACTCTTCAAAGAGTGACGACTGACTGGGGTTGTAAAGTATCTCGTCAAAATTATCCCGGTAGCTTTTACGATAAAAGCCAGGGGAAAGCTAACAAAAGGAAAAGTGTTATAGGAAACGGTGACAAGTTGTTATAAATTAGTTAAGTCTGAAGAGAAAAAGAATCACAGCCACGCCCACAAACGGAGAATTTGTACATCTTCAAGTAGATTTAAAGATTACTCAGAATTTTAAAAGGGGGATGGTCTAATGTAAAGTTTTTTCAAGCTATCCCGTGACTAACGATTTAAGAACAATCATAAGGAATCTTCCAATTTCATTTTTAAAATTATTTTAACTGCATCACATGATCAACCACGCTCTATTTTATCGAGAAATCCTTCGAGCTGAATCGCCCACTGGACAGAGAGCAAACCGTTCTTCCTTTGTTAGGTCTACAGTGGCTAATAATACTCTTCTTGCAAAAACAGTTAAAGGAATGGAAAGAAGCCATATGCGTCTCGTCGTGACGAAAACTTTAGTTAGAAGAGGACTGGCACTAGTCAATGAACACCAGTTTCACCTGCAAATTGTAATGATTCGGGAGCCATTTCGAGCAGATTTCGCATTTGCTTTGATACAGGAAAACTGGAGCTACACGTTAAGAAAGTGATGGGAATCGTTAGTTACAATTCTCGAACACTAGAGGCTGGAAGGCGTAGTCGATCACGTGGCCAAGTAATTTGGATTTCTTTTTTTTTTTTTGGAAAATGCGCATAAAAACCACTTAGAGAATACTCTTTGTTAAAATTAGTTTATCGA
The DNA here is from genome assembly GCA_038088405.1 of Porites divaricata. NCBI lineage: Eukaryota > Metazoa > Cnidaria > Anthozoa > Scleractinia > Poritidae > Porites > Porites divaricata. Next base: position 10,562,814 of record JBBMOI010000006.1, read on the forward strand.
GGAATTTATTATCCGTGACCGGTCATGTCTGGGTGATCCCGTTTAACCCACTGAGGCAATAATGTTCTTACCCTTTTCATAGCTGGAGACCATTACCGGCTGAATTGTTAAAAAAAAAAAAAGTCCTTGCACATGAACTTCCGCTCTCAATTCCGGAAATAGAAATTGGTCACGCAACCATTGAGTTGCTATAAATGCATGTTCTGCGAATCCAACTTGCTGAAAACGCCCAGCTCCGTTTTGGCTACGTTCGCAAGGAAAATGTAACTTGTTATTACACTATGAAAATGTGGAAGTCTTCATATGCTGGTAAAGAAGGTCAAACGACCCTTTAATTTCATGATCAAAAGATTTAATTCTTGTGCGAAATTGTCACGGATTTAAGACATGTTTTCAATGTGTCAGTTTGAGATGGCTCGTTAAATTGTTTGCCTTTGGTTTGCTTATTAGTTCGAAACTGACTTTCGACGAAAGGCAAACGAAAATAACTTTTTAAATCTGATCTCTGATCTTGAATTCAGAGATAATTGGTCGGGAAAACTTTCCAACAAAACATCTCACGACTCTGGTCTTCACGCCGGCGTGTAAACAAAGATGACAGCTGCGTTATCTTGACAAATTATCTTGCAGTTTGTTTAAAATTTGTATCAAACGAAGGGACAACAGAAATACAATCTATGTCTTTGATTTTAAAATATGTTGGTTGAATTTTTACGTCAATTCCGCTTTTGATTGAATGCTCTCTTTGGAAAACTTGTATTCCTGTTTCTTTACTACATAACTTGGAAGGTCGGTTAAAACGGGGCATTGTATCCAACTTTAAAAATTGAATTTCTTCGCGCTAAATCATTTCCCCAAAAAATCCTTTTGATATGTAAAAGAACGATTATTCGGCTTTCGAAATCCATATTTTTCGACGTATTTCATTTAGTACCGCATACTTAGATTAAAGGTTATATTTTGGCAAGTTTTAATGTTGATAAAAGAGGGCTCGCGAAAAGTAATTATATTTTCAAAGAAAATAGAAAATAATTGCTCTAATTTGCTTTTAACACATATTTCGGCATCATTCTACTAGATTTAGTAGATTTTATTGCTCTAGAGTGTGTTATTTTTGTTACGCGAAGCATTCTTTTTCGACCTAAATTGAAAGCTGAAAACGTGGCAAATTCTCAGGATTCGGTTATTATTGATTTTCTCGAAAACTAATCGATATTTAGCCCAACGAACTATGCAGCGTTTCGTTTTACATTAAGGTCTACCTAACCTGAGAATATGGGCCAAATTGAATTTTGAGCTGTTGCCACGAAATGTTTGACCGATGGTAACATTTGCTCTTAATAAACAACTGAAGTTCTACTGCCGGCAGAATGGATGGAAATTTATCCAGCATCAAAACATCTCCGAAAAGGAACTTAACAAGGGCGGACTACATCTTAATTTTAAAGGTAATCAACAGTTTTTTAAGAACTTTCAGATGAGTTTAGGTTGAAATGATGCGCTATCCACCGATGCCGTGCCTATTCAATGTACAAAACGCAATACTGAAGAATCTCATGAGTCTACCTCAGTGTTGCCATCTCAACGAGGTTTTAAATTAGCCTCTTTAAATATCAATAAATTAATCACACACATAGATGAACTTAGAATTCTCTTAGCGCATAACGAAATAGATATTTTATCGATTAATGAAACTAAGCTCAAGGAAACTATTAGCGACAATGAGATCAACATCTCTGGCTATGATATAATTCGACGTGATAGAATTACAAACGGTGGAGGAGGAGTGTGTTTCTATGTGAAAAGTTCAATAAATTTTACCATACGAAATGATTTAAAAATGGACACTCTTGAAAATCTATGTCTGGAAATTCATAAACCTAGATCCAAACCGTTTGTTGTTGCCAGGTGGTATAGACCACCTGATTCTCCTATTGGTATTTTTTCACCTTTCGAAACTTTAATTGGCAAACTTGATTCCGAAAATATTGAATATTTTCTAATGGGAGACCTTAGCTGCGACATGATTGCTACTCGATATGACAATAATACATGCAAATTAATGAGTATCACTGATATTTATGGTCTACAGCAACTTATCACTGAACCAACCAGAATAACTCCGACTTCTGCAACTTTGATTGATGTAATCTATACTAATTGTCCAGATAAAGTTGTGTGTTCGGGGGTTCGTCATATCAGTCAGTAGTAGCGATCATAGTATAGTTTTTGCCTATCGAAAATTATCCGTGAATGGAATGTCTGGTGGGCACAATGCTATAACCTACAGAAATTTTCGAAAATTTAATCGAATAAATTTTCGGAACGATATTGCATCTCATTGTTGGGATCACGTATACAATTCAACTGATCCCAATGACATGTGGCTACAATGGAAATGCTCGTTTCTATCTATTGTTAACAAACATGCTCCCTTGAGAACAATGCGTGTTCGCACGCGTAGTTCCCCATGGATTACATCTGAGCTTAAGAAACCAATGCATGATCGGGATATTCTAAAGATTAAAGCAAGTAAATCGAATGATTCAAATGACTGGTCACTTTTTAAAAAACAACGCAATATAGTAAATAGCGAAATCAGATTAGCCAAGCAAGCCTATTACCAAAATAGTTTTAACAAATATACAGGCGATTCTAAAAAGACCTGGCAGACTATAAATGAACTTACTTCGCGAAAATCTGGGGAAAAATCGGTGACATCTTTGAAAGTAAATGGAGTATCAATAACAAATCCAACTGTGCTGTCGAATCAATTTAATAATCACTTTGCTACTATCGGTCCAGAACTTGCTCGCAATATTGATTCCTTAAATAGTGATGGTTATCAAAAGTACCTCACCGTCACAGATAAACGGTTTAAGCTCCATCCGACCAGTACAAATAAAGTTCTTTCACTTTTGAATCGTCTAAATAAGTCAAAGGCAGCTGGCCTTGACAAGATATCTGCTAGGCTCATTCGGGAATGTGCAGATCTCATTTGCATTCCTATCCGTGATATTTTTAACCAGTCAATAAGTCAAGGCATATTTCCGGATGACTGGAAATGCGCAAAGGTCACCCCACTTTTTAAACAAGGCGATCGGGACGACTTAAATAATTATCGTCCAATTTCGGTTATCTCAGTTATGGCCAAGGTCTTTGAAAGAATCGTCTATGATCAATTATATGCCTACCTAGAAGAGCACAATATAATCTGTAAATATCAATCAGGTTTCCGTGCTATTCACTCAACTGTCACGGCTCTCCTTGAGGCCACGGACACTTGGGCGTACAATATTGACCGCGGTAAAATCAACGCCTTTGTTTTCCTAGATCTCAAAAAGGCCTTCGACACAGTTGACCATGAGATCCTTTTATCAAAATTAAGCAATTACGGCATATATGGTAACGCGCACCAATGGTTTAAGTCATATTTAGAGAATCGTACCCAAATGTGCTCCATCAACGGATCGCTCTCTCAAAGCTGTTTATTAAGTTGTGGTGTTCCCCAGGGGACGATTTTAGGTCCACTACTATTTCTGTCATACATCAACGATCTTCCAAACTGTCTTTCAAATTGTGAGCCAAGGATGTACGCTGATGACACTCACCTTACATACGCAGGTGATAATGCAGATAATATTCAGTTGCATCTAAATCAAGATTTAGAAAACGTTCATAATTGGCAGAGAGCAAACAAACTTACTCTAAATATGACTAAAACCGAATTTATGCTTATCGGATCTAGGCAGAGGCTAAGTACTCTCACAGAGTCCCCGACATTTGCAATTAATGATTTTCAAGTTAGCCAGGTGACTACTGCAAAATCACTTGGAGTGACCATCGATGACAGACTTGATTGGAGTGGCCATATCGAGAAGGTAACAAAGAAAGTCGCTTCTGGTATTGGGGCCATAAAACGAAAAAGGCACCTTGTCCCTCAGGCGACCTTACAATTAATATATCAAGCTTTAATACAGCCACACTTTGATTATTGCAACATTGTTTGGGGAAACTGTGGTATAACTCTACGGAATAAGGTTCAAAAGCTACAAAACAGAGCAGCCCGTGTTTTGACCTACTCAAGCTATGACGTAGATGCTGGTTACCTTTTCAAACTTCTAGGGTGGAAAAACCTAGCTTGCCAGCAACAAATCACAAGAGCTACGATGGTTTACAGGTCTCTGCACGGGTTGGCTCCAAACTATCTTAGTTCTAAATTTGAAAGACGAGAAGTCGCATATAATCTAAGGGACTCTGAAAATAAACTCAATGTTCCATTACCGCGCACAAACTATTACAAAAACAGCTTCAGCTATAGTGGCGCCATTCTCTGGAACAGTCTTCCTAGTAACTTAAGGGAAGCAGAGTCCCTTGGGCAATTTAAACGATTCCTCAAAGAACTGTAAGGCACGGCATTCGTGGAAAGCAGCTTTTTATTTTTATTATATTAGTATTAGTATTAGGTATTTTTAAAGCTGACGAATTTTGTACCGTGGATAAATAAAGATTACCTATCTATCTATCTATCTATCTTCCCGACTTTTCTCTCGACGTTTTTTCCGACTCTTTTACCGACTTTTTCCGCGACTTTTTTACCGACATTTTTCTCGAGTTTTACCCGACTTTTCTCCCGACGTTTTTCCGAACTCTTTTACCGACTTTTTCCGCGACTTTGTTGCCGACT
>JBBMOI010000006.1:10572500-10577500 GCA_038088405.1 Porites divaricata
CCGACGTTTTTCCCTACTCTTTTACCGACTTTTTCCGCGACTTCTTTACCGACTTTTTTCCCTAGCTTTTAGTCGACTTTTTTCCTGACTTTTTACTCGACTTTTTTCCTGACGTTACTCCCGACTTTTTTCTCCACTTCGTTCTCGACTTTTTTCTGGACATTTTTCTGGACTTTTTTTCCGACTTCTCTCCCGTCGTTTTTCCCCCACTTTTTTACCGACTTTTTCCGCAACTTTTTTCCCGACATTTTTCTCGAGTTTTTTCCGACTTCTCTCCCGACGTTTTTCCCGACTTTTTTACCGACTTTTTCCGCGATTTTTTTCCCGACATTTTTCTCGAGTTTTTCCGCGACTTTTTTCAAGACTTTTTTCCCGAGCTTTTAGTCGACTTTTTTCCCGACTTTTTTCTCGACTTTCTTCCCGACGTTACTCAAGACTTTTTTCTCGACTTCGTTCTCGACTTTTTTCTGGACTTTTTTCCTGACGTTTTTTTCAAGTTTTTCCTCCACTTTTTTCTGGACATTTTTCTTGACTTTTTTTGCGACTTTTCTCCCGACGTTTTTCCCGACTCTTTTACCGACTTTTTCCGCAACTTTTTTGCCGACTTTTTTCCCGACATTTTTCTCGAGTTTTTCCCGACTTTTCTCCCGACTCTTTTACCGACTTTTTCCGCGACTTTTTTCTCCACTTTTTTCCCAACATTTTTCTCGAGTTCTTCCCGACTTTTCTTCCGACGTTTTTCCCGACTCTTTTACCGACTTTTTCCGCGACTTCTTTACCGACTTTTTTCCCTAGCTTTTAGTCGACTTTTTTCCCGACTTTTTTCGCGAGTTTTTTCCCGACTTTTTACTCGACTTTTCTCCCGACGTTTTTGAAGTGAAGCGAACTGAAGTGATTAATGCGATTTAAGAACGTAAACGTTGCCACACGGACTTGTAGTAATTCTGTGGCAAAATGCCATTCCACTCCAAGAAGTAATTGGGGATCATTTCGGGGTCGATTTGGGATCACTTCACGGTTGGGGATAATTTTTTTGGCTCTACAGTTCTTGTTACAAATAACTCCACTTTCTGTCACCCGTCTACCCATGCAGAAGTGAAAAATAAACGGACAGGGTTGTATCCAGTTCACATTTTAATTTATAGCCATCAGAGATACAACGATATCGATGCCACTTTCTACTGCTGAGGCTTTACAACTCCTAAATATATCTTTTTTGAAGAATAAGCTAAAATAATTGACCTTACCAAGTTCCTCAGTTTGGGTAACGATCGAGGCTGTACTAAATCCTAGTACAAAGATCATTTCCTAAAGTTCCCACCTGAAAGCGATCCTGCTTGAATTTCTGGACAGTAATCAATTGTTAAATATGAATTTAGTTTAAAATGTTAGACTTATAGTAATACACTATTCAAAAGGTTTTTTAACCGTATCATCCTTCAGCTAAGCAAAAAGAAAACAAACAAACAAGTAGTTTTATCTTAAAGAATAACACAACCCTTTTTCGGTGGTGGTGGAGGTGGGCGGTTAGCAAGTGCAGTGATTTGCTTCTGAAGCTCGATCATTTGAGCGTTCCTTTGCTCCATAGACTGGTGCATCTGCTCCATTGTTTCCTTGAGCGTATTGTTCTGCTGAATAATTACTTCCCTGTCCTTTTGCAGTTCGTCCATGTTTGCGGCCATCATGTTGCTCATTTGTTCCCTTTGAGCCTCCATGTCTGCTTTAAACTGCTCTTCCAAGCGTTTCCTGTCTTCCTCTTGTTTAATCCGCAGAAGTTCCATCTACGAAAGAGCGACATAATTTTTCTTATTACAAATACCTCGAGAACATGAGACAGACATAGAAGAAGTAACATTTACGGCAGAAAACGTTTAGAGATAAAAGGGAATTTATTCAAACCTCTTTCTCTTTCGTGCGACGTTCCTCCTCAAGGCGCGCGTTTTCCTCCTAGATAAATTAAAAATTATTGTGAACACTGAAAAAACACGTCTTTGTGAGCCAATGACAACTATATGTAAGAGGCCTTAAACAATTCTCAGTTGATCATGTATCAGTTGTACTGATCAGTAATGGTAACAGGACTGACTGAGTGGAGTCCAATTCGGTCTGTAATCATACGAGTGACTAACAAAATCGGACGACCGCGTAGCGGGAGTCCAATTTGTTTAATCACGAGTATGATTACAGACCGAATTGGACGACACGAAGTTCTGTTACCAATTAATCATAACTTTAACAAAATTTGTAATATAATAGGCTATTTTTTAAATCAAAACAAAAGAAATTCAAAATTTTGTTTTGCTAGCAGTGAAAAAAAAGCCATTTAAGCGCGCGCGTGATGGCGTGTACTGTCCAATTACTCAGGCATGACGCGTACTGTCCTATTAAACTGTCCAATTAAGGCTGAAATCAGGGCAGTTGATAGCCAATCAGATTTGACAATTTTGTTATAGTTATGATTAATGTTAAAATAGATCCCTACTGAGGCTTAATGGTATACAGTGTATTTTGCAAGCGAACATTTAAATAACCGTCCGAGAAAAAAACACTTGGTAAATTTGGTTCCCGAGAAGTAAGTACATTCAAACAATGATCCATCAGCGATGCTTTGTTTTCCTTTTTTTTAACGTAAAGCAGCGAAAAAAAATATACAGAAAAAAAGTTTAAGATTAGACAACGTGTGTTTCTTGAATGATAACGTTTTTTTGAAAGTCTGCTCTTGTTTTGAAGTTAAAAACCTATTTTCTGTAAATTTTAGAGTTGGAGACTAGTAAGTAGTTTGTTTGTACAAATCCTCGAGCTTGCTTTTGAAGTCATGTTCTAGAAAAAATACCAGCTTTACATCAGATGAGCAGGTTCAATGATGATCTTTACTGTATCACTTCCTCTACCTGTTCACGTCACTAAAAGCGCGCTCAGTTTTATACTATTTTTACCTCAATCCTTCTCCTTTCCTGTTCCTGACGGGCTTTTTCTTCCCTCTCTAAAGCTAAAGTTTCATCAAAGTCTTTCAGTTGCTGCAAGTGCGCCATATGTTTTTCCATTTCCTTTTGCATTTCCTATGCAGCCAAGATAAAAGAAATCTTAGCACTTAATAGTAGTAAATATAAAAGCATTTGTGCTAAAAGTCCTTCCCAATCAATGAGATGTTCCTACCCATTAAGTGAGTTTCTTATCAGTTCTCCAGCGAGAAATGACACAAGCTAAAGATCATAAATTATACCAATACGACTTTTTAGGCACGTCCAGGATAGTTTATAAGACTCAGATATGAGAGATGGTGCCTCCTGAAGGGTTTTCAAGTCCGTGGGAGAGGGCATCTGAGCTCGTAAACTAAAGACTATTCAAGGTAAGTATTCGAGAACATTTCACATTATTGATGTTTATTTGACGTGTCTAATAACTCAATCTGATTAAAAAAATAAATAAATAATTTAAAAAAAAAAACCTTTTTCTTTTCATTCTCCTTAACGTGGAATTTGAACATAAAAACTTACCGGATGGAACTCGTAAAACATCTGAGCACACACATCCTTGGCTCCTCTAGATTGAGTTTTAAATCCTTGCTCAATAGCAGAGTAACCTCCAATTATTTGAGTAAAGGTGACAGAAGCTCCATCTTTCCCACTGAGCTGTCTCAGGATAGGATCCAAATGCTGCTCTTTCAGATCACGCAGTAGCTTGTTGCACTCTTCTCTTGTTAAACGATTGTTCTCCTCTAGCCAATGCTTCAGGCCATTTTCCATGTGCTCCTATGGGTAGAGAAAGGTGCGCGTTTAAATTCACTTTTCTCCCTTTGCTATGTTATTTGTTTCTGTAAGGATCACGGACAAGTTGCATAAACGTTGACGTCGGACGTAGCAACTAATGTTTGACGTTCAACCCAGTCAAATTCTTATTTTAGGGCCAGAGGTTTAGCGCTACTCCTGACGTACAACCTAATCAAACTTTTTTTTAAACGCCAGACGTTACCAGTTTCGTCAGATGTTAGTTTTAATGCACCTCAGAAAATTCAGTGGACATATGCCTTTTTCACTTTGAATTACTTTCTTTTTGTTCTTGTTCTTCTTTTTCTTCTTCTTCTAAAGGTATTGAGTATTGATCTTGGCACACATGGGTCATAATTTACAAAGCACACAGATGTGACACCTCTTGGATTTTGAATTCCACACCGTGGATTCCGGATTCCAGTTTCTAGATCCAATGAAATTCCGGATTCCAAGCCTAGGATTCCATATTCTACGAGTAAAATTTTCTCCCGATTCCGGAATCCGAATTTCCTTACATGGGGCGATCTCATACTGTTCCTTACCGTCAGTTCACCCAGGTACTTTTCACTGCTTAAAGCAGACACTCCAACTGTCTCAGCTTGAAACCTAACCATACATTCTTCAATAGCCGCTTGCTGAACTTGGCGAATCTCGTCACTATCACGAGGCAATGTTCCATCTAGCTGACATGACATGGCGCTTTGATAGATCTGCATGGCAATAGCTTTTGCCTCCGAACACTTCGCATGCACAAAGGTCTCCCAGGCGCTCTGGACACTAGGAACTGTTCCAGGAGTGTTCAATGCCTCAACGTAAATATTGACGAGAGCTGCTAGAGCTTAAAAAAAAAAGTTCAGAAAATGATCAAGATTATGATACGACGATATCTCCTAGCTTTGCGTCAATCGAATAGATACATCTAGAGACTCTCAGGTCAATCTACTTGATTCAACAGCCATACAAAAATAAAATGCCACAACTTGCCATTTACTTAACAAATAAAGAAACCTTGAATTTACTCCGTTTTACATGTTGTAAAGCACCAATGAAGCACGCAGGAAGCGGCAAGACCACGAACGAAAGGTAGGGTAAAACACGAGACTTTGTCGAATGCTTCTCCCTACTTCTTGAGCTGGTGCTCTAGAAACCGTTAAATTCCTCACGCATCACTTTCTAGTTTTTTTAAAGCAAACTTTAGCTCCTTGTCTTATACTCTCATAAAGCACGCTT
>JBBMOI010000006.1:10585000-10785000 GCA_038088405.1 Porites divaricata
AAATGATACTGAAGTATTAAAGAGGCACCATTAGGGGGGGGGGGGGGGGGGGGTCTTAATATCCCGTATCCCTGTAATGTTTTGACCGAATATCCCGTATCCCATAAATTCCGGTCACACATATCCCGGAAATTGAAGTATCGGCCATTTTTCATGTTACTTGCTACGATATATTTTATAATATTCGTTCACTGGCGTTAAAACGTAAACTGGAAAAGTATGGTTTTCAAGGAGCTTATTGTGACAGTTGTTTAAACTGCTGTCATTCAAAATATGGTAGATATCAAGTGGAAAGTTAACAAATGTTGCCACTAAAATCACTTTTGTATGCCAGTTGATATAATTAGCTGATGCCCTTAATTTCTACATATCGCCTGATACCAAAGTCCTTTCTCATTTTGCTCCTTTATTAGTTAGTTGCCGTCCTGAGCATTGGTTAATTCATGTGTTCTGTGAAGTCCAGTGGCACAAATGGTACAACTTGTGTCAAACAGCAGTTTATCTTTGGTATCAATCAACCATAGAGACATTAGTGTCATTAGTAAGCGTGAATATTTGACTGTCAATCGTAAAACAGGTATAATGATTGATCTCGAGGTCGCGGTGTTCGTCCAGACCGTGTGGTTCGCACTGTTGTCTCTGAGGGTCGCACTTGAACGACTTCATCAGATGCTTCTGCCTCTTCTGACACATCTTCTGCAATTTCAGCTGACTCTCGTGCTGTTGTCTGATCCCCATAGTTCAAACAATCAATGACACAAATGAATCATTTCATATATTTCACATCATTAGAATATTCATCTTCATCCAGTGCCACGACATCATCCTCAATTCGAACATTCTCAGCTTTACACAATATGCCACTGATTTCAATCTGGTACTGGAGTTGCGCATCATCAAAATTGAAGGGGAGGAGTTGATCTTGAGCGTAGATGGAGACTGTCAGTTTTCTCTCACATGCTTTTACGTTGTTCTTACCTTTGCCCAAAAAGAAGGGTGCTTCTGGTAGTCGAGATAGCTGGTATCCTGGTTTGATTACTACAAATGCATCTTTACAAAACAAATTCGAAGAATAGGGAGCACCAGGATCTTCTTCATCGGAAGCAGATGCCATGCTGAGCAGGTTATCAAAATCTACAGGTTGTGGCTCAGAAGGCTTCGTGAAGTAGCAGTTGATCGGTAATGTACCTGGGTTGTCTTTGGTACTTTTATTACGTACGGTGACCTGGCGAACACTTTGGCCAAATTCTTCGCGCCACTTTCTTATTTCCGCCAATTGTCGAAAGGTCACCTTGGAATCTTTCTCTGGTTTGGACATGGTTGGAATTGTAGAGAATGGTAGGGAACCCAGTTGATTTGAGTAGAACGCAGAGGAACTGGTGAAGTAGTTGAAGCTGCATTTGGTATTCCTCTTCAGGTGCTCTCTGAGGGTTGATGACAATCTGTGTGCGAATTGAAGAACTAGACGGGCATGTCATTGCCATCCCTCATTTCGGCAAACAGGTCTTCAACGACAAGAGTAGTTAGCGACGCCATGTCCAGCTTGCTTTCAATCGACCCGATAATGTGTTTCAACGTAGAAAGGGTGACTTCTAAGTCCCGGATAGTTTGCTGTGAGCAAACGCCATCTGGTCCCTGAAGGATTCTTGTTAAATTGGTGATCTTTCTAACTTCAGAAATGCATTGTTTGAAGAAACCATTTACCTGCCCAATTACATCAATGGTCTTTAAATTGGCTCGTGGCTCATTCCTTCTGTGAACACCAAAACTCTGAGAAATTTCTTGAGGTTTTCTAAGTATTTCCGTGACAATCCGCTTGGTCGGGTAATCATTTTTAGTGTTCCAGTTGCCGAGTCAGTAACATAGACAGTGCTTGCTTCTGTGCAGCATGATGTTGGTTGTGAAAATGTTGCTTTAGCACCATCAGTCTGACCTCCAGTTCCTGTGCCAGATAGAACCTCAACAGTCAGCACGTCCTCTCCAAGCAACAAACACTTTACTTTCTTGGCACCAACATCGGTAAACACAAGCTTGCTCGTTTCTTCAGTTGATGACAACACTGCAACTCCGTGCGCCGTTTTGCATTCGGCTGTCCCATTGCTTATAAGACGAAGCTCTGCAGGATTCGTAAACTTCTGTTGTTGTTTCTCTAGCAACCTTTCTGGCATTACAGGTGTGGTATGGAATACCTAATAAAAGGGTTCCCAAGTCTCCACTAATTTATTTATATATTTTTCATTTATATCTAATGATCTCTAATCATCAACAAAAATACAGAAAAGGGCATGCAAGTATTTAGTAATCCAAGAACGTTTCTCATCAAACATCTGATATGTTACAATTTTTTTGCGAATACCCCGTATCCCTGAAACTACTTCTCAATATCCTGTATCCCAATAACTTTTTCCCCAAATATCCCGTATCCCGGTAATTTTTTCCGCGAATATTATCCCAAAAACCTCTAATGGGGCCTCATTAAAGTCTGCATGCAGATTAAACGTACATAAGAATATTATTAAACTGTGCACCGATGCGTTCCAAATGGCAAAATTGAGTGAGAGTTTGAAAGTAGTTCTTCATTCAGAGTTTGAACACAATTTTGTCATAATGTAATATACAACATTTCACCGTTTCAACTTATGGAATATTATTCTCAAGAAAAAATATAGCAATTTTCATTTCTGCGCTTTTCACAAACATGCGAATTCTGAAGTGCAAAAACGATTGCGCTTTCGGCTGCCGTCAATCATCTCAACGGACCTCTTAGGAAACAGAACTTTACTTGAACAGATTTAAAAGGTCATGGTTTCTTATTTGTGATTGGTGGATTTCGATCCGTTTTGTGTATTTCTGTGTTTCAAGGTTCGTTGCTTGTGATCGTAATAATGATTGACGGCAGCGAAAAACGCAATTGTGAAGGCGGCTTTTGAACTTTAGAGTTCGCATGTTTGTGAAAAGCGCAGTAAGCGTGACAAGCATGAATTATTAGGATGATTAACAATTTTTTGATACCTAACTGGCATCCATAGCCAGAAATTAACTATGCTAGAAAGTGAAACAAAGGGAAAGTCCCGACCACAAGTTATTTTGTGACGGCATGATCATGATACAATAGTATATTACTGAAACATAATAGCTAGTCGCGTTCTTGTTCGTTATTTCCTCCACACTTATTTTTATGCTTTAGAGTGGGTAACCATTCTCTGAATTAGAGGAGCTGATCGCAATTTCGAAAAACAAAATACCTCAGATGAAACATCTGACCGAAGGAAAATTCAATGACGGTCTGCTGGTCCCTATTCGAAATTTATATTCTTCTTTCCATCCTACTTCGAGCAGAGGTATTTGAGTCAGACTTAAATAATCTTCTTAAAATACTAACTCTACACAGCTGTCTACAGTCTTCGATAGCTTAGCGAGGTGAATAAATTATGTCGGTTATGGCTAATACCCACACTGTTTCCTTTCGTAGTCTTTATTAGTAAAAGCTCGACTGTTTTTTGAAAACATACTTCGCAACATATTGATTCTGACCTGCAGATTTTACTTACGTTCAGTGAAGTTTCCGCAGCTGGAAGCAGTTACCCAAGTACTGAGTTGCTTTAATCAAGGACGATGCCAAATTGTAAGGCTCTTTTTCGCATTCTCGGAAATACCATATAAGCATAAATATGACATATATTTAGCCACTGACTTCATGCTATTTACATGAGAGAGACATAAACCAATCATTTTTGCCCTTATCTATGTTTTGCTGTCAAATCCCAAAGGACTTTAGCAAATCGGCTGCGGTCAATCTAAGAAGGGGAATACCCGATTTCTCAGAAACATGTTTTGCAAACATCGCTTGTTTCGCTTTCGCCGTCAGCAAACCGGAAGCGGAAGTGTACTTGGAATTCAGGCTAGATTCCTCGAAATAGCAGCAACCACAGCAGTTGTATTGTCAGCTGAAGAGAAACGGCAGGGAAACCGTCAGTAAATAGTACATGCTTAAGCTATGCCAACTGGTAAGTAATTATTAAACTGCACACTATCCTCAAACCAGGAGCTTCAAACCCTGGAAACAACAAAGTTTCTTTTTCGCTAAATAGTATTGCTACTTCCGTCAATTCGTTTTCGTTACTCTAATCGAAGAGAATTAAGACGGAATCCATCAGGAAATTGAGTTAATTATTGCAATTTTCAGTGGACAAAAACCTTGTACCAGAATAATTTAAACAATATCACAATTTTTAAGGGCTACAGATGTAATAAGAGTACCTGTAATAACACCAAAGAAAATTTCTTATGGGAGCCCTAGAAAACGAATGTCAAATTTCACAAAATGACATCTTACACATGAAATTTTCAGAATTTTACCTGTCTTTTCACAATTCTTGTGAAATTTGACATTTATTTTCTCGGGCGCCGATGAGAAATAGACTTTGGTGTTATAAGTTACTGATAATGAATTATATCTATAGCTGAAAAATGTAAAAAGAATGCGGTATTGTTTAAATTATTCTAGTACAAGGTTTTTGTCCACTGCAGTTGAAATTACTAAATTTCCTGATTGATTCCGTCTTAATTTGTATCTCTTTATCCAGGATATATAGACACCCTTGGAAGCGCTAATTATTCTGAAATTAACTCAGTACAGAATTATAACGTCAATCTATGATTGGTTACATATAAACCAAACTGTGTATCGCGTGAAATATCGCGAATGAAGGGAGAAAAACAAAACGAAAGCAAAAGGTAAATAACTACCTAGGAGCCGCGGAAGCGAGGCTGAAAGGAAAGGTGGTCTTGGGAGAAAATTATTCATAATCATAATACCTTCTCATGGCAGCTGCCCGTTTAACAACGCTTTCCTTTTCTATGAAAACGAAATATCAGTTCAGCAAAATAGATTACATAGATTGAGTTTCCTTCAAATGTCTCTGGGATGGTCACAAAAGCGAAACAATATTAATAGGACTCGGTATTTCACTTTCTTGAACGGTTGCATTCCACAGAGGGGAACATGTTCCGGCGGTCGAAGACCAGTAGGCCTTTTGTATTAACTGATCAGGTGATCTTCTTTCGGTAAACACGAAAACAGTTCGCTTTTGAAATATTTTGTTAGCACGAGCTGAAAGAGCATATTAAAATAAGGTAACCTGTATATTTTCAACCGTATATCTCAAAAGTAGCAATTGCAACGGCGGTCAAGAAAAACAACTCTTGCCACCCAGTTACGTTTTAAAAATTCCTAAATTTACAAGGATTTGTACGGAAAACCATTACCCGTACCTGTTTCGTCGTACAGGCATGAATTAATTAACCCTAACCCCCGCAACTTCCTTTAGGCATCGGGCAGAATCAAGTAGATTCACGCCACGTTTTCGTTTGCAAAACATATCTACCCATTACCCAAGGAAAATGTTGTCAATGGATTACAATACGCACAATAAAACGTACTCTTGATTCCTCACTTATTTGTAAGGTAAGTAACACCTTGGCAAGTTTTAACTAAAGCAATCATTCATAACTGAATAGTAACAAATGAAAATACTGTACGAAGAAAGAAAAGGGTGTTTCTCCTTCTATTGCAGTAGTCAACTGAGGGTCAATTGTAGGCGAAAATGTCCGAACACTCAGCAGTTCCCCTGTGTCTCCCAAACAACTGTAAATGGGATGAACAGACCGGTGAATACAGCAAAGACGAGGATCAAGATAGGACCAAACTTAATTTGATCAACGCTGCTTTGGAACAGCTAAAAGCTATTAAAGGTTGGAGGAACGGAATGAAAATGAAACATTTTTCTTTACCTTTTTTTGTCTATAATGGAAAGGACAAAAATAAATTGAGTTCTGGGGTAACGCTTTCTGTTACCTTTTTCAATTTTTGGTAATTTGCGGTATATAATAGCGACAAGAGGAAACAATCTCTCTTGATTGCATTAAAAACTTATTCACCAGAGGCGCCCGGGGCGGGGTGGGGGGGGGGGAGGGGGGTGGTGTAGAGGCACCATCAAGATTCCTAATTCAAACCAGATGCACCTTCAGCACATCCTCGGAGACCCAGGGGCAGTCAGTCGGGACGATACAATGTTCGTGGTGAAAGTTTACTGTAAGATAAACTTTCACCACGAACATTGTATCGTCCCGACTGACTGCCCCTGGGTCTCCGAGGATGCCTTCAGCACCACTTGCAAATTCACTTTGGATGGACAGTATTTGCCCATGTTTTGTAATGATTTAGTTTGTTTTGACGTTTTAGGTCCGGTGTGTGTGGTGTCTATTGCTGGACCGTGCAGGAAAGGAAAATCTTACATCTTGAGCAAGGTATTTGATCAGGGTGAGGTATTTCCTCTCGGACATGAATTGGATCCCGAGACCATGGGAATCTGGATGTGGATTGTACCAGAAAAATATCAGGTATATACCGGCTTGTAGCTTAATATGAATTTCCTACCCCAATTTTATACTTCACAAAAGTAAATTAGTCCTTACCCGACTGTGCTAATCCATTCTCCTGACTGTATTAAAGTATGCATCACATACATGTACTTCAATATTGCAGCAGTATTAGATAGCTGGGTTTCAACATCTTTCAACTGGAATAATTTGACTCATCGTGGTTGCAGGATGCAAGTGGCCAGGAATTCACAGTAGTGCTGTTGGACTCCGAAGGAATTGATGCAGTGTCGGGTGAAGGATCCGATGATCACTGTATATTTACGCTGACCATTTTACTGGCGTCAGTTTTGATTTACAACTCTGCTGGTGTTCCTACCAGGACTGATCTTGATGGACTAGAGTATCCATTATACTAATTTACTGTAACGAGATCCTTTGAAGGGAGAGGCTTACGAGTTTAAATTTCAGAAATTTCAACTACTAGCTTTTATCTTTAAATGAATCCAAGCAACATGATGTCACACTTTTAAACAGATTGAGAGAAACTTTTTTTAAAAGGAGCCACTGCTTTCATGTTAGCTTGAACGCAGTCCATTTTAAAGTTTCGTTCATGATTTTTGCCTGTCCGTTCGTGCTTTTATTGCACGACAGTTGGAGAAATTATGTTGCATCTACTTAAGGCACCGCAGTAACCACTCGGTAACTGCTGAAATTGAAGAAAATTAAAATTAGTAGGCAACTTGATATATCGAATCAGTAAAGACCCTCTATGTTTGGTCTTAACGACAAAAAAGCTATATATTAAAACTGTCTCAGCGGATTCAAATTCACTCTGGCAGTCAAGGAGGTGATGCAAAAAGAGGGGTGGACTCCTTAGAAGACGCCAAACTTTTCCATAAGACGTTTCCTTTCTTCATTTGGCTGTTGAGAGATGTTGTCTTAGCGCTTCCTAAAGGTTGCCCGAATATCAAGGATTACTTTCTTACAAAAGTAAGTTCATCTGGGATATGACAATGCAATGCTAATATTATTATTATTATTATTATTATTATTATTATTATTATTATTATTATTATTTTATTTAATATTTATTTTGTTTCTGCTGTGTTTGAAAATATATTTTTTTTTTCATAAAATTTGCGAATTAATCGTTACATAACTACAACTATTAACTTAGCCTGCTCTAGCTGTTCAGATTCTTCACGGATTGTGGGGACGACGCAAAGAGATGTGAGCATGAAAAACAGCAAAGGGGTGGGGGTAGGGGGTGAGTGCGAAGGTTCCCGCCACTTTCCTCTCTCTATGAGACTCTTTCTCCTTATTTTTTTCCGGCTGTCTGAGTTCGCGCGGTACTCCGCTATCTGAACGCCTGGAAGAGGCTGCCATAAACTTCGTAATCTATTCATAACAGTTATTTACTTTTTGGCAGTTGATAGTCATGATTGAATGCTTGCTTTATCATTGTTAAGTACTCGATCATGGTAGTTTAATTGGGCATTACTAAAAGCAAGCACAGTCAGTGATTTTTAAATTCATTTGTCATTTATTGAATCTGGTGAAGCACAAACTGCTGCAACAATTTTCTCATTCATTTTACAGGTATTCAAAACCTCAGCAACATCAAAGCCAGATAAGGCCAAAGTCGTTGCAGAAAGCATTTTAAGCTACTTTCCTGGTTTCGATGCTTTCAAGCTGCCACCCCCATCCTCTGATCCTGAGGTTGTTCTTAATCTCAACCGAGACGAAGTCCAGCAAGACATAAACAAGTCATTTGTTCGTGGAGTAGAGGAATTCAAGGCCAATCTTAAGTCTAAGCTGGCTCCGAAGCTCAGTTTTAACGAGGGGGAAATTGTGACAGGGGAAGGTATGTGAGTTCTACTTCTATAAACCCTTGGGATTTTCTAGACTGTTCACAGACCCTTATTTTTTCGTGAGATCGTCGAGATCAAGGGCTTACCAGTACGGGCGCGGGCCATCTTGATTTCATGGTACCGAGGCGCTGGAGTCGGGAAACCGTTGCTTGCCCACTTAGTAGATTTAACTCTACTCACCAGGCTACACTCGGAACATTTGAAACTAAGATGGCCGCCCGTAAAGACGATCTTACGGGAAATTAGGGAGCTGTGAATTGCCTAATCGTTCCATAAATCAGAATATGTTAATTTTTGTGTAGAACGTATTGCAAATTCTAAGTAAAAGTATGGCGTATACTTATTAGAGGAGGAGGCCTAAAGTCACTAGAAGGCGCAATACTTTTACTCATACAATTTTTATTAAAGCTCTTGCTACCATGGTTACCAGTTACGTGACGGCATTGAACACCCCTGGGATGGTACCAAATGTCCAAAAGGCCTGGGATGTGTTCGTTACTGCAAAGTGTACCCAAGCCAAATCGGAGTCCATTGCGGTATACGATGAAACGATGGAATCAGAAATGTCTGGTAGGATGCCGTGTGAAAGGGACGTGATTCGACAGGCCCAAATGCTTGGTCTCGACAAAGCACTTAAGCTGTTTGAAGAAAAAACGTACGGAATATCCACAGGGAATATTGAGAAATATCTGCATGAATTGACGGTAAGGAGTTGAAAGACCTGCGAACTGATAAGTATTTAATTCTGATGTCCAAGGGGATAGTCTGTAGTTCCCGATTTAATATTCATTTTTTTTTTTCGTCTCATTTCGGAAGCTCAAGGATTATTTGACTGTCAAAAATTAGCCTCTGGTTTCGAATGTTCAAATTTTGCATTTTACGGAGGCAAACAAATTCGGGAGAAATTTAAAAGTTATAAAAAGTGCTCAGCACGGTTTTGGACCAACAACATGTTGCACTCTCTTACTAAGGGTTCGTCTAAGAATCGAGCCCGTGCCATTACCAGAGAAATGCTAGGTCAGAGCACAAGGCGAGCTGCCCAGACCACCAACCACTGATCGCAAAATCTCTGCCCTCCCCCCGCCCCACCTCTTATTAACGCGTGCGTTTTCTTTCACTCTTTGTACAGCTGTAGCTCGCAAGGCGAGCAACAAATGTGGTTGTAATGTGAAACTTTTAATTATTTACTAATAACGGATTTAAAATAAGAAATCATTTGTTAAATGAAGGTGCGCAAGTCATGCAACAACGTACTTCTTGGTATGTTTTAACGGTATCTTATTTTTCCGAAAATCTTAAATTTTAATAACAACTAATCACAGGATTACATGGAGAACGGTTTGAACATCTGGCAAAAGGAAAATGCTCGTCTAACTAAGGAAAGCTGCCATCAGCTGTTGGTTGGATTAAAGCGCCAGCACCTAGACCCAGTCTTGACACAGCTTAGAGGAAAAGATGGCGCTAAAGTTTCTTTCACTGAAATTATGGCCTGTTACTCGGCCATTGAGCAAGGATTTAAGCTGGAAGCTAAAGGAGCTGAGGATGTTTGTGCACAGGTTTTCTTCGAATTCCACCCCGTGAGTATCATATGAATAGGGTGACACCTCTGGTAGAATACAGCATCAATACTAACTATATAAAAATACGAATAATAATGTTTATTTTTTTTTTTAATTTAAACAATGTATAATAAGACTAATTGTATCATATGTCACAATTTCTTATTAATTATGTATCACACACATTTAGACTTGTAACGCTCAGCATTCACTTGAGGGCGTGCACATTGTTAGGCTGTCTTAATCACAGTTTACCTCAATCATCATTTGAAGTCAAATTTATAATAACAAACGCTGATCATGCATTTCTTCGAGTATGTCCTATTTAGGAGTTATAATTAGTGATGTCCTTAAATGGAATGCGCATGCTGAATACGTAATTGCCAAAGAAGCTAAGAGATTGTATGCACTTAGATTATTGAAGCGCGCAGGAGTAATGCCAAAAGACGTACTAAAAGTATACCTATGTAATGTTAGGTCAGTATTAGAATACGCTGTGCAGGTTTGGCAGGATATCCCTGTATACTTGTCTGACGCTATTGAATCAATACAAAGAAGAGTCTTGGGAATAATATTTCCTAACTCTAGCTACCAGCAAGCGCTGTATCAGGCTAATCTTACATCTTTAGCTAGTCGTAGGGAACTTTTATGTCAAAAGCTAATGGCTGATATGAGGGATGTGAGCCACCCAATATCTTTCCTGGCTCCGCAAGAGACAATAAGAACAATACCATATCAATTAAGATCAGGGAATACGATACCAACAAGAACAATGAAAAAGACTAAGAGAGCGAATGACTTTTTTACATTTAGATTTGGATATAAATTATACAATTACTGCAGTATTATTGATCATTGGGCTTGTAAATGGTTATTAGTATTATCTTGTAAATTTTTGTAAATTTCACTGTTTATTCAGTTATATTATCTGCTAGAAGTGTCATAAACTATTATTATTATTATTATTATTATTATTCTCAAAGACTATTCCCAAATCTTTTTGCTCTGAGATACGGAAGGAAGAAGTGAGGGAGGGAAAAAATCGCCAGTCCTTTGAGTTTCCTGTATAATTGTTTTGTTTGTTTGTTTGTTATCTGAATCTGTAAAATAAATTAGGAACTTCAGGCTGAGATGGAGAACCACATGGAGCATTTGCAGCAGCTGAAAGATTTTGATGAAAACCTGGCGTTCGAAAAGGAGGCCCGTGCACAGGAGATGCAGGAAAAGAGAAGACTCGAGGTATAGAAGGCTCTCCAATGATTTATTGATAATAATGATAATGCAGACGATTTTTATAATGGCAATGATGATGATGATGATGTTGATGATATATACTTTATTGTAATCCATCCCTAAGAGCAAGGGATTTTCAGAAGTACATGCAAACATACTACATAATGACTTGGTGGTGGTAAAAACCATGATTACGATGGTGACATAGTGCATAGATTGATGTTCTATTAGTTATAACGTTCTTGTCACTAGGGCTATTAATTTTCCCATCGTTTTTATTCAGGAGGAAAGAGCTCGACTGGAGGAGGAACGCGCAATGAAAGAAAGGGAGGTTAGTTAAAGGCAGCTTTCTTGTCATTCAACGTAGAGGGTGGTAAAGGGTATTTTCGTGACCGGTCCTTTTTTTTCCCGTGAAATGTGAAATGGCTAAATTGTTCCTCGTGAATCGTGATTTCCATAGAAGCGTGATTTTGCAAAATTATTTTCCGTGAAACGAGAAATAAATCTTTGAACCGTGATTTTCATTGTCTTTGTTTTTCGTGAATTGTGAAAGGACCGTTACATTTTCCGTGAAACGTGATCTAGACCCCCCTTTATCACCCTCAACATAACGTCGAGCATGCAGAGATTTTACTCATAGGACATATATATAACTATTTTAAACAGTTATTGGATGAGGATTTTGTGATGTTCAGAATAATCAAGATCGAGATAGTGTTGTCAGCCGAGCTTTATTTAGGATATCACAAAAACCGAATATAATAATTGTTTTATTTTACATTGTTTTGAAGAAAATAACGACAGACACACCGTCCCAAGGATATTGATATTGATGTTGATATTGGTAATCATGTTTGACCCAATACTCTTTATGACACCTGGATCAGCCCCTGAATTGTGGCTGAGACGGTTCAGCCTTTCTTATTTCTCTCAACAGAAAGCTCTTTGATAATCTCGCAATAAAACAATGCCTAATAATCTTAACAGCGTGTATCTATTTAGAATTTCAACCAAACAAAGAAACTTGAGAAAAATGTTATAAGTAATGTATTTTTTCTGTTTTGAGTGTTTCTTTATTTAAATTGTTTTGTTTCTTAGTTGTTGTTTTTACTGTTGTCTTTTTATCGGTATTGTAATTTTTATTTCGTTTTTATTTAACTTTTGCTTCCCTGGTTGTCACAAAATTCAGCAATACGCGCAGCCCAGTCCACCTTATACAGCTTTATACCATTTCAAAGTCGTGTGATGTCAGAAATCTATTGGTAGCCTACCAAAAAGAGCCTTATACAGTGAAACCCCGCCTTACGTCCACCTCGGTATTACAATCACCTCGTTTAATATGACAGCCACTTTTTTTTTGGCCGCCTAGCAAAAACCGCCATTCACTTTCTCGTAAAAAAACACCCTCGTCAATACGGCCAATTTTTTGACCCATTGGTGATCGTGGGGGTTATTAACGGGTTCCACTGTACTATCTTGAAAGCCTGTCGTTATTAAATTTTATTGATTGATTGATTATTATTATTATTGTTATTATCTTGTTGTTGTTGTTGTTGTTTTTTTGCCGTTTATCTTTTCTTAAAATTGCTTTCTTAGCTTGAGATATTGAAAGTTAAGCAGGAGGAAGAGAAACACCGTCTTGAAGAACAGTTAAGATCTGGCATGGAAGCACAAAGAAGGCAGATGGATAACATGATTAGAGCAAACATGGAGGAGTTACAAAGAGAAAGAGAAAGTGTTATGGCACAAAACCAAACTCTGCAGGGGTCGATCGAGGGAATGCAGAGATCATTAAACGAAAGGAATAGAGAGATTACAAATCTCCAACGCCAGATACAGGAGATTGCTAACCGGCCACCACCCCAACCACAAAAAAAGAAACGGCGTTGTGTTATTATGTAAAGAAGGCATTTTTGCAGTCATCTGAGCATCAACGCTGGCTAACAGCGTTTTCAAATACTTTGGCGTTGAAAAAACAAAATTATAAATAGAACATTTTCGATATATAAATACGTGGCTCCGAGGCTTGGGGGAATAAAACAAAAGAAATGTTTTATTCATCACTGAGCCTCAAGATGATTTCTTTTGTTTTATTCCCCCAAGCCTCGCAGCCATATATGAATTTTAATATATCGGAATTGGTCTATTAGTATTACGTATGTTGATGTAAGTAATTTCCCTTTACTTTTTTTGTTGTTCTCTTTCCCTTTTAGTGTGTTTCTGTATTTTTTTGTATTTTAATGTCATTATTGCAAAAAATAAAAAAATAAAATAAAAAAGTAATAATAATAATTATAATAATAAGGAACTATGTGCAGTGCTTCACTAATCTCGTACCCAGATCTCCTTAGTGCTTCACTTAAAAGGAATTAAAACGAAATTTGTATCTTAATATCTGTTAGAAAGAAAAGATCATAATGTCTCAATATTTCTTGAAATATAATCCACGACAGTGTTTCTTTACTAATTATTATTACTATTATCTTTGGTAATCACCACCGATATCAAACATCTTTTTTCATCATTCCTCTTTTAAATCTGGCACGATAAGAATATTCTAAGTAGTAAAAAATAATTCACTATTTACAAGTCATTTCATTCAAAACACTAAAATCGAAATCTAGCGTCCTAAAAGTCCTCTTTCGATGTCAAAATCCATCTCTTTTAGGTTGAGATTTACTCTCCTCAATGAACGCGATCTCCTTAGAAATAAGAGGGATGTTCTCAGAATGGCAAATGAGATTTTGGTTCTAATCCACGACATCGTAGTCGAGTAATCCTCGCCTTTCTTGATTGACAGGAGTTCCGCTAAACGCTTGTGATAGACTTGACATTCAGGTGCCATACCACCTGTAGTGGTGAACACTAGCGGCGTGAACGTGGCTTGTTCCACCTCCATAACTTAGCTTGCCTACATACGTTTCTTCTCGTTTTCATGCTGGCGACATATTTGCTGAGGGGTGAGGCCCTTGTACGATTCCGCATTTGGGTGGCACACCCGTACGTCAAAGAATGTGGAACCCTGCCTAGACCAAAAACCCCGGACATGAATGTCCAGCCGGGCATCGGGGGCTGTATTAGCCCACCTGGCTAACGACTCACCGGTAATCTCCTGCAAAACAGGTTCAACTTCAACATCATGACAGACCAAATCAAGCATCTGCGCCTCAAGATCCCGCAGCTCGTTATGACGTTGTATAATGAAGCCCCCCGTTTAATAATAATAATAATGGAAACTTTATTTGTGTTTTTGAATGTACAATTGTAAATCTCGCTACGTATAGGCAATTTACAAATGCTGCTTGAGATTGAATTATTAAAAAAAAAGAAAAAGAAAAAAAAGAAAAACAGAATAATAATAAAAAGCAAACAACAAAAACAAAACAAAACAAAACCAAAAAAAAAACAAAAAAAAATTCACAAAAAATCAAAATTGCATTAAGTCTGGGCTATCCCAGTTCCTGTTTCTACAACAAAAGATGTAATATGTTGCTCTAATGGCTATATTTATCACTTTCTTGATTATATAACGTTGCTGCTTTTTGTCAATGCCAATGTCGTTCATCATGTCTAAGAACGTGGAGCATTCATTGGAGAAAACGCCAAGGGAACTCATGGAGAGATTTACAAATCTCACACATCTGTAATTTCTACTTATCTCGCTGATCAAGTTCACATATTTTTCTTTCTTACGCACTGCATTGTTGTTAAGGTTGGACTCGAAACCAACTGTTAATTCTAGAACATATAGGCACTTGGACTGGATTAGGAAAAGAAGATCTGGACGATAATTTTCACCAGTAATAATAATAATAATAATAATAATAATAATAATAATAATAATAATAATAATAATAATAATAATAATAATAATAATAATAAACGATACCAGTTATCATTGGAGCACTTGGAGCTATCAAAAAGGGACTAGAAGCTTATCTTGGAAGAATCCCCGGCCAATTAAGCATCAGTGAACTACAAAAGATAACCTTGCTAGGTACAGCACACATTCTGAGGAGGGTGTTATCAATCTAAAAACTGGCTATCCCCTAGTGCCCCAGGATCATGGTTTGATCCCGGCCCTAGAGACTCTAAGCAAACATTATGTGAGGACAATAATAATAATAATAATAATAATAATAATAATAATGGCACGAAATAAGACCCAAGAAAAATTAACAAAGCAGTGGGAGGACAAAGCCCTACATGGAAGATACCCAAAGAGAATAAAGGAAGCAGATGTTGACCACCACAAAACCAACCAGTGGCTCAAAAGCAGTGGACTGAAGGCAGAAACGGAAGGATTCATAGTTGCAGCCCAAGACCAAAGCCTAGCTACCAGATCATACCACGCCAACATTATCAAAGACGGTACTAGCCCCCTATGCAGGATGTGTAACAAATATGATGAAACAATCGACCATATCGTGTCTGGGTGTCCTGAACTTGCGAAAACAGAATATACTGACAGACACGATAAAGCAGCCGCGTATATACACTGGAAAGTCTGTCACAACTATAATATCAAGACATCAGAAAAGTGGTATGACCATGAGCCACAAACAGTTACAGAAAACGAGGATGTCACAATATTATGGGACATGCCAATACACACAGACAGGAAAATAACAGCCAACAGACCCGATATAGTGATCAAAGACCATAAAACGAAAACCTGTAAATTCATTGACATGGCAGTACCATCGGACAGAAACACATCCGTAAAAGTTACTGAAAAACTATCCAAATATAAGGACTTGGAAATTGAAACAAGCCGAATGTGGGGCATGAGAACGGAAACGATACCAGTTATCATTGGAGCACTTGGAGCTATCAAAAAGGGACTAGAAGCTTATCTTGGAAGAATCCCCGGCCAATTAAGCATCAGTGAACTACAAAAGATAACCTTGCTAGGTACAGCACACATTCTGAGGAGGGTGTTATCAATCTAAAAACTGGCTATCCCCTAGTGCCCCAGGATCATGGTTTGATCCCGGCCCTTGAGACTCTAAGCAAACATTATGTGAGGACAATAATAATAATAATAATAAACTTTATTAACATATTCCAGACACGTTCCCATTTACAAGTTAAAAATTCCAATATTAAAATATCCAAGGCACAAAAAGTTATTATTATCATCATTATCATGATCGTCATATCATATATGTCCTGATATCATGGGCACCCCAGGACCCCCACCCCCCCCCCCCCCCCCCCTAGCTACGCCCCTGGAGTTCTCATATGTTCATCATCTCGAAGCTTCGGACAATAAACATGTAAAAGCGGCTAAAGTTTGACGGAAAGAAGAGTCTCCAATACTTAAAAATAACCTATGACATTTTGAAGTATGGAACTAGTTCCATACTCTAAACTGACTTAACTTAACTTTATTATTCCATCGCTCATATAGTACAAACTCAGTAAAGCCAAAGCCAGGGGCTTATACGGCCTCTGGTCAGAAATTATTTTATATAGAAATAAAGACTGTAGGCTAAACTACAAAACTAAAACAAGATACAAAACTGGAATTAAATAAGTTTCATGCATGCAGTTTACCATTATCCCCGACGAAATACCGAATAATATCGAGGTTTCAAGTTTCTCTGCCGTTTGGCGGCAAATTCGAAACACTGTTGTCACAGGTACGGGTTTTTGCCATGGATCTGCGAGAGCAGAAAGCTATGGAGGCAACAAACAGTTTGACTAACCCTTCCTTTAACGAGAAAGACGGCTCCCAGGCTGGTGACTTAAGATGCTAAATCTACAAACACTGTAAGAACACGGCGAGAAATCTTCACAAGCTACTCAGACCAGCACCGTGGTTTTGTGGAGTCAGTAGAGAAGGCCACTGAATTGCTGAAGAAGTATGAGTGGGAGACCACAACAAAATTTTGTTGTTATAAACCTGATAAAATATTTGGAGTTGGAGGTGGGACCCGGGGGGTGGGGGGACTCCCAAATGAAAGGGGCGTGGATGCTCGTCGTCCGCTTAGGGGTGTAGATTTCGGATCTTGTCCTCGCTTAGGGTGTTCTGGGCAAACCACCATTATATTTAGCCGTTTCAATCCGTTTTATTTACTCGATTCATGTAAAATGATCGCGTTTAAGGGTTAAAAAAAAAAAAAAAAAAGATTGCGCCACACCCAGATGGGTCTCCTTCAGGGGTTTTGGAAGTCCCCCCCAGGGAGGTGAGACCTATAATGTTAAAAATGTTATTAAAAAAATCTCCTTCCTCAGGAAGGAGGAAAGAGAAATTAAATTTAAATTTAGGTGAGGGTTTTCCCCGTGGAATTTCTAACCCGTGTGTCAGATCACAGAAACCTCAAACTTTCTAACCAATATCCGAGTATGAAGAATCGGACATTACACACAATCTGAGACCCTAAATTAAGGGGATATTTTGATATACTACAGCACTCATACACCGAAAATTAAAGGAAAAATAGGGAGAAAAATCCTTTTTAAAGCAATACCAAGCTACATTACATAAGACCCATATCATCCTTGGCCTCCTAAGATTCCTTCTAAAGGTGCGGTTATGGAATTTGGGGAAACTCCGAACTCGTTGTACACCCAGACCTGTCCATGATATCAACAGCCAGTGGGAATTTAAGGCCGCCCCGCTCCATCCATCAAGTTTGCAGAATTTTCTTTTTAAGTCATGAACAGAAAGGAGAAGATCCCAAAATATAACTGTACAGTAACTGATCAGGAACAGCTTATTCAAGTAATGGCCTCACGTAAGGGAATCCAGATTCCACAATCTGTGAAATTTTTGCTTGTGGAATCCGGAATCATGGGCTTTGGAATCTGCAATACGGTTTATGGAATCCTACTAAGGATTGAAATTCACAATCCTAGTTCCACTGACAAAGACAGAAGTCAACTGCCTGGAATCCAAAATCCACGGCATGGAATCCAGAATCCAAGACTCTGTTGGATTCCTTTACATCGAGTGATAGTAACATACATGACCTAGTCTAATATTTATTAACTTACATGCATGCTGTTGCAGATCCATTCACAAAGACAAGAAAAATATATTTTAAATGTGACAAAGTACCCTATGATGGAGTCCTTTACATGATAATTGGGTCTAAGATTTATGACTGCCAGCATGGCCCTGACAGGAAGAAAAATGAAAAAGCCAAGATTTCAAGTCAAAAGGTAACCATTAAAGGCTAGATAACAAAGAATGTTGCCCCATGAAGAAACACTGCTTACAGTCAAAACAAGTCAAGCGTACCCCCCAAGATTCTATTAATGAATTGATTATTTGAAAAATGAATCCGTTAGTCGTTCCCGTAACTGGTGTCAAATTCAAAGCGGCATTTCTGCATGCGTAATGAGCAGTCAATATTTTACGAGAACTTCTCTGTATTTGGTCAGATTGAAAATCTTTGAATGGATTAAGACTCTTAGAAGACATTTACATCAAATTCAGGAAAACGGAGCTGGTAGAAATTTCATAACTGCCTCGCGTGTGAATTCACGGCTCATTACACATGCAAGAATGCAGAGATCAATCTGAAATCTACAACTAGCAACGGATTCAACTTTTGAATAATAAATTCATTAATGGATTCTTGGGGGGTACGCTTGACTTGGTTTGACTGTAAATAAAATAATATAATCAATTCCTTTCAGGAAGGTGATCATGCATTCATTTAAAGCAAAGAGGTTTTTGCTTCAAGACACGATCAAGTTTGGCTGTCCTGCAAAAATCTTCATGTCAGAAGCTATAAAGTTTCCAGATTACAAGGTATTATCATGGTCTTCGGTTCAGGCTTATTTGTTAATTGATACAACATTGAGTGTAAAGTGAAAAAAAAGTGATATATTTTCTTGTATTACTCATTAATAAATTGTTTTTCTAGTTAAGTTTTAATGATATCAAATACATTAGTAAATATTATCATTTGATACCAACCTACGCTCTTGTCATTTAGATTGGAGATAACGTGCACTAAGCGACTCTAACGAGACATGTCTGGCAAACTAAGAAATGATGTCCAAAACGGGAAAAGGCCCCTGTTTGAAATCATGATTCATATTAAGTTACCAAATGAAGAGGACCACAAGGATCATGTTACTGGAGAGGTACACCTACTGTACATAATCAGAATCCAGAAAATATGGTTTAAATTTATTCATAATTATACAAATCAATAAAACATAGTTTCTAATGGAATGACTGTAATAGATGACTACTGAATCAGACATGAAATTTTAGCATAATAATATTAGCAAAGCACATCATTCATTACATTATAACTCTCAACACTCTAGAATAACATTGTACATTCTTGGGACATTCTAGTTACAGTGATACAGTCAACTCTCTCCAAGACCGACACCTTTGGGACCAGCACTAAGTGTCCATCTTAACGAGAATCAAATAAAGGGAGTAAAGGAAGGCCGCAGGGACCAACTCTAGGTGTCCATTTTATAGAGGTGTCCGTCTTTTAGAGAGAGTCTACTGTATATTTCTGTTTTATTCTGACAATATCATATAAAACCAGATTCATCGATATTCAACAAGATACTCTGACTTTTACCGACCTCATATCTGTAGAACAAATATTAAAAACTTTTCGATCCTGTTTCAAGGTCCTAGAATATGGAATTCATTACCGAACGACATCAAAAATGCCCCGTCTTTTAGTATATTCAAGCGTATGATCAAACCATTTTTAAGGGTCAGACAGAATGCAACCTAAATACCTTAGCAGCTTATGTCTATATTTTCCTCTAAACACACTTATATACTTAAATGAACGACTTTTTCTTTATTTCTTAAAATACCGCCTAGTATTTAAATTGCCCGTGGGGGGAAATCTCTATTTCTCATAAGCTCGGCTTCTCGGAGATTTCCCCGCCACAGTCACTCCTCCCAAGTAATGCACAAATTTTAAATTTAATGTTAATTAACCTATTTATTATCGCTTTTATTTTGCTTGTAATTTATTGTGTGTGGCAAAATAATAAAATAAAATAAAATAAAATAAAATGAAATAACATAGTTTTCAGGAAGTACAGTACAACTTAATTAATTATTATCTAATACCAGTTTCATGCTGTGTCGATCTGTTCAACAGTTTGGTGGTATGCTACAAACCATTGACGAAAGCCTAGTTGATAAAATACATTATTATCCTGGTAGGTGAAGGAGTCAAAACGGTAGAAGAAATGAACAGGCACCTACACCACCATGTCAGAAATAATCTTTTTGCTGGTTTGACTCCTCCACCAATCACAAACAGGCGATATTATCCCAAAGATGTGGATATCAGAAACCATATGTA
This sequence comes from Porites divaricata, assembly GCA_038088405.1. Lineage (NCBI taxonomy): Eukaryota > Metazoa > Cnidaria > Anthozoa > Scleractinia > Poritidae > Porites > Porites divaricata. The sequence goes on from JBBMOI010000006.1 coordinate 10,605,356, forward strand.
CAAAGCAACTATTAAGCAGATGCTATCCACGGTTGATCAGGAAAACCTGGAGAAAAAAATTAAGCAATGGAGGCAACAAAATTCCGAAGACCTCTTTTTCTTCAGACCTTGCTCCGTAGCCTCAGCAGAAGTTGCATGTGGAGAAACATCCAAATTGAATGCAGGTATACATGTAGATACAAATGCCACACAAAACCTTCTCTTTGCTCATCAAACTGCTTGGCAGAGGTACTTGCATGATCAGCCTTTATAGCAATGAAATCACGCTTCTAGATGCCACTTACAAGACAATGCGGTATGAGCTCCCTCTCTTCTTTCTTGTGGTGAAGACAAATGTCAACTATGTAGTGGTGGGCTCCTTTGCCACACAAAATGAAATGGCAGCCTCCACCAAACATTAAGCTCTTTGCATCTTCCGTGACTGGAATCCTACATGGCAACCAAAGTTCTTCATGACAGACTTTTGCTTTGAGGAAATTAATGCTATTGACAAGTCTACATTTGAAGGTTAGTAATTTTTAGTCATTATCAGTGGCAGATCGAGGGGAGGAGCCCGGGGGGCCTGCCCCCCCTTATGTTTAGACCCAACTGAGGCCCAAAGGGCTGAATAATTTTTTTTTTATGAGACCCCCCCCCCCCCCCCCTTCTCTTTATCTGAAGGTCTGGATCTGCCACTGATTGTGTTTGACAGAATATATCCAAAAGGCAATATAATTTATTCACTTTCAAAGGTTCCACTTTGTCCAAACTATGTAGAAAAAAATAAAAATAGAAAAACAGAGATTAGTATATGGGCCTCAAAACTGGAAAATTAAAATTAAAATGATAGATAATTGCCTAAAAAACCTAGCCTGGTGAAAGATGGAGTTGAAGCTGATTTATTCCAAATTAAAGGCCCAACCAATAACCACTAAAATTTATTTTTATTAATGGAGATAATGTTAATTCAAGTCACACAATTGTACAACCTATTGATGACTGCATCTATCATGTGTCAGTCGGGAGAAACAACATCTCCACATTTTTCTGTGGTAAACTAATTTCCTGGACATTGCTATCACACCCAGTAATACGTACTTGCAATATTGCTCAGTGATATTCTTAAGGTCTCAAAAACCACAAGTTTATGACTGTACACTCATTCATTCTATTCATTCCCTAGATGTAGGTATTACCACCACTTACATCTGTGATTTTCATCATGAGCAATGCTGGGAAAGATGGCTCCGAAAAGCAGACAATGGCTTAACTGAGTACAAGGAAGAAGAACTTCAGCTGCAGTGCAGTATATCCAAATTGCCAACAGAAGATTCTTATCATGATAACGTCGCCACTTTGAAGACCCCAACTGCATAACTGGTTTGAGAAAACATGAATGCCAGAAGCCAAGGTATATAAAAAAAAAGGTATAGTGGCAGACTATGATAAGAGTAAAAATTAATCAATTACTCATTTCTTTTTAATTTAATAGTTTGAACAATGCATGAATTATGAATGTGCAGCCATTATCATGGTTGTAGAGGGCTTTTGATCCTCTGTAAACCTGAGATAATGTGAAGTGGGTAATCAATAAGGCAACAGTTAAACCTAGCAACTGTGTGAGGGGTGCACAGCTTCTTCCTGACACCAGGTCTGTCCTTCTTAGGGCTGTGAAGGAAATCAGCACTGATGCATTGATTTTTTTTTTTTTCATCTGAGGCAATAATTAGAATCCAAAACAGGTTGGGTTACATGTCTCTTTGTTCTCAGAGCAGTTAAATGCCTTCTCTTCGATTCAAGGCTGTCAACTGGGAATTTTAACCTTTCCAGTGTGAAAATGGTAGGAAAAATGTTATAAAACACAACTTGGGGTTCACTTTCCTCACTGAGTTCCAAAAGTATTACAGATTTAATTTGTTAGTTTGTTTGTTTGTTGCATTTTTCATTATTGCTTATACTCATGTTTGTTTTTACCTTACACTTCAGCGATGGGTATGCCGGGCATATCGACAAGAACGATTCGTGGTTAGTGTAAACACTAACAATGGTATTGAAAGACTGAATGAACCTTTCTAATATCAGTACCTTAAAGACCGCAACAAAAGTAGCCTTAGTGGAATGATTGCCATCCTTGTTGAAGAAGTTTTGCCTACGAAGTATCAAAGGTAGGACATACAGCATTGTCAATTAATGTAATTATTTGTTTCCTGTAACTGGAAATATTAATCTACATGCATACAGAATTGTATTACATGAACAAAATTTTAGGCACATCTTCTATCAGTAAAAGTAGAGTGGGAATACTTGTAATTTAAAAATGGAACAGAACATGAAATGGGTAAATATATGTAAGAGATCTGGAGAATTTAGTCAAACAATATTAGTCCCACTTGATATCAACATATATACAGGTATAGGTAAACCATGAAGGCGACAGTTTGTGGTGACTATAGCACTAAAAAAATTTCTTTTATCCTTAGTGAAAAGGACATTTGGAAATTTCAGGTATGCAGAACTGAATACAAGGTTTAGTGGAGGATACAAGTGCTAACATAACAATGAAACCACTTCGAAGTTCAGCTCTTCTTTCCCCACCACCAGCGTTCTTTTGTGTGCTCTGCTGGATCCAATTCGTCCTGATAGAAATTCAAAGAGTGTGTGATAGCAGAGTGTTTTAATTTTTCTTAGACAAACATTGCATTGAAAGTTGTGAAAAGCCACCACATTTCTTAGTAAAGCAACAACTTGAATAGAATTATGCTGGATTTTATGTAAATAGGCAGGCATCATTGCAACTTTCAAGGAAGATTCCTTCACTGGATGACCACATTATCCTTTGGTGGAACTGAGGGCATGCCACAAAGCAGCTGCCCAGATTTTAGCCGCACTGGTTTCCTTTGTAAGCATGTCTTTGCTGTTTTTGAGCAAAGAGATGACTGGAAATGGGATGCTCTACCTAAAAGCTACAGAGAAAACCCATATCTATGTCTTAATGACACCATTGTATCTGGTACTATAATGAGGAAATTAACAGATGGCCCTCCATTGCCTTACCTTGAGACACACTGTGAAAAAGAAAACCATTCAGTCCAGACATCAGAGAAGGAAATAACACAAGAAGCAGCCAAATGCAGGGAGGTGCTAAAACAACTGTCAATTCCCTGACTTAAAATATTGGTGATGTGGTCCTGAAAGAGTGTGGAAGCTCCCTACAAGCATTACATGGGAAGTTTTCTTCTTACCACCCAACAGATGACAAGGTAGAGACCACACCCTTTACAACATTTTGCTCATTTTTTCTTTTCTTTGAGAAAAACCAAAAAAATACCCACATTGTACCTCTACCAGTACGATGAAAAAGAAACCCATTTACCAACAGAGTTGGCAAGCAAGTGAGTGCAGTAAATGCCAAGAATGGTATCACCCAGCTTGCAAAAATATTCCTAGTTCAGCAATGAAGAAAAAAAGCAAGTGGTACTGCAGCACGTGCCAGAGATCTGAGCCAGCTTAAACTGAGAACAACCAACATTAATCCTAATGCAACTTTCTTTATTGCATTATTATTACTCATATATGTTTTATACCAATGAAATAAGAGTTTTCCTAGGGATGCAACAATCACAAAAAATCATTCTTCACATGTAATGCAGGTATCAGTTTTTCCATAGAGAGGGGTTTTGGTATTGCAATTTTTTGGGTCAAATTCCTCACGGTTGGGACTGAAAAATACTTTAAATCTGATAAAATATCCCTTTCTGGGCTTTAAAAAGCAGCAGTTTTGGGCAAAATTTGCGGTCAAAATTCCCAGATTGGGAACAAGGGGACAAGGCAAGAAGTGTTCAAATGCCCATACCCCCAACCCCCCCACCTCTCCACTGCAAAATAATTATGACGAATATTCCCAACCTTCTCAAACTAACAAAACCTTCTTTCAAAAGAGACACCAGTTTTTATGAGTTTTATTTTATAGTAAATTCTAAAAAAAATCTTCGATAGAAAATGATCATGATATTCAAGCGTACATTAACTGTTTTATCTCAACGTCATTTTCATGTATGGAATGTTCTCCAAACTTTAGCAAGACATTTTAAAGATCATATTTCAGTCTATGTCACAACACAACAACTGAACAAGAAGCACTTTAGAACGCTTCCAGTGGTCAATTATGATGAGGAATTAGCGATGAAAATACAAAATAATATACTTACCATCATTTCGTCGACGGAGGTTAAATAAAATATAATAAGCTGATTTAGCAAAGACAACGCGACGGCTAACAGAACGGCGCGCGCACAAGAAAATAAACGATTGGGACTGGGTCGAGAACTCGGTCGCGTCGCCAGAAAAAGTGATTTAGCAAAGAACAATAGGACGTGTGGAATGTGAAAGCACATGTTCTCGAAGTTCGTTTGTTCGTTGGTTCTGTGAGGTATTAGTAGGCTATTTTTCGCTTTGTTAAAATCTGATTGAGAACATAAACATGCTTGACTTATGAATTTATTTCGGTGACTTAACCACCTTGCACGTTGAATGGAATGTTCGATTTTTGAATCGCTTTTAATTTTGATAAGCTTAGCAAGGAATTTTGTTGACTGAGCTCCATGATCACCGCTTGAACGTTTGGTCTGAGGCTTTGCGTTTGGTAAGTTACATGTACTTGTAAAAGTGCAGTGCTGTACTAATTTGTACTTTTTATATTCCCTAATTTTGTATTAAACTTAGCTGGTTTTCATCTGTGTGTCGTCATGTTTTGCTTTCGCAATGGAAATGATGCAATGGAAATCAGTGTAAGCTTAGAAAACAGAAAAATAGTTGCAGCGTTTAATATGGCGAGTCTCGCAACTGTTCGCGACGCTTTGCTTATTTCTCGTTACCAAAACATAATCGATGACGTGGAATTCGCTCTTCTTTACGATGAAAGTTCGTCAAGACTGACGTTCCCATATTGTAAGTTTGAGCATTTTGACATTGACGCTTGGGACGAGTCTGAATGCCGGACCGAGTTGAGGTTTGGCAAGCAAGACCTCGATTTGCTTCGTAGGAATTTGCAAATTCCAGACGAAATAATATTGGTACATACGGCATATCCGTAAACTTTGAACTTACTTTTTCTGGTCACTTTCTTCTAGCTCCATTTCTCCTTAAAAATAATCAAACAAAATAATTTTTTAACGTGTATGTGGCTTTTTCTAAAGTTTAAAAATATTTGAAAAGTAGCGATAATTTGCAGCCGGTGCATGGCGGTAAAACCCGGTAAGAAATAGACACTAAATCGATACTGAACTAACAGTTCATGGTGGGAAACACAACGGTTTAATATTTATCCATAGGACTATAAAAAAAAGGCACCGGAAGCAGTTCAAAAGCCAATGAAGGTTTGGTCAAATGCCGGGAAACCATACAAAAGCGCACTTGGATAATTCAGACAACTTTTTGTTTGAGTTGTCACGCTATAAGTTTAGCGTGGTATCAAAATAGCTTAAAAAGCTCGCTTTCCCATTTGAAGATACAAAAATCATGTCATAAAATATCACTTTACATAAAAGGATAATTTTTTTTACCTTTTCAACTTGAAAACAGTAAAAAAATCCAGACGTTGTGACCGCGACGTGAAAACAAGGGAATTGCCGTCGTGAACGAAACGCGACCTTGACCTGACAACGTCAACATTGGCACCGGAAGTCGGATCCAGACTACTCCGCGCGTCATCACGTCGTCATTTGACGTCGCGTTGTCTTTGCTAAATCAGTCTAGTGCCTATTGCCGAAGCCGCACGTGATCGCACGCTGACCATAAGGCCTGAGGACTCTTGTAGCGGGAAGTAAACATGGAGAACACTGCACAGATGCTCCGGAAACAATGGGGACATTTTCCCTTCCTAGGTAAGTCAGTGATTATCTACAGCTCTTCAATAATCGAGGAATTATGTAATCAATCTTTGACGTAAGCACACTGGTATTGGTAGAGCGCTGCACCGGTGTCGCAGAGGTCAAGGGTTCGAATCTCATTGAAGCCTGAAATTATTTCAGGCTTTCTTTTCGCAACTGCAAAAGTTGCGTATATAACTGTGATGATCTTCTTCCATATAATTTTGGTTTTTAGAAACAGTGTCTTTTTTCCCAGTATAAGGACCCAAAGTTTCTCGCCTTTTACGGTTGCTCGACAACAATGGCAATTTATGATTGATTTAAGTGAACACAAGCTCAATACAGTGTAGTCCTTTCGTGACTTCGTCGCTCGATCGGCAGTTTGGCGATCTATTTCGCTCGGTGGCTTAGGGGGTGTTTACATTGAGAAAACTCGCGCCGCGAGTTTCATACCGACATGACTTTTTGATTTCGTATCGCGTTTACATGATAACCACAGGTGGTCCAAGCGTAAAATCACCGGTAGCCCTGTGCGTAATATGAGAGTTTGTATGGGAGAAATAGAGTTTGAAACTTAGACGAAATAAATGAAGTAAAAGCGATAAAAGTTATCAATAAAGTGTAAATATTGTTACCTGGAGTCGTTGTCTTTGTTTGTACAAAGTTTCAGCGTGATTTGAGTACTTTTACATCATCTAACCTGACAGTGTAATAATAAGAGACAAGGTAGGACAGAATCGCTCGATCGACCTTCAGAGCTGCTCAGAATCAGCTCCAAATTTCACGCGAAAACACAAACACACTTACATTTTACGCCGCCGAATCCACAAAGTGGTACCTTAAGATCACCTTCCGACAATCCGTTCCGGTAAACCTTGCGTTTGGATCGCACAACTCGATCGAAAAGATCAACTACAGTTCAAAAATCGGCGCCATTTATCCGTGACTAGGAAAAGTGTAACATTTCAACCGTTTTCTCGCTCGGCGGTGACTGGGCGCTAGCGTCAAATAACAACTCACCGGGAGAGGGGGACATTTCTTCGTTACGACAAATCTCTACACACCCACCTCCCAGCAAGGTCCACTTCTTTGTTTTCACTCAGCCAATGAACGAAGCGCTGGAGGAAACCATCCGCGGGTTTTGTGAAAGTTTGTTGTCATGGCCAGGTAATTGTTATTTATCATTCGCGTGTAAACAAAAACTATATTGTAGAGAGACTCGAAGGTAGTTTGTTTATATTCGTCGGTTGTTTTGATCAATTAAGAGCATACGGCCAAGATATGTTCTGTTGTGGACACGCCAAAATTCTTTTTATATAACTTCAAAAGATATACGCTAGGCGCTAAAAGTAAGCAATCTAATCTACAATCTGAGAAGTCGATTGTTTGGCAGAAATTCTTCCTAAGATTTAATCAGATAATTTGCTAAAGAATGCACTTTTGCGTAAAGAGGAATAATGTCAAGACGTGTACACTGAGTTTTGGGCGACATTTTTGTAGAACAAGATACGCAATTCCTACTCAATAATATTCGTACGATGCGTTGTATTTAAGCTTGTAGCTGACAACAAAATATACCGCTTTATCGTTTTTTGGTCATCACTTCTTATCAAAAGTATACCTTTATTACATGTCCAATACTTTTAACTTTCAAAGTTTTTTCCTCTGGCAAGAAAAATGTTTAGCGATTTGACCCTTACTCTAATTTGCGAGACAAAGTTGTTTGGTTTATAAGAAAGTACTTTTTCGCTTCATTCATCTGACAAATGAACTCATTGAAAATTCTATAAAAGGAAGAAATGTACATTATGATTATAGTATTATCCGGAAGAGAAATATGGATTACTCTTTCATGGCTGATGAGTGCCGTATGATTTTTTTTACGAGTTGTGAAGAATCACAAATGAACGAGCGAGTTGGCGAATCTTTAAAGTAAGTGAATAAAAATCGCACAAGCGAACCAACCATGAAGCTTGTATTTGTTCTGAGTCCAGAGATATTACAAAGGTTTACTTTCAAACTATCAATACAAAATCAATGCAAAACCAATGACTGAGTGAGAGAAACTTTAATTCCACCGAAATAACATTGTAAGCGCTTCATCATTTTTAATAATGTTAAAAATGTTTTTTCGATAATTTAGGGGAAAAACAAAACTGGATTCCAAAAAGCGTTATTTCTTGCAAGTTAAGATAATAAACTAATAAAAAGCTTATAGATCAAGTTTTTACCTTCCATGAGAATGTCCAAGCATGTTCATAGGCAAAACTCCATAAGCTAAACTCAACTAATCACAGTTAGAAGCTAATACTCGTAATAATTTTCGTTGTCTTCTCATTCGTGAATGCGTGAATGAATGAATGGAGTTCGTTTGGCAGAATTTCCTCCAGCGCTTCGTTCATTGGCTGAGTGAAAACAAAGAAGTGGACCTTGCTGGGAGGTGGGTGTGTAGAGATTTGTCGTAACGAAGAAATGTCCCCCTCTCCCGGTGAGTTGTTATTTGACGCTAGCGCCCAGTCACCGCCGAGCGAGAAAACGGTTGAAATGTTACACTTTTCCTAGTCACGGATAAATGGCGCCGATTTTTGAACTGTAGTTGATCTTTTCGATCGAGTTGTGCGATCCAAACGCAAGGTTTACCGGAACGGATTGTCGGAAGGTGATCTTAAGGTACCACTTTGTGGATTCGGCGGCGTAAAATGTAAGTGTGTTTGTGTTTTCGCGTGAAATTTGGAGCTGATTCTGAGCAGCTCTGAAGGTCGATCGAGCGATTCTGTCCTACCTTGTCTCTTATTATTACACTGTCAGGTTAGATGATGTAAAAGTACTCAAATCACGCTGAAACTTTGTACAAACAAAGACAACGACTCCAGGTAACAATATTTACACTTTATTGATAACTTTTATCGCTTTTACTTCATTTATTTCGTCTAAGTTTCAAACTCTATTTCTCCCATACAAACTCTCATATTACGCACAGGGCTACCGGTGATTTTACGCTTGGGCCACCTGTGATGATAACTGGGTCATTTCAAATCTCGTTAATTGAAGGTACACTTCATGTTGATAAAATGCACGTGTGATTCAAAATCGCGAACATTACGCATGCGCTACCCGTTCCAGTCTACCGGCAAACCCATTTCACACCGTCGGGGGTGGAAGCGGAATCATGAATCATGAATCACAGCTGTAAAATTAAAATGAATCATGAATTATTGTGTATACAAACTAAAGAATCATGGATCACTAGAGATTGTTAAAGGAATCATGAATCTCGAAAAAAAATTATGTGAATGAATCATGAATCATTGGGTAAAAATAAGGAAGGAATCATGAATAACGAAGGACAAATGATTCCGCTTCCACCCCCAACACACCGGAACTTGTGGTCGTTTCATGTTTACATGATACCATTGCGAGATTTCGTACCGGAGTGAAATTCTCGCCCCGGTACAAGAACCGGGGTGAACTCGCGCCGGGGTGACTCGCGCCAGCATGAAAATTGTGGTGGTATCATGTAAACAAATATAGAGCCATGAGAGGGAACCGGAGTGAACTCGCTCCGGGCCGAAAGTCGCCCTGGTGTCATGTAAACACCCCCTTAGCGGCTGTGCTCAATTTGCAGCTTTTTTTAATTTCCAAGGCTTACTTCCGGCAAATGAAATGAACTAAATGTAAAAAGTGAAATAGAAATAGTGAAAAATTCAACTTCTAATTAAATCTTTTCTTATGGTTTAGAATAAACTATTCTCGAAACTGAGAATGTTTTGATCAAAGCTGTGTAACTCGAACCGAAACTGTGCATGGAACCTTGCATTTATTTCCTGTACTTATCTCACCTATTGTATGGAATATGTGTGAACATCTTCATTATGAATCGGTATATTTCCAAGGGCTACACAATGAGCAGGAATACTATACAGCTATTTCAAGAAAGGTTGTTGGAAAAAGTGCACGCGACAATCCCGAAAGTTATTGTGGGTGGTTTTGAGTTTGCTGTTCTTCAAAGAAATTTGAAAGAATGGCACTAGAGGCCACGGACGTATGTTTGCGCGTGCTAAAGGAAAACAACAAAAGAAGTTTTGACAGCTACAGTGTCAGGAACAGTGTAGTTGATCATATCCCATATTACCTTTCGGGATTGTCCCGTGCACATTTTTGCCGACAACCTTTCTTGAAATAGCTGTATACAGAGCAGGGGCAGCTGTAGTGTCAACTATTACTGGTATATTTACTGATTAAATATTGAATGAATAATAGAAAGGGGTGTGAACAAATTCTAATTCCATCTATTTCGCTTCTATGCGAATAGTTTTAAAGTGTTTGATAATTCTCATTTTGTAGAAAATATCACGTTTAACTACAGTATCCTCAGTGATTCTGTGTGGAAAGCGAAGTTTGAAGTGTATTTCCGCTTCGAGAACGCTGTGGACAGTCGTCACATTCCTGAGGGTCTTGCTTGTTTATGCGTGTAATATGAGCTCACTGTCACGCCATCAAGAATAAAAATCGAAACTCAATAACTATAGTCAAGACAGTCAATTTTCCCAAGCTAGCCTACACCGGTTCTTACATAAACGATAGCACAAATTTAGGCTATATAGGTTCTTAAATAGATTGTTATTTTCTGAAGTAAAAATACATTGCTTTGCTTTGTCAAGAGCATGGTCTCTTGGTTTTGTATAAAGGGGGCCTAAGTGGCATATTTTAGCCTAGCAGGTCCTTAAACACCAGGTTGTTAGTCCCGGGTTTTTATTGTATATTAAAGCATGAAAGGAGAAAATGATATGTAGTCTTGTCAAGACCCAGGTCTGTGCAGTTTTTGTGCGAAAGATATTCGGAGAAAAAAGTTAACAAAGTTTATCGTGCTTGTTGTCATTTAGTTTGCCATGAAAGCATTCATCTCCCGAGGGCTCGTGATCGTGCTGAGCATTCAAAATTCTGAGTATTCCTGTACAATGACTGTTTGGCAAATCGCAGAGATAAATTCCTGGTGTCTCGGTTGCTATTATATTTTAAATGTCGCGTCACGGAAATGTTAGACCGGAGCTAGCCTTATGTTGTTTTGGTCTACCAATCAGCGGTTGAGGCTGTATTTGTTCACGTAGTATGGCAATGCACAATTGACGTGCAGTGCAATCGCACAATTACTCGTAACGCTCAATTTAAAATCAACAATAATGATTCTATTCTATCCATTTTGTAAAACAGTTTGGATAAGACAGCTTCGGAGCTGCCCTTGGAAGTCTGCACTGATCCTGCTTTCTTTTGGAACATTGTGTTTAGTGATTACTGTTCTTATACATCGTGGAATACATGGCAAGTTTGGAGTAGGAATTCATGGACTAATTTTGGTCTTCTTGGGATCACTCCCTTTTGTCGCCTTATTCCTTTTACGGTTAAGTCAACTTAAACTAAGGTGGTGTCCCTCACTGGCAATAGCTCAGTCACTTTCGATATGTTTGGTTATCTACTACCTTTCAAGTAACGGCCTTTGGTGTGCGCAACATCCACACATGACGCGCGCATTGTGCGCAAAACTTGTCCAGTTTAAGTCGTTCGCGGCGTCCTCAAACATAACTTTTTGGTGGTTGACGCTGGGTGACCTCTTGGCTGTTCACCGTGGCCGTGTCAGGCCAATTCCATGGGAGCACGATGTTGATATTTGTATCACACCTGAACAATATCCACTATTTGAAAAAGCTCTCAGGTCAAATGCTAGTTATTTCCAACCAAAGGCCGAATGCCTGGAGTCAGGACATTGTTATCTACCTATCGACATGGAAAAGCTTGGGCTGACAACCAGGGAAGCAGAGGGCGTGAACGTGGATATCTGGACTTGTCCGCAACTTTCTGGAAATATAAAGCGTGTTTTTTATTGCAATGACTTTATGAATGTACCTGGCTTTCTTCCAGAAAGACATGCTATATTGTCAAAACATTACGGAAACTACTCTGCCGTCAAATATGCACACCACGCTACCATGTGCAGAATCTGGAACGGTTGACTGTTTGGAGAAACCATCCACATAGACCTTACGTCATTTGGCGATCGTACAAGTCCGCAACACATATACATAAAAACTAGCACTTCAAGTGTGCTGGAGCGGTGAAACTGGTCCGGGTGAGTGTAATCCTGAATAAATCCGTTGTTGACAGTCAGTGACTTTTCAACAACCTTTGCGGTTGTCATCTTCAGAGTCAAAGTGAGTTGAATCGCGACAGTTGATGGTACTAAACTCTTGTTATGGATCTTATTAGTCAATTAAGTCGCGATTTGATATAATAGAGGATTACCGAGTCCCTGCAAACAAGTTATAGTTACATAATAGCATGGTAAATCACACTTTGGTTTGGTTTGTTAGCAGTTTAGAACCATAAATTATAAAGTACTATTAAATATTTGTTGCTTTTTTTCTTTTATCTACGGAAGGGTTATTTTAGAGAAACGTAATGTGTATCTTACATTTACCAGTTGTAAAGCTTTATAGGTTAAAAATCCAAGTTAGCCGCTAAAATGGTCTCCAGAAAAGTGAATACCTCATTATAGGAAATTGACGCTTCATGAAATTAACGTGAATCTCAATAATCCACGTTTTTGTAAACGTTAATTTTCTCACCATTAATTTAGTGTAGCGTTAATTTCAGCGACCTCAATCTCCATGATTTTGGCCCCAAATTCTCGATACACTTAATTTGGACATTCAGGGTGGTGCTCCGGCAGTGAGGCTGTGATGAACCCTCGAAATGGACAGATTTATTCGCTGGATCCCCTTCGTGCGTTTAGGGAAAGAACCACTGAGAAAGTTTCCATTTTGGATTATACGTTTAACTTTGTTCCATTTGTCTCAGCAAGTTCAACCTCGTTCCCAGGTTCTCTCTCCTACCCGTCGATCTCTCTGGCTCCCTTGAAGCGCGACGTCTGACGTCACAGGTCTTTCTGGCTCCCTAGGAACGAGGTTACATTAATTCTCCTCATGATTGTCTGAGAAGGGGACTACTAAGGAACAATATTTTTACACTCAGTGCCATATGAAAAATGAAATGTAAAACATCGATCAGCAACGTTTGCCTTGCAAGAGCTCTCGATTAAAAACTCGCAGGTGATTTAAAGGGCCATTTTTCATTGTCATAGTTAGAAACTTCACTCTGCCATGCAAACTGGCGATTATTATTATTATTTTTTTAAATAGAAAAGACCCTTAGTGTCTAACGTATGACACAACCGAGAGACACAACATATGGTACAACCGAGAGTATTTTGAGGGAATCTTATAGTAATTAATCATTTATTTTATGTATTTATGTGTAATTGATTTTTTGAAAACCATCTTAACGAAATTTGCAGTCATTTGAGTGAAAAGGCGTCAAAAGGCAGGTTTCTTAAGCCCGAGAAGCTTCAAAATCACTATAAAGAAGGAAAAGGAAAGGAAAAAAGAAAGAGCGAGGAGAAGGAGGGAAGGATAGAGAAGAGAAAAAAGCAATGGTTGCACTCTTAGTTTTTATAATAGTTACTATTGCAATGGCGAAACACAAAGCAAAGAAAGAAGTTAATACACAGGAGATAAAGTTCGAAGCAAGAGTTCCATTAGTCATAAAGACTAATGGAGTGTCAAATAAAAGCATGTCATTGACGAAAAACGTTTGGCCGAAAAAAAAGAAATAAACTGTTGGACGCAATTAATAGATCCATTTGGCGATAACGTTTTGAAAAATCCGGCTAGACTTACTTGTTTATTATTAAATTATGAATTTTGTTCAGGTACCTTTTTTGTTGAAGTCATATTTGGGCTCGCTTGTTGTCCGCTAAAGCCAGACGTGATTGTTGCATTAAGCACTCGCGTGGCTCATTGAGAGCTTACGCCATTTTGCTTGTGATGAGAGAGTGATTGTAAGCGCAAAAATAGCCATATCGACTACCAGACCAAGAGTAGAGTCGAATTTCTAAAATGTGATGAAACAAGTGGGAACTGTAAGAGCCTCTCTAAAAGGTACCTGTGACGTGGCACGTTGCTTTCGACGCATGTTTCCCATCAACCAGGGGCACCCAAACGAGAAAAAAGTTCAAACCACTTTAACATAACATTGTTACTGTAACGTGTTTTAGTATTTAAACAGTAGACATAGGCATATTTTTATCCCCTAAAAATTTTTCATCTGTTCGGATTCCCTAGCTGAAAGTCTAGTGATCCGAAAATTATAGGGATCAAAACTTACCTTTTCGAAAGTTTCAGCCAGAAAAAAGGCTCTCGAAAATTCTAGGTGACCTTTTTAGGGTAAAAATCCGTTAAAAATGGGCAATTATACCATGTTTTAGGTGTTCGAAAATCCATATCAAGAATTTGTTATTGTTGTTGTTGTCTTTGGTAGAGCTAACTTGAGCAACCACGACAAAGACCACGGAAAGAAGAAATTAGGAAAGAAATAGGCAACACAAAAACTTTGAACTTGATTGACACTTTTTGGGCAAATTCTTTTGCTGTCATCGCGCTTTTAGAATGTTGCCGCTTCCTTACCATCAAATGCATGTAGCACTTTCCACTTTAATCGTTAATCGGCAAATCATAGTGCTACATGAGTTTAAAGTTGAAACCTCATATTACTTACAGGTGCTAGTGCCCTTGCCAATTTCAACGTGGACGTATATGCCCTAAATTTCATAAAGTTCTGTCTTTATGATTTCGGTTTCCTTGTCCTTGGACAATTGAAAGCGCTTCCCTACCAAACCAACTGTATTTTGAAACTGTTTGAGAAGTAGTTAAAATGTATTTAAGTGATTTAAAAACTCTTTATTCCGTAAATCTGTTTTATTATTTGCTTTATAAATATATTTTTAGAAAATGTAAATATAACAAAGCTAATGCAAACGCTTGCTTGCTGGTTGAAATTGCGTCGTATGGCGGGGGCTGCCTGGCTACTTTTTTCTTATGAACATTTCCAAGGGGCAGTGGATGTTCACAGGCTAGCGCTTCTAGGTTATACACCGGCGTATGTACGATAGAGCGATTTTCGTATGACCTTGAAATGAAAACGCGCGAACAAAACAGAAACAACAAACGAACGGAAATAGAGCGATTTGATTGGTGTATCGAACGGATACAAACGCACCTGGCTTTTGGTTGGCTAAGCGAACGCTCGGGTAAACAAACTTCATGCCCGAAGAACTTTCTAGAAATTGCTTTGACGTCATACTGCAACACGATTGGTCAGTCGAACAATGCCTTCTCCATATTAGGGTTTTCTTTGGCGGGAAAACGAAGAGTCCATGTTTTGTTCTTTCCATCCATTGGCTGATAAAACAAATAACAAACACTTACAGAAACCATTTTTCAAGGTCATACGAAAATCGCTCTATACTTAAAATATGTATGAATACAGCGCCTCTGTGTACTGGACTGGGGATTTATTGTTTGTACAAGATTCTGTTAATTGCTTCTATGACTTCTCTAGTGCGCCAGATAAACACAAGTGGATGCAAAGATGTCGTGAGAAAAACAAACGTAACCATAAATGTGTACAAAATTTTTGCATGTTCTAGTTTCTCTGTGCACACATAAACTTTACAAAAGGTAACAACAGTAACTGGGACATAGCAAACCAAGATAAGGACAATGATAAAGAGAACTGTGCAGGCATACTTTTTAAACCGCGCAAAGTCAAATAAATTTCTCTGGCAACTGTCTGTAGAGTTCCAGGGTCTGTGTTGGTCTATTTTCAGTTGATGCCTTCGAACGAGCAAGAGGATTTTGACGTAGACAACCACAATTATGCACAAAAAGGCAAATTTAACTGACTTGGTCATAAGAAGAAAGATCTTGTCATTCAGCCAGAATCTAGTCATGCTCATTGATATCGAAACACAAAATGCCACGAACACAGCTATGGTTATTCGTTTCTGCGTCACTACTTCCTTGTATCGCAGGTGAAGATGAAGTGATAGATAACGATCAATTGTCATAAAAGTTAACACTGCGAATGAAACATTTAGAGTAACCTGTGAAAAAAACTCGAACGTCAACCGAGTACCGCAGTATACTTTAAAGTTTTTCGTTATTTCAGCTGCCTTGAAACCGACAAATGCTGGTCCAGCGATAAATCCCAAGATAAAGTCACAAAAGGCAAACCATCCAAGTAATATGTATTCCGGCTTATGAAGTGACGCTGTTTTCCAAATTGCAATGACGATCAGCAGGTTACCAATTGTGGAACACAAAGCAAAGAAAGACGTTAATACACAAGAGATAACGTTCGAAGCAAGAGTTCCACTAGTCATAAAGACTGGAGCTGTGAAATAAAAGCATGTCACCGACGAAAACTTTTCATCGTTCGAGAATGTAGGGGAGCCATCCATGTTAATACACAGCAGGCATTAAAGTGACTACAGTTTAACAATTCGATTGCATGAGGAAGGCGGGGTACTCAAGCGAAGAAATACGCTATATTTACACAGATTGTATCGTTACGTATTGGCTTCCCTGAATTCTGATTTTATCAACCGTTACGTTTAATAGAAAATTGCATTTAGCTTTAATACAATATGTTTTGTTTGTCATGTTTCACTTCTGACAGAATATGTAAAGCCCACATTCAGTATCGAGCAATCAATGAATGTTTTACAGGATGTCTTAAGAATAATTTAAGCGGTTCAATCAATCAAGCACGCATCGCCACGGAGGGTTTATAAAATTTATCCTAACCAATAAGAAAATGTTATATTTTAAAACGATTTCCGTTGAAGGTGAATTATATCTATAAATGGAATTCTCTTAAAAGACTTAAGGCTCTATTTCAATTTACTCGCAAGAATAATTTCAAACTCTGAATGGCTAGAACAAGAAAAAAACAACAACAAAAACCAAAAATGGCACGAAAATTGTATTAACGTCTTCAAATGTTTAATCAGATATTTGTTCTTTGACGAAAGACATTAAACATTGTTGTATTGTAAGCAGGTTACAATATCGGGCTCTTTTAGTTGCTTCTGCAAAATAATTGCACTCCGATATTACGGCGCATAACAACGCCATCTCAATACCGTGTGAAGGTCTCTCGAGAAGAGTAAAAAAAGATATCACCTTTAGCTTTTTTTTGTTAAAGTAAACTGAATAAATGAAACCATGCCAGCATATTCCCTCTTTTAATTTCCTTTAAGTTAAGCTCCCTGGGTCAAACAATCTAATGTTTGCCACACTACCTAGTGATATATATAATTTTATATAAAAAAGTTAAGAGTGAATTATAACATAGCGCCCGTGATTACCCTATATAGGTCTTATTGAGCCCCTATGAACAAAATCGTTTATTCACGCACGTTCGTGCGTTAATGTGTTTTTCGTATCTTTTCCAAAGTAGTAAGTACTAAGTACCCAAAAATCGACGGCAATAATGAAATACTTCCTAGCATTTTCGGAATTGAGTTTCTAGCCACTCAAACCAACAGCAAAAGCAGTGAAGATGTTTCGCATAACAAGAAAAATTACACAAGAAGACGAATTTATTACTCACAAAAAACTGCTGCCAGGTCTCTCCAAACTTCCTGCATGCATCCGTAACTCGATATACGCACCGCGGCTAAGCATGAAAAACTTCTTAAAAAAATAAATAAAAAATAAGCAAAGTACTTCAAGCTAAGGTTGTGACTTTTACTGCTGACAGATAAATACATCAACAGTATGACGCTATATTAATTTACTAATAAAACTTTTCAAACGAATTACTAAGAAAGTTCTAATTTAGCACTTGTTGGCACCATTTGTCAATATAAATTTACACTGATAAGAAGAGTTATTAACGAAAAGAAATTCATTATTTTGAGGAAAACAAAAAGACAGCCGTTAAGTTACATTTGCCAATGATGACCGTTACATTCTTACCCATGCCTCCTAGGCTCGTTGTACAGATGAAATCCTAAATCGAAACGAAGAATACTCCAGAATTTTTTATTTTGTAGATAAACTTACATGGTACTTTTTGGCCATAGATATGAAAATCTTGCTTTTTAGAATTTTCATTTAACACCTAGGGGAAAAAAAGACGAAAACGTTATTGCTTTTGATGGCCTATCTATGATACTTAACGTTACAATGACTTTTTGTGTTCTTGTTAGTTTTAAACATTACGTTCACAAGGATTCTGACTAGTGCTTCAGTTTATATACGACGACAGTATAATATCACTTTAACCGCAAGTTCCTATTTGGCTTGAACGGTGTGAACTTTGTGAAGAGTTAGAATTGTAACATACCAATTTCCGTATTATAAACTTCCCAGTCTCGACCTATCAATTCATCTACCAAAAATGGCTTGTTGTTGTTCTATTCTTAGTGAGGTTTATTAAATTTCTATACGAAATGCTATGATGTAACTTTTGTCACAGTTATTGTTATAAAATTATAATAATCTTTTGTATTTACACTCTTAAGTTATTTCATCAAGTGCACTTTTTTTGTACTGCTCAGTGGACTATCTCGTCATAAAATTGCGCCATCTAAATTTCTGAATTATTCTGAATTTCATTTGGTAATCTTTTCTTAGAACAATGTGATTTAGACGTTAAAAATTGATAGAGACCATATTTCTACTCTGTGCATGGCAGGATAGAGTTCACTATTTCAGACAATGTTCATCTTAATTTGACTTGATTGTGCAAAATTTGTGAAGGGTTCAAGTCAATTTCCTTCTCAGCCTCGACTTATCAATTTCCACCAAAAATGGGAGATAGCTGTTTTAAAAGCTCTTACTTGCGGCACTTACTTTTCCTCTATTTAAGTTAATAGCAACTAACGAGCTTCAAAAGTGTATTTCGAGTTAAAGTGACGAAAATAAAATCCTCATCGCCGCTGCGACCATGCACGAGTACTAATTGCGCGTATTTCAGTCATCCTTCTCCTCAATGGTTCTGACGGTTACATTTTTTCAGGAACAACAATTGTTTCCAGTTTGTTTCTTTTCAGTTAACGATTTTCATTCCCGTACAGAGAATAAGCTACGTAGCAGGTTTATGTGACTATTTCAAACATTTCGCCTAAATTGTTCAAGTTTGTCCTCAATTTATCCTTTGTCATAGTATTACTCCTAGCTAGTAGATATAATCTTCCCATTATATAAAAGTTGTACTCTAGGGCCTCCTTCGAGTTGATGATAATTCTTCTCCTTGCCAAAATATATCTTAAATATTGCACATTTATCTTCTAAACTCTTCCTTAATATCGTTACAGAATCAAGGTACGTATACAGTTAAAGTATTTAGGAGTGTCAAGTCTAATCTTTTCAATAGGCTTCTAATATTGGCAGTAGTAATTATGAATGCCTAAGGAAGTGACTCACCATTTTTTTTACAACATTCGGCCGGGTGGGTCTTAACCGCTGGCAGTAGGTTGGCCTTTCATTGATCCAATATCAACAAACAGGCCGTCATAAATTTGCATCGTCATAATTGTGTATCTCCTCCATCTCGCTAAACGTTAATATATTTTTCTGGATAACTGCGTCAGTTACAAAAAACGTGCTATCAATGAAGGCCTTGTATTCTGAGTTGTTTAAAGGGGCTGTGTCACTGTTCCTTTTGTTAATACTGTCAATAAATAACGAGTCCTTATTCCCTAGGAAACTTAGTTACGTTGGCTAATTACTTGTGAATAGGCTTGTGAATAGTCAAGTTCACATCCCCAATAAGAAGATAATCTCACTTGAAGACGCAACTTTTGCAGTTGCCAAAAGAAAGCCTAAAAAAAATTCTTGCTTGCCGGGATTCGAACCCTGACCTCTACGGTACCGGTGCAGGGCTGTAAACCATTGAGCGAGTAAGCCAACTGGGAGCAGGCCGTAATTCCCACACTGGGCTTTTCGTTTCTTCCTTTGTCCGTGCGTTCCAGATCGAATTGGAATTAGGAAGTGTTTGATTTTCAGAACAGAGAAAAGGTGGAATACCCGAGGAAAAATCTTCTGGGCCGGGTTGTTCAAAGCTGGGTTAAGATAACCCAGGGTTAGTACGAAATTTGAATTCAGATATGAAAGCTTAAAAAGCAAATTCAGTTTTATTCTTTTTGTGTACAATTTGACGATTAGCTACTCTAAAAGGAATAGAGGAAATTTTCAGAGAAAATGCTTTTGATGAAAAGAAAAAGAGACCCGGGTTAAAATTTAACCCTGGGTTAGCGCTAACCGGCCTTCGAACAACTCGGCCCTGGAGTAAGGGATTTGAACCCGGGTCATATTGAACCCTTGAAAAATAGATAATCAAATAAATAAATGAATAAATCAATATTATTAACTGAAGGCGGCCACTTAATGATACACAATGGAAAGTATTTCTGATGATTTCTATCGTCAGCCACAATTGTTACTACTGTACTCTCTACTGCTTAAACAGATTCTGTCATCTTTGTGTTATTTGTTGAATATTTGGCTCTTCTGTACATTGAGAATAAATCTCCTCTCGTTCTAGCTAAGCGACGGTGACCTGTGGGTCCACTTGCAGAATTCAAGAAGTTGCCAGCATGTAGCAAGTTTGGACTTAAAGCTAAAAAAGTGTTTGTCGCGTTGGAAACTGAAGTCAAGGTGACTCCTGTAGCATTCCTTACCCGAGTACGACGCCTTATAGAACTTAAAGAACCGGTTTTAAGGAAGCTTAAAATTGCTTTACGGAATTCTTGTATTCGAAATGAATATACTAGCGTATTTACAAAGGAATTGCTGTATTGAAGTAGTTTAATGACGTATACTACTCTTATCGAAGGATGCGCACAGTCTTTACAGAAGTGAACAATTATAATTATGGATTCAAAGGGCATCCAAGTTATGATGAAAATTGCAGTAACAACAAGTAAAGTTTTTGATAATTTCTTATCCCTTTCAACATCTCTGCGACGCCTCCGTCGATGTCTCATTCGTATCAACAAAGCGCCGTAAGCGAAACAGGCAATTGCTATGGAAAGTGATAAAGAAATTACTGTAACCATGTTGACGACACCAGATATCAAATTAAAGCGGTATCCCAAATAAAGGCAAGATATTGCCACAGCTAAAAACCAGGTGGTAGTTACAGCGAAAATGTACCATTTTATTGGCGTAGAGTGCCGGTACTTCCAGGGCCAACCGACTGCATAAAGCCTTTCTAAAGAAACGACTGCTAGGGTAAAGACCGAAGCCATGCCAGATGCAATGTCGATAGTGTAGTAGACGGTCTGGATCACTTGGCTTCCGTTCCAGAGGCCAAATTCTACAAAATGGCAGATGTAAAGAGGCACTGCAAAGGTGCCAACCATCAAATCTGCCACGGAAAGAGAAATGAGAAAGTAGTGCGTTGGTTTTCGGATAAGCCTTGTCTTCGTAAATGCTGCGATGGTCAAGACATTTCCAATAACAATTGTCAAGGCGACCAGGCCAAATGCTGTGCTCAAGGCAAAAGACTCAGTTGTGGTTAATGGAGAATTCGGCGAACTTGGCATTTCAGATATGACTGCAAAAGAATAAATAATTTTAGAATACTTTTCTCATGTTTCTTTGGATGACTTATTGATCCGAACTTTACGGTTAATTGTAGGAAATCATAATGGTAATGTGAATGCTTAGCCATACTCTTGAAAATCACAATCTAAATGTAAACACTATACAAATGCTTGGCCAGTCACCCTTTATATTTGCAAGAGTAAACTAAGGCCGTTTTAACTTCTTTGCTAATTTTAATGAAATTCTATCCGTGTAGATTTGAAATTGTAAAGTCAAACAACTTCTTCCATAACAAACCAATCAAACCAAAGCAACTGTAGCCAGCTGTAATTATTTTACATTCTGCCTCAGTTGTGCAGCCTTTTAAGTGTAACACACTGATAAAGAAGACTTCCGACTGAACATTTTAAAACTCATTTGCATGTGATATTGTCTATCTTTATTTGTGGTAAAATGCAATATAGCAGACTGACATTTTGACAAGAATGAGATATTCTTAGGACCTTTCTATGGCTTAGTCTTTCCTATTTGAACTCCGCGACATAGGCTTTCTACTCCAGACTTTATCATGAAAATGACTTTCAGGAAACATGTTAAAAGAATTAAAGGAACCTCTCATTGAAGGGTTAGAATACTACCCTTAACAGAACTGAATGAATAGGTAAAAACATTAAGAGCAATGACAAATCTAAACATAACCTCCCAGAAAAATCGTTTTACAGATGAAAGAAGACAGGAGAAGATCTGAAGTGATACCTGATAAAAATACGGGTTGTCATTGATATTTACTTCAGCTGCCAGGATATCGGGATCGCCTTCCAATCATTCAGACATCTCAGATCTTACAAAAAGGAAAAATAAGGAATACCAAAAAGAAAGTGTTCATTGTTAGGTCTAAGCATATCTCTATTTGCTATACTAAAAGTGCTTCGGTGTTTAAAACAGGAATGCATTAAACAATGAAAAAAGAAGAAAGAAGTCGGTGACAATTTCTTTTAGAGTGCAATTGAAATACAGCACGAACTACTCTCACTAGAATTCTATGCGCTTATTCTGAGATAGAATCCCGGAACAGAAAGATTCTCTTGAACATGGTTAAGGTAAAACCTTAGTTTTCAACACCGTCATTTCATGACGTCTGCCGTAAAGTTCCGGTGTTTGCCACAATTAGTCTGAAGGAAAAAAAGCAAAGTTAAGCTAAGACTTACATATATTCCATCTGTGTCCAGTAGACGGTACCAATTTTATATTTTTTTAGCAACTGCTTTTTTTATCATATCTATGTCTTGAGATTTGGCTTACTAAAAAGGTATCTGAAGCGAATACTGGGAGAGATAATCAGATTGTTATCCGTTTCTGACTAATCAAAATTCAAATGATATACTTAGGTGTTTTGATGGCAGCAGGACTGTTGACACCGGGTTTTTCAGTACGTCATAACATTTAATGAACAAACACTTCATGGCTACGTGTCATAAAATTGAAATTAATTTTCGTTTATCTTACCACAAAATGGAAAATGAAAGATTATAATGTGCAGCTTGCAACTGGCAAGACGGAAATCGCGCCTTCTTCAATTATCATCTGTCCAATCGTTTTTGTTTTTTTTCCTTCTTTCTTCTTCCTCTTCTTCCTTTTTTGTTTTCTTTTTAATTTAACTCGTTTCTTATTTTAAAGAGAACGTGTAAAACAAAGAGGTATTTGATTTGCACATTTTGAACATTTTATCACAAATATGTCATAAAAAGACGTAGGAAGGAGCAGAATGATAACAACAATAACATTCTATCAAGAACTTTAATAAATTTCGCAAGAGACATGTAATTAAAACCTGGATAAATTTTTTTGTCTTTTTCAAGCAAATAATTAAAATTTCACAAGAATGTTAAATGAGCGTCTCCTATAGTTTACTTGAAAAATTGTAAAGGCTATTTTTATTGCCTTAAAAAGTTTGTTAATGCTCTTTTCTCCTCATCTTCCCCCTTTTTGTATAAATAAGACAAGAGATATATAAAGATATATAATTTAAGTAGACACCAACTTAGTCTTTTAGCATATTAACATAACGAATTCTGCAATCTAATTGGCTAATGTACCCGGTATCTATTCCGTGATATAAAAAGTTAGTAGCAATGAGTAGCAAACCTGCGTTTCGAACACAAACAAAACACTAACAACGTTTTAATGAATCGTTGTTGCGATTTGTCTTGGGAAGAAGTGTTAATCAAATACCTGCATTGATGCCAAACCAGTGGCGAAAAAATATTAATAAATAACATTAAGAAATGTACAATTTAAGATGTTTATTTTGAAAATCAAACACGCTTTCGTAAAGTCACGCTGGTAAACAAAGGCTTAATCTTATTTACGGTCAGTATTTTTATCGAAATTTGTGGTTTAAAATCGCAGGTTAAAGCTTGAATTAAAACAATTATACTACTCGTTTCCGTTTTATCAGAGATTGATCTTTCTCTGGTCACGGCATGTTTAATTTTCTTTGGAGAACTGAGAACCTTATGGATAGCACGGTCAGATGATAGAGGACTCTTACCAACATTCACAGCATAGACACTGAAATAGCATGTTGGTTTCGATTTTCGGTCACGTTTTTAGCAGAAGAGATTTAACCGATTTCTGTGATTTTTGGCCCTGGCCTCAAGAATAGTGGAACTTTAAGACTGAAAAATGTTATCGACTTCTAGATATTGGCACATATTCAAATCCTCATTTTGACAAAAAATGTAACACCTTCGAAACCCTAACAAAGTCAGATTTTCCCTAACTTCAGCAAATACTACTACTACTACTACTACTACTACTACTACTACTACTAATAATAATAATAATAATAATAATGATAATAATAATTATAATTATTTATAATGGGTCTTTATTTCACACAAAATAAAGATACATATCCTATGTTACAACTGTTTATGAGTACCGTAAAACATAATTAAATAAATAAACTAATCATAGAACAGGGGCACCCAACGTCAGTTTTAGGAATTCAAAATATCTGTTCGGAAGACGATTTGAGATCTAGAATTTTCCGAACATTTGTCGTAAAATTTCTTGCTTGCCTGTCTCTCCTAAGATTTTCGAACATCTAAAAAATGGTATAATTACCCATTTTTTGCGGATTTTTACCCTAAAATGGTCACCTAGAATGTTTGGGAGCCTTTTTTCTGGCTGAAACTTTCGCAAAGGTAAATTTTAATCACTATAATGTTCGGATTACTAGACTTTCAGCTAGGAAATCCGAACAGATGAAAATTTTTTAAGGGATAAAAATATGCCTATATCTACCGTTTAAATACTAAAATACGTTCAAAAATGCTATGTTTAAGTTGTGTTGAACTATATTCTCGTTGGATGACCCTGATAGAATCCTTACTATCCTGTACTCCAGGTGATCTGTGACGTCACTGCGGGGGCCTGGGGAAAGAAATTTTAATGCCGTATCCCACAAACCAAGCTGATGGGAACAGATTGAATTGAATTGAATTGGTGCGCGCGTTGGTTTATGGGATACGGCATTAAAATTTCTTTCCCCAGGCCCCCGCAATGACGTCGCAGATCACCTGGAAGGTTGTGTTTAAATATTAGTATATTTACAAAGGCAGGCATGAACGCTCAGTAGGGAGCTTAAGATCCGAGGACGGCGACGGCAGAGAAAACGTCGCTGAAAAAGTGAATTCGCGTTCTTTCAATCTTCATCGCAATTACTCCAAGTTACTAACTTGGTCAAATTTAGGCCAACCCTCCAAAAGTTGAATTCCTAAGAAACACATCCAAGTCAGAAAGAGAGAGGAAATTTCTTCGTCGCTTGTGTACTTCCTCTGTACATCGTAGAATTAGGCATTTTCACGTCGTAGTCGTGCAGTGACGACAAAGAAATGTACAAAAAAGCGTGATGCACGCGCAAAATTGTTGTTTTGCTAATTAAACCTATTGTTTTTGCGGCGTTCCCGTTTTCGTCGCCGTCGTCGGATCTTAAGGTCCCTAGTATTAATAATTTAGGACGGGCAAATTGTTTTTTCGGAGATTATAGGAAAAAACTTTCTTTGAAGGAATATATGGAGCTAGCGGGTGATTATGTATAGAAGTTGCTTTCTTAAAAATTGTACAGTATTCCCTCATTAATAGATCCTTAATTGAAACAGGGTAAGAAATAAAACGGCGTTGGGGATTGGGGAACTCGCGAGCACGCGAGAAGCGCGAGGGAGGGATGATGGAAACGAGCGTAGAGCGCGAGCGGGGAGTGATGGGAAGGAAAACGACAACTCGAAGGTTTTCGAATACGACGATGTCATTCATCATTTTCGTGTTGATGGACAAAAAAACGCGTGGATGCGTACTGTTTTTAAAAACGCAGAAAAAAATTCCCGCTTTCATTACAAAATTAAATGCATTTTTATGTTACTTTTCTTGTCATTATTATTTTTTTTCTGTCTTTTGTGATCATTGAAGAAAATACCGGCAATATTGATACAGGTGAATAGCTATTTAAAAAGTTCTCACCGTGAGATTAGTTGTTTTATCAGGATTCGCGTAACTAAATATAGAGAGGGCAAACTGTTGCGTATTTAATTCCTTTCGAGACATGCATTACTAATATTCCACCAACGTGGGTTTCCTCACATAGAATCATCCATTCAATGAAACTAATAAACTCTGTACCGGCAATGTTCGCTGAAAACACTCTTGGAGCCTTTTAATTTGTAACTTCCTTGATGAAACCTTTTGGTATCTCTTTACTCCAGGGCAGAGTAAAATCAATACCTCAATCCTTTAAAAAAAATAGTATACATCATAACTAGAGGATATCTTAAAGATACTTTTTGGCACAACTTGATCTTTTTCGTAAAGAAAAAATATATATATAAATACAAAACACAAATGTTAACCTCTGCACCATTTATTACTCCGTATTTAATGATCCCTTTGGTAAGAATCACCTGGCGGATGGCAAAAAAAAAAAAATTGAATCTTCCGTCTAAAATTAAACAATAACCATCTTATGTCATGGTATCGTAGCAACACTCGCACCTTAAGTGGATTTCTTTGCCCGCCGTGTAAACACGACGCAGCAACTTCAAGTAGTCATCAAAGTAATTGTTTTCCCAAAATTCAGACAACGTATAGTTATTTCAATATGTCTTGGGTTAATTGTCACTGTTTCAGAGTTTTCCTTTCCATGTTTCTCGACTGTTGCTATTGAACAGGTCTATTCTAATCGCCACATCAAGGACAAAATTTCATGAAGACCCTTCATGTAGCAGAATATCGTTATTACGTTTTATGAGAGCACCCTGTGGATTTCTTCTGCAAAAAGAAGGTAAGATTTTTATGATGACCATCAGAAAATTTTTAATTTCTCCCTCAAATAACCTATAACACAACATAAGCCAGATAAAGTAGGGGTGGCGAATGGTACCTCGAAAAACGTGAGTCTCGCAAAATTTTGGCAGGATCTCGAAATCTCGGAAGCGTTTTTGATAAGTCTCGAAGTCTCGTTTTTGCATGGTTTGTATTTACTTTTTTTGAGTCTCGAAACTTTTTACCAAAGAGTCTCGGGCTCGGATTTCTAACTAGGACCTCGGCGTCTCGGCGAGTCTCGGATTTTACCATTTGCCACCCCTTAAAGTCCACGTTTTAGTCTTAAATAGTAGTCTCTAGCAACGACGGACAAAATGGTGATTTTTACTTGCAGTATTGCCATTATGCGCACATAATATTGATTAACAGATAATATGAGAGAAATTAGACCCGGAAGAGACAAATGGAATAAGTCCGGTTAAATGTCAAATGAATGCTGCTTAAAACCGGTCTACTTCATTTATTTTATTGAGACTAGTTAAGTGATCTACCTTTTGGCTATTGTCAAATGATTTGCCTGATACCACGGAATTAGCATTTTTTCAGTTCAGAAGCACCGAAGGGATAATTATTTCAAAGACAGAGATCAAAAGTTATTGTTGAAAATAGACCCGTCAAAGGTGGCTTAAAAAATCCATCACATACATGTATTTTGCAGGTCTGGATTTGTTGGAACCTTTTAATATTTTGACATATCACTATCCGACAGCGACTATCTAAGGTATGTAAACTTCATTTGCTACCTTAAACTGATAGATTATTTAAGTGATTTAGAAACCTGGCTTTTCTACCTTTGATACGTGATTCTCGACTAAAAAAAAAGGCATTTATGAGTTATATCATTTAATGTTTATGGAAACAATAATAGTACCTGTCCACCTTTGAAAACACAAGGCTTTCAACATCTCCTTTAGGTGCTTTTGAGACGCGTTTATAAGTTTTCTCGTTACTGCTGTAGTCTCTGTTTATTTTTCTAGTATGATTATCACCATATTTTACAGATCCTGACGTACAGATTTATGTGCTTTCTTTAATTGCGTTTCCCTATCCAAATCTGTTGTTCAACCGAATATGCAACACATTATGGCTCTCAGGAGAGCTGTTTACTGCGGCATACAATTTACCACGCTAAAAACAGACTCTTGATGACGGAGGGGGGGGGGGGGGGGGGGGTGGGGGGTTGCGAGGTAGCGAGAAAGCAATAGTTTAAGAGTTAAATCTTAGGTCCCGTGTCAAAGTAAGAGTCATTGTATTAACAGTATGATGTTTACCATAATAACCGAGTTCCTTGAATGCTTCAAGAGTTTTATCAGAAATTCTTCCCCTTATTCTTTACAGTCACGCCATGTCAAGCGTACCCTCGTTGAGCCTACGTGATAATGAGCAGTTGAATTTTGACTACAAATTCTCTGTACTCAGTCAGAATTTTAAAAAAATACTGAGCTGGCGGAAATTTCTTTAAAAGAGCAAGTGCCTCGCGTGTGAATTACTTCAGTAGTTATAATAGGATGCTTTGTGCCTCATCTAAATTACTATCATTTTCTCTGGTTAATTTATGTGTTAAATTTACTAACTCACCCATCTCCTCCATCTCTTCCATCCCCCCAACATCTCTATTAGCCATTTATTTATATTGGTAAGTGCATAGAAATCATCCCCCAAAGGATTGCGGAGCCGCGAAGCGGCGCAGCTTTCCGCTGGGGCCGGGCTGCAATCACCAACTTAAATACTTTGCTAATCCCAACAAACTCAACAAACTTAAAAAATCAGGTAAATCCCAAAAACTAGTTAACATAACAAACTTATTTAAACTTAGAAAATGATAGTAACTTAGCCGAGGCACAAATCATCCTATTATAACTACTATCAATCAAGTAGTTGAGTTAGAAAAATAAAATTGAAAATTAAAAAAATAATATTAAATAATTAAATAACAAAATGCCTACCAATTTAACAAACCTTTCTATAAAAGAATTAAAAAAGATAAAAAAAATAAATCAAAAAAAACTCAAGAAGGAGTATTCTCAATATAATAAAAAACAAAAGTTGATTGCTGATATAAAGAAAATAAGAAAAATGAGGGAAAGAATAAAAAACAAACCCAAACCCAAAACATTTGATGAGTATTTTCAGGAGTGTATAAAGAATAGAAAAATTCCTCCAGATACGCCATCTTATCTTCGCAAAGCTTTGGAAAGAGCTATCAAAGAATACGATCAAGGAATTATAAAAGAAAAATCAGCTCTTGATGGTTTTGCTAACAAATACATTGTTGAGGCAGAATCTGATGTTTTACCTTTTGAGTTTTTTGAATCTAAATCATCTTATTTAAAAGAGTTTTTACGAAATCACCGAAATATCAAGGTCGGATTTGTTTTAGTTTGTTTAATGGAACAAATGATTAAAGACGGAAATAAGCTAGTTATTATTCAGGATAAAGCATATTTTAATTCAGATACATATGTCAATCTTGAATCAACTGATGTGAAAGAAATACTTTCAAGAGCAATTTTTTCCATCCTTGAAAAGATTAATATTTATCAGAAGAATGGAAGTGGATGGTATTTCAAAAAGGTCATTCATCTTGAAATTCACACTGCTAATTACAATCCAATGAGAGGATCTTCTTATATTCCTCTTCCAGATTGGATAATTCGAAAAAAAGCGATATTAAATATCCTTAACAAAGATGAGAAATGCTTTTTATGGTGTGTACTTAGATATCTTCATCCAAAAGACAAAAATGATGCCCGAGTAAAGGATTTGGAACAATATGAAAATACCTTAAATACGAAGGGAATCAAATTTCCTATCAAATTAAAAGATATTTCAAACCTATCATTTATACAAAAAAGAAAAATACTGATAATATTGCTGAAATATTTGTCAAAAAACTTGAGAAAGTAACTAACAGATTGTATAATGATTTTTATCGTCGTCCAAAAGCTCTTAAATTAACCAAGGAAGAACAAATATCCTTCACTAAAGCTGAAACTTGTCATATTTGTCAAAAAGAATTACTAAAAGATAAAGTCCGAGATCATTGTCATTTTACTGGTCAATACCGTGGTGCTGCTCATAATAGTTGCAATCTCCAGTGTCGAAAGCCAATGATACTTCCAGTTATTTTTCACAATCTTCAAGGGTATGATGCTCATTTGTTTATAAAAGAACTTTCCTGTATTCGAGGTGAGCTAAACTGTATTCCATCAACCGAGGAAAAGTATATTTCGTTTTCCAAAAAGATAAAAGTTGATGAATATATATCCAAAAGAAATGGAGAAACTGTTTCATTGTATTTTGAAATACGTTTTATTGATTCATTCAAGTTTCTTCAAACTAGTCTTGCAAATCTTGTTGGAAACTTACAACTGGATGATTTTCATAACACAAAAGAAATTATGAAAGAAAATATCGATCTACTTACTCGAAAAGGAGTTTATCCCTATGATTATGTCTCCTCAATTGAAAAATTGGCTGAAACACAACTTCCCCCCAAGGACCAATTCTATTCAAAATTAAATGATGAAGAAATATCAGATGATGATTACAATCATGCTCTCAACGTTTGGAATACATTTAAATGCCAGACAATCAGAGATTATCACAATCTATATTTGAAGTCTGATGTCCTGCTTCTTGCTGATGTATTTGAAAACTTTCGAAAAACATGTTTGAAACATTATAATCTTGATCCAGCTCATTACTATACATCTCCTGGTCTGGCTTGGGATGCATGTCTCAAAGAAACAGGTCAAGAATTAGAAATGTTGCATGATTACGATATGTTAATGATGTTTGAAAAAGGAATAAGAGGAGGAATGACCCATATATCAAAAAGGTATGCAGAAGCTAATAATAAATTTATGAAAGACTTCAATCCTGACAAACCTTCAAAATTTATTCAATATTTGGATGCAAACAATCTTTACGGTTGGGCAATGTCACAAGCTCTTCCAACACATCAATTCAAGTGGATGACCAACCTCTCAAAAGAAAAGGTGATGGATATTCTCGAGAAAGCAAATGATAGCCCGCGTCCAGCGGCAACGAAGTTGGGTATGGTAAATCTAATCGGAAAGAAAGGATTTATCTTTGAAGTAGACCTTGAATACCCCCATGATTTATGGGAATCTCATAACGACTATCTTCTTGCACCAGAGAAGTTGAAAGTCAATGGTGTTGAGAAACTTATTAGTCATTTCAAGCCACATAAAAAATATGTAATACACTATCGAAATTTGAGGCAATGTCTTGAAATGGGTTTAAGAATTACAACCGTTCACCGAGGGATATCTTTTGAACAGTCACCTTGGATGGAGCCTTATATCAGAAAAAACACTGAACTTCGAAAAACAGCGGCTAACAGCTTTGAAAGAGACTTTTTCAAATTAATGAATAATTCTGTTTTTGGAAAGACTATTGAAAACATCCGAAAAAGACAGAATATAGTTCTTGTTGATAATCGAGAGAAAGCTGTCAGATTAACAAGTCGACCAAACTTTGATAGAGTGACTATTTTTTTATCGAAATTTGATTGCTATTCATATGAAAAAGACCGAGGTGTATTTCGATAAACCAGTTTATGTTGGTCAAGCAATACTGGATTTGTCAAAGATCTTAATGTTTGACTTTCACTATAATTTCATACAAAAAAAATATTCATATAAACGCGCCAAGTTGTTATTTACAGATACTGATTCCCTCATGTATGAGATTAGCACAGATGATTTTTACAGTGATATATCAGCAGATATCAGAATCAAGTTTGATACATCAGATTATCCTCCAGATCACGAGTCTGGAATACTAACAGGAGTTAATAAAAAGGTAATCGGGATGTTCAAAGATGAAGTAGCTGGTCGCCAGATTACACATTTTGTAGGACTTCGTCCTAAATTATACAGTTTCAAAGTTGAAGATTCAACTACTAAAAAATGCAAAGGAATAAAGAAAAACGTCGTAAAAAAAGGAATTGATTTTCAAGATTATCTTGACTGTTTGTTTTCAGGTGAAAAACAGATGAGATCAATGAAGATTATAAGAAGCGAAAATCATGAAATATATTCGAAGGAAGTCAACAAGATAGCCTTGAGTAACGAAGACGATAAAAGGATTTTGACCAAGGGCAAAGTAAATACAAAAGCAATCAGATAATTAAATTTGATTTAAAGATTTATAATTTAATAATTATAAATCACGAATAACAACGAAATTATTGAATTTCAAAATCAAAGGTTTTATTCTCACCCAAGTTATAAAAAATATTTTGCAAGTAAAGATGGGAAAGTATTGAGTTTAAAACGTAAAGAAAAAAAAATATTAAAATTAAAAGTAAAAGGTATTGGTTATTATTATTTCACGTTATATGAAAATAATATTAAAAAAGATTACTATATTTCACGGTTTGTTTACGAATGTTTTAAAGGTGATATTCCAAATGATAAGGAAGTTGACCATATCGATAATAATAAAGAAAATAATAGTATTAAAAATCTCCAACTATTAACTCGTAAAGAAAATGTTAGAAAATCAAATTGTAAAAAAGTCATATCTTTTAACATAGAAACACGGGAAGAAAAGATTTTTGATAGCCTAAAAGAAGCGGCAGAATATAATCATATTTCTGCATCTTCAGTATGTTTGAATTGTAAAAAAATGATTAAAACATCAAAATCAAAGAAAGATGGGATGATTTATATATTTAGTTACTTAGATAAAAGTATTTAATTATAAAATGTCTTATTCAGAAGAACAAATAAAACAATATTTGGAAATATTACATAATTACACTAAACCAAAAACTGAGGAAGGCAAAAAACCCAAATGCTGGAATTGCCAAAGAGATGATTGTTTTACAATTGTTTCAGGATTTAAAGTTTGCGAAAACTGTGGTTGTCAAAATGAACATTTTTTAGGGTATTATGATAAAAAAGATTTTGATCGATTACATTATCGAAAGAAAAGTATTTATCATAGAAAATATCATTATGAGAAAAAGGTTAATCAAGTTTGTGAAATATTACAGTTGACTGAAGATCAAAAGACAGAATTGTTTTATAAGCTAATGACAATAGACAACCAAGTCATGGAAATACTAAACAAACAATTTCGCCGAAAGAGAATGGTAAGTATTTTTTATCTAATAAAGAAATTTCTTGAAGAAATGGGAAATGAAAATCACAAACTATTCTATCTAAAAATTTCTGAAAAAACTTTGGATAATTATGAAAAGTGGTGGAAAAGTTACAAATCACTCAACAACTCCTCTGTGAAAGCACCAGTAAGAAATCCCGGTTAGATAGTAGTTATAATAGGATGCCTTGTTCCTAACTTTCCAAATACTCCCCCCAGTCATTCCCCTGATTAACCTTGTCATCCATCCCCAAATTTCAATAACAGACGTAATCAGAGAATTTTTCCGTACTCTTTTCAAACTTTTTCAAAAATTTAAAATCCAATTATCCCCTGTCATCTCACTGATTATCCTTATCGTAAAATCCCCAAAAAAATGACAGAAATTAATCAGCGATTTTTCTGTAATCTTTTTTCCATTTTTTCACTTCTGTTATTTCCCTATCATTTTTGTACTTTTGTGTCTAATTAACAGTAAGGGAAATTTGAAAAATTTGATACTCGCCCTTGTCATTTTTTTATACTTTCGTGACTTGTTGAAAATGGGGGAAATTTGACAAATTAATGGCTCGCCCCTGCGGGGCTCGCGGGGAATGACTGGGGGGGGAGTATTTGGAAAGTTAGGAAAAGGCATCCTATTATAACTACTCTCTAAGGAGAGAGTGTGAGTGAAAGTTTGTAAACAAAAAAATATTAGTTAATCTCTTATTATACCTAAATATTCATTATTTCCTTTATTTATGCGATAAATAAGTTTTTTTACCATATCTATTTGTTTTTTGAAAACTTGTTTAAAATATTCATCATTAAGATAGCCATCAATACCTATTAAATGATATTTATAATCCAAAAAACTATAATAATCATCTGATTCCTCCATTAAATCTTCAAAAAGTTCATCATTATTATAAACATCTGGATCCATCATTGCAACTTGAAGATATTTATTTTTTTGTTCTCTGATAATATCTCTTTTTTGTTTTTCCCATTCTGAAAGGGGTTTAAATCCTTTATCATATTCATTCAAATCAATCTTTTTTGCTTTGTTAAATAGAAGAGTTTTTTTATCATACCTATTTTTAAAAAGTAAGTTATATTTACTATCAAAACGTAATTCAAATTTTGATTTTTTAGAATTATCATTTTCGATTACATATAAATTATTATCAGGAAAAAGATTATTTTTGCGTTTAAAACTAACTCCATATCGAGTATAGTCATCCAACATTTGAAAGTAAAAATCATTAATGTCTTCATTTTCCCATTTACTGTAGTTGGGAGGGTGTTTTTCAAGATAATGTAAAAGAATTTTGAAAGGATGATTAAGAAATATTTCTTTTGTTAGTTTTGGATCAAATGGTTCGATTTCCATCCCTGGTTCAACTTTAAATTTATCAAATTCCGGGCCATGAGTGATCATTTTAATTAAGGGATATATTATTTGTTGGCGTCATTGCATTCCAGAGTTCCCTAACAATTTCAAGCGCTGGAGGTAAACACAAAATCTATTTTTTGGTTTGCCGGTTGTTAGGGAACTCTGGTATGCAATCTATTGTTGAAGTTTTAAGTTATTTTTAACTTAAAACAAGAATTATTGTTTAATCAAAATTTATTCTTAAGAAATCATAAAATCCATGGTAAGTCATACGATTATTAAATTTTTCTATCAAAATTTCATCTATTCCGTCTCTTTCAATTACACGTTTTAAAAGTTTATCATTATTATAAACATCTGGATCCATCAGTACAACTTGAAGTTTTTTATTTGTTTGTTTTTTGATCATATTTCTTTTTAACTTTTCCTCCTCTGATAGAGGTTTTTTTCCACTATCATATTTTTCTAGATCAATTGTTTTTACTTTATTAAATAGTAAAACTTTTTTATCATATCTATTTCTAACTAAGTGATATTCATTTTTTTCAAAATCTTTATATTTAAATACACCCAGTTTATAATCAGTTGAAATTTCATCTTCTCTTTGAAAAGCAATTCCAAATCGGTTATAGTCATCCAACAGGCTGAAGTAAAAATCAATGACGTCTTCATAACCATCACAATCTGGGTTGGCGTTCATTTCTTTTCCATGGTAGCTGGGGTAGTATTTGTCAAGAACCCACAAGAGAATTTTATAAGGATGATTAAGAGTTATTTTTTTTATTAGTTTTGGATCAAATGGTTCAAGCTCCATCCATGGTTCAACTACAAATTTATCAAATTCAGGGCTGGCAATGATCATTTTAATAAAGGGATTATATAAGAAAAATGATTTAAAGAAATATTTTTTCTAATAATAAAAATGCAGCTGTCAAGTTACAATCATCTCACTCCAGAAAATATTATTTTTAATGAAGCCAAAGAATTCAAAGTAAAGGATAGCAAAATAAAATACAGACGAATACCAATTGAAGTCAAATACCAAAATGGAAAGAAAGGACCATTGGTAATTGAAACTCCTCTTCTTTTTTCTTTTGGTGTAAGTGAAAAGAAAAACCAAGAAACAGGAAAGTTAGTTGGTTATAGTATTCCAGTTTGTCTCTGGGGAAAAGATAGTGAACCAAACGAAAAGGAAAAAGCATTTTTTGATACCATTAATAATCTCAGGGAAATATGTTGCAAACATCTTGAAAGTGAATATGGACCTGGCATGGCATCAACCCTGTCTTCTCCATTCTATTACAAACAGGTTGAGTATACTGATAAAAAAGGGAAAAAGAAAACAAAAAAAGATGAGACATCTGCTCCAGTTCTTTATGCAAAACTTATTTACTCTGAGAAGTCAAAGAAAATACTTTCTTTGTTTAATACCAAGGCGAAAAAAGCTTTGAATCCCCTTAAATATGTTGATCAGTATTGCAATGTCAAAATGGCACTGATAGTTGAAGGAATATTCTTGAGCAAAACTGTAACATCTCTTCAAATAAAAGTACATGAGTGTTATGTAAGACCACTGAAACCTCGAGAATCTTTACTTACAATAAAAGAGGAAGAGGAAGAAGGAGATAGTGATGCTGAGACTGATGAGAATGCCTCCATTGAAGATTTAAATATTTCTGACATTGAGGAAGAAACTGAATAATTGGATTTTTAATACAAATTTTGTATTAAAAATTAACCAAATCTTTGAAACTAACCCATGAGTTAAATTTATCAGGATAACCATTCCATTTTACTAATGCTATTTTTTTCTTGTTATCTCGTTTTATAACCTTTTCTATTCTAAGAGTCTGTTGTTTTGCTTTCTGTAATTCTCGTTCGTAAAAAGATCCTTTTATCGATTCCCCCGTCAAGTCAACAACAAAATACGTAACAGGTTTTGTTGGGTTTATTTTATCAATCACAAATATCTCCTCTGTCCAGTTTGGTGTGTAACCTTTATCAAATACTTTTCTCTTATACTTTGAAATTCTAACATGGTCTCCAATCTTAAATTTTTGTTTGCCAGGTTTCAAGAAGATCGAATCTTGATACAAATAAAACCAAACTTTTTTCTCATTCTTCTTTTTACTTGCTTCAACAGGTGTCATTTTAATACTAGAATGTCTCGTATTATTGTAATCATTAACTAACTTATCAATCTTATCAAAGTAAACAGTGTTGTTATTCACAGAGAACATTTTCCACATTCTGTTTTTTATTGTCCTGTTCCATCTCTCAACAACACTTGATTTCTCTTCATTTTCAGTGTGATATAGTTTAATTCCTCTGCTTTTCAGAAAGTCTTTGAAATGTTTGCTGATAAACTCAGAACCTTTATCAGTCCACAACATTTTTGGTTTACGTGAACTTTCAAAAATAACATCAAATGCTTTACTCACAGTTTCAGTTTTCTTGTCTTTCAAACCTCTTATCCAACCATACTTGCTAAACACATCAATAACCATCAGCAAATATCTTACCCCCCTGTTCCACTTATTGAACTTTTGCATTTCAACCAAATCAGCAGCCCAGATTTCATCAATCCCGTTTGAGATTACTGGTCTCTTTTGAAAGTTTCTTGTGATTGGTTTGTGAAGTTCATCGGCCAGCTGTTGAGACCAATCACTACTCAACGCCGACGCGCGTTTTTTTGAAGCCCAAGTCCAAGTTTTTTCTTTGTATTAATTAAGAATCGTGCTGTTGATCCCCACTTTGGCATTTCACCATAGGGAATCTGATCCAATGAGTGTACCATTTCTCTGTCGCAATCACCTTTGTTTTTTCCCATATCATAACAAATATCATGATAAGCAGCAATCTCATCAACTTTGTTATATGGTTTGACACGCCACTCTGTTACTTCACCAGTATTAGGGTCATAACTTAACTGTTTATCCAAAGGATTATAAGGCCCCATATACTTGTATTTACCTGGTGTCCATCCTGCTTTTGGTTTTGGGAGTTTTCCTATCAATTTGTGAACATCAACTCCACTTCCAAAACTTGCCAGAGGATTGTTTTCCCAGAAGTGATCATCAATAATAATCTGATATTTGGTTCTTAATATCTGAGGCCATGTATCAGGATTAGATGAAATGATGTTATTCATATCTGCCAGAGCTTCTGGATTATTTTCAAAAAATCTTGTCTTTTTCATTCTTCTAGAAGGTTTTTCAAATTTAAAAAATAATTCAGGATTAGAACCTTTTTTTATTATTCCCATCTTGGCTTCTTCAGCGGCTGTGGGTCTTCTCCAGAATTTACCAGAAGTAATTCCATGATCCGATCCAAAAGCTGATTTCATGATATCACCAGATTTATATCGATCATAAACTGGTTTCAACGATGGAATCAATTCTTGAGTTGTTTTCATAGCAATATCTGGTGCTTTTTTTACAACGGTCATTGGATCAATTCCTGATCCATCCAAATCGGGTCTATTAGTTTTATATCTTTTCTTTGGTCTAACTTTGGTTGATAGTTGATCCATTGCTGATCCAACACTGGCCTGAATAAAAGGAGTTAATTTATTAACCCCATAATTTACGGCTTTCTTTTGAAGTTTTTTATTTCTCATCGCTTCACTGGCTCCATACCGGGCCATTTCAACTGTTTTTTTTGCCATCCAGGGAAGAGCATGTTCCACAAATGCATCTGTAGCTGTTCCAACAACAGTGTCAAAAACATCTCCTCCAGTTTGCTTGCCCGCCTTCTCAGACGGGCTAACTAGTTTTTTGATTTTACATATCTGACTTTTTTAATTCCACAAACCGCACAATGACAAAAGAATTGCGTCCTTCCTCTTTTATCGGTTTGGTAACCACTTGGCTCAGTGCAAGGAGTTACCATTTTATCTTTAATGCAATATGATTCTTTCATTTAGTATAATGTTTAGATAAAATGTCAACAAGGCAGAATAAATATAAAATTTATATTTATTCTTAGTTATGTGGCGTAGCCAAGTTCACCCACCAAAGTATTCTTTTATAAAATCGCTATTGTCATTATCAAAATGAGGGTTATGTATTACATCAAGAATACTTTTTCCATTCTGTCTCTCAAACAAATAGTAAAGACACCAATAACCACAGAGAACAGTGTTGCGATTTTGTATTTCATCTATTGAATAAACAATATGTTTTCCAGAAGACCTGAAATACTTCAAAGCCAAACTTGGCATTATCAGACCAAATGGATCAAAATACTCGACTACTGAATCCAAGTTTCTATAACAAACCCAGTGTGTGCCAGGTCCTTTCATATCATCAAGATTGATTATTCCACATTCTTTTTTTATCTTTTGCGGCAAACGGTCTCGACTGAAGATTCCTCTGAGATGTTTAATACCAAGTTTTTTCACCCATTCCATCAAGTCAAAGTTTGAAAGGGGTTTTATTACAAAATGGAGCCTATCAAGGGAATTGAGTTGAATGGGCTGTTTTTTCCCAGCAACAGACCCTGACCTTTGGTCTTTTTTTTTGCCCCTCCCTTGCCTTTGGGCTTTTTTTTTTTTACCCCCATTCCTATTGGATTTTCCCAATTTCCATTAAAGGGAGGTGGGTAATAACCTTCTCCATGTGTGGATTGTGGTGGAACATAAACACCTCTCGTGTTACTAGATGATCCCCTATCAACCTGAAGACCAGATCCAAACAACTTTGGAAGCAGACTAATAGCCATTGGTATCCCGATTGATGCAAGTGTTCCCAGGAATCCTCCTTCTATTTGTTGTTGAGTTGGTTTGATAACAAGCCGACCTCCTGTTTTAAAAACTTTGTTTATCTGGTCTATTTGTGATTTGGTAAACTCATTTGCAAAGGGAGGAAGAAATGGGAAAAACTTTTTGGGGATTGTAATTCCCTTTCCAAACAGTTTTTTTATTCCAATGTC
Organism: Porites divaricata; assembly: GCA_038088405.1. Classification (NCBI taxonomy): domain Eukaryota; kingdom Metazoa; phylum Cnidaria; class Anthozoa; order Scleractinia; family Poritidae; genus Porites; species Porites divaricata. The sequence continues at coordinate 10,644,475 of JBBMOI010000006.1, forward strand.
TCCAAGTGCAGTTGCAGCTCCTTTTGCAATTTCAGGAGCAATTTTGGAAACTCCCTTTATTGCAAAAGGAAGAAGTTTTGAACCAAGTTTTATTAAACTAGTAAATAAGTTTCCACCATGTTTTACAAGACTTTTGATCTGTGTTTGACTTATGTTCAAGTCTGTCCCTGTTCCATTTGCAAGTGATTTTTTTATCTTCGCCAACTGTCTTTGGGTCAACATTATCTCATCAGGCCCTTGAAGATGAGAATGTTTTAATCGAAGTTTTATTGCTGATCTTTTTTTAATCGCTCTTAACAGTTTTGTCTTTTGTCCATCTGTCAGCGTTACATGATATTCAATATAAGTTGTCATTTTATATATAAAGTTATACTAAATTCTTTTCATGTAACAAACTAAGCACGAAGCAATAGTTTTCCACTTTGCTGTTCTATTTCTGCTTCTCTCTCATGCAGCATAAGAGCGTAAATATTATAAGTTGTAGCAGTACCCCCAGATAACTCATAATGAAAAGCCAGTTTTGTAACTCCATCTTTTATGTCTAATTTCTGTTTTCTCAAATCAAAATACACAAACGGAAAAATATTTTCAAAATTTGATCTATTGAGAAGAGTTCCACCTTGAAAATCATTGTTGGCAAAAACATACGACATTACATCTCTAAAAACTCTTGAAGGATCTTCTGTAGGTTTGTAAGCAATATCAGGATATTCATTTCCATTTCCAACTTCAAGATAACATCTATTCAAAGTTCGAGGATCTGTGGAAACACTGAAAGTATTATATAAGAATGGATTTGCTGTTTGCGAGTTATTATTAGCTGTGTTATTTATCCAAACAAATACATGCCGTGGTTTTGAGATTCCATTTGTAATTCTAAAATGTCCCGTTTGTTGTTGTAAATTACCTGATCTTTCAACTACTTCATTAAGATAAGTCCATTTGAAGGGTTTAAGGTAATTTTCAGCGTAAAGTTTTTGTCCTTCTGAGTTGAATGTTAACCTTGGAACAAACAATTGCAATCTTGTTAAAATAACTCTGCAGTCATTTCCTCCAGTTCTCCAGATGAGATTGTTATCCGATTCTATTTCAATATTTAACTCAATTTTTGTATTTGGAAGAAGCTTATCCTCAAGTGATTCAAAAAATGAATATCTGTTGAGAGGAATTTCACATCGCACTGTTGCTGAGTCTCCCAGTAAAACTTTTCTCAGGGCAAAACCGTTGTTGTAATTTGCGTTTCTTCCAGTTACACAATTTGCTCCTCCAGCTACAACTCTGTCAGCAAATTCTGATCTTTCAGCATTTCTTTTTGTGTCAAGATAATAAAATTCATTTGTTGCTACACTATCAACATAGGAGGGATTATACTCAAGCAAATTCTTAATATTAACTACATGATTTGCGTAATTACAACTATAAACATCTCGTCCATTTGCCAGGATGCTTAACTTTTCAATGAGAGAACTAGATCCATTTACTATTCCCATATTATCTCCATCTGCATCAATATTAGCTCCAGCTGCCAGTTGGTTAACTTTAAAATCTACTGAAAGTCTGGCATTATACCAATCAAATGGAGTAGCTTCACCTGTGTTATCAGCTATAAATCTATGTCCTGTTTTGGTTTGGTTGTGGGTATTTGCTGGTGCTTGTAAATCTTGTTCAAGATTAAAAACAACATCTTCATATCTTTCAAGATATTTTGGGTTTCTAAAAGATTTCATTTTATTTTATTGATTATATTATTTTTTCTTTCCAGATCCAGACATAATTTGTAGCACTCTATTATTGATTTCTTGTTGCGTCATTTGCCTTTTTGTTTTACGTGATGGTGTATTTTCTCCAGAAAGCATTTTTACTATTTTGTCACCAGCTTTTTTACTAGCAGGGGTTGGTTTGGGTGGTGGGGTAAATGTTACCTTTTTTCTTGTTGGTTTTTTACCAAAAAAAGATTTTACTGAATCCATTATTCCTTCTCCATAAATATGTTTTCTTGAAAACTTTCCTGTATCAGGATCATATTTTTTTTAAAACTCTGATTGTCGCATCATTTTATCTATATATTTACATTATCTTCACTATGACGAAGAAGCAATGTCATAAACCAATTAATACCATTGAGATCAATAGGTTGACCAAGTGAATCATTTACTGTTATATGCATTTCAGAAATAGTATTAGAACTTACAGGACAGAACAGTGTCCTCCTTGGTTCAAAAGTAAATGGATAAGACCTTGTCAAATAATCAGTTGGAATAACAGCAATTGTGTTTGTATTCACCCCATTTACAACAGAGTCTTTTATAGCACTTGTGTTTATGTTAAGGGAGTCAATCGATTTTGTAATATTTGGAAGTCGAGTCCCATATTCAGTTTTAGTCACCAGTTTCTTTTCAAATCCAATGAGTTCTCCAAAATCTGTTCCTCTCAAATCAAGTCGATAACTTCCCTCAAGTGTTACCAGTACTCGATAGGTGGAGAGAATGAAAGACAGATTTATTGAGTAATTCTTTACACCTTTGGAGTCTGTTGTGTGATGAGACTTTTGTTCCATGTACTGATGAATGTAATCATTCAAATCTGAGTAGGAATACATTCCATCTGCAAAGGTAATAGTTTGCCATGTTGAGCCATCATGTGTGTATTTGATTTTATTGTTTCCATAACTACTTCTGATGTTGTACCAAGAGTAAGTCATCGACAACCTGTCCAAGGCAAGAAAATGTTTGAATTCTGGGTCAAGTTTCAAAGGAGGATTAAATTTAACCAAGAAATCATGGGGTTTGTTTACTCCTATTTTTTCTCTTTTAACAGATGAAATATGAATAGCGCTTTCATTCATTTATCTTTTGTCTAGATAATTTTTTTTAGAAGTTTGTTAAGTTGGTTATTTGTAATAACCCCGAGATCTCTGAGTCGATGAGCTATTTGTATGATTTCAGGCAGCACACCATTGTTTCCTGCAGCAAGTGATCCATTGAGTAATTCAAATCTATGAAGTAGTTCTTCTGGGTTGCTGTAAAAAATTCCAGTACCGCTTTGACTTTTATACTTTAAAAGAAGGTTTAAATTTGATGAATATATGCTTAATGTGTTGAAAAGTTCTATATTTTCTATTGTTTTTGTTCGAGGATTTTCACTTTTTGGACTAGCTAAAGTATAGCCGTCATGATATTCAATTATTGCAGTACTATGAATATCTTTGGCGGCATTTTCTAAATCTGAATTAACATTATTGATTAATGAAGAAATTTCAGAAACATTTTTATCAAAATAAAAAGAAGGAAGATAATTGTAACCATTTTCTTCTAGTAAATCTTGTGATCTTTTATTATTTAGATTCCTATCAAGATCTTCAACTTTAAATTTTGCTATTGGGGGTTGATCTACTGGAGATTTATACTCTTTTGGTAAAGGAGCTTGAGCTTGATCATCTTCAATAGCTCCTACTCCAGGCAACTCTTGCATATCAGCCAAACGTTCAAACTGACTAAAACCTTGAGTAATAGCTTTCTGATTTTCTTTGAGACCTTTTGTAATAGCTTCCTGATTTTCTTTGAGATCTTTTGTAAGAGCTAACTGATTTTGAATCATTTCTTTGTTTTGAGTGAATATATTTTTTTGTTTTTTTGGGTCCTCAGGTTCTTCAAACTGAGAAATCAGAGGTTTAAACGTTTCAGTAAATCCTTCTCTCTGATTCTGTTTTTCCCAAGTAGCTTCTTTTATTCGTTGTCTCACCTGTTTAATAAGATCATCAGCTTCAATCTTATTTTTAGAATATTTTTTCATTTCTTCAATATCCATTTATATTTATTATTAGACTAATGCAGCGTAACCAAGGGAGGGGGTAAAAGGGGGAACCGTAGGTTCCCCTTTATATAATAATTATATAAATGGAGATACCAAATTATGATAGCAGTGATAATGATGATAAAAAATTCAAACAGCTTTTTCCTTTCATGCCATCGGATACATTTAGAATGTTAATTTGTGGAAATAGTGGAAGTGGTAAAACTAATTTGCTGTTTCATATGTTAATGAAACCATTACTCTATTATGATGAAATTTATCTTTATGCTCGAAATTTGGAGCAGGATAAATACAAAAGATTGATGCAAAAAATGAGAGAGATGTCGCATAAACTCGGTTATGAAATACTATCTGTGAGTAATGATGAAATAACTCCAGTAACAGAAATGGGGCAAGAAGACAATCAAAAACTTGTGATATTTGATGATTATGTCTGTGATAAAAATCAGAGACAAATCATTGATTATTTCATTCAAGGTCGTCATAAGAATTGCTCAGTGATTTATCTGAGTCAGTCATTTTACAAAACTCCAAAAGATATTCGACTGAATTGTTCTCATTACTGTTTATACGAATTTCCATCATCAAGGGAAGCCAACAGAATATCATCTGAATTGGGAGTTGATAAAGATGTTTTTAAAGCGGCAACACAAAAACCATTTTCATTTCTTTATGTCAATAAACCAAAGAAAACCATTTCAAAAAACTTTACTGATTATTTATAGGCCCCCTCCCTTGGCTACGCCGCATTATAATATAAACAATAAGTAAAATGGGAATATTTAACGAACATTCTTCCAATCATTATCAATTTTCCAAGGGAATTCAAGGAGCTCCAGGTGTAGGTTTTAATCTCACTGCAGATGGAAATTATGATATGGTGGGAAAAAAATTAACAAATGTTGGCGCACCAACATCAGACACCGATTCAGCAACCAAAAAATATGTTGATACCCATTCCGGTGGTGGAAAAACATCACTTTTGACAGTAGATTCCAACATTGATATGAAAAGTCAATTCAGTATCACAAAACTAAAAACACCATCAGATGATAATGATGCTGCGACAAAGAAATATGTTGACGACTCCAAAGTTGATGGCAGTGTCTTTTTGAAATTGGATGCAACAAGACCAATGACTGGAAATTTGAACATGAATAACAAACGAATACTCAATATTCCAGCTCCAACTGGAAATAACCAACCAACACCATTGGCTTATACTGATCTTGCTTATCTCAAAGTTGATGGATCAAATAAGATGACAAATGATTTGAACATGGATAATAAAAAAATAATTAATCTTATTACACCAACAAACAACTCAGACGCTGCACCCAAAAAGTATGTTGATGATAGCATATCTAACCAAGATTTCACTTCTTTCTTGAAAAAAGATGGGAGTAACTCAATTACTTCAGATCTCGACGTTGGAGGACATAAAATAATTAATCTTATTACACCAACAAACATCTCAGATGCTTCAACCAAAAAGTATGTAGATGATAGCATATCTAACCAAGATTTGACTTCTTTCTTTAAAAAAGATGGGAGTAGGGTAATGACTTCAAATCTTAACGTTGGAGGGCATAAAATAATTAATCTTGAAGATCCATCTTCAGAGGCTGATGCAGCAAATAAAAAGTATGTTGATGACCATGTGCACCAAACACATGTTCAACCAAGTCATTACAAAAATGAGTTTGCTTTTTTAATGTCAAGTCCATCTATTTGGACAGATGAAATAGGTGATAGAACTAGTTTTGTTCCAAAAAAGATAGCAAACTTATCAACCAAAAAAGGAAACTTTCACAACTATAATCATAAAGTTCTTTATATGGATATATTAAAGAATTTTCAAGGTGGCTACAAGTATAAGATGGGGCTTAATTTTTACGGATTAACTGGAGGTGCTGACTATACCCTTTGTCTTGAAATACTTAACATTGATTATCAATTGTGGCATAAAAGTCAGATAAGTGTTGACAACAACTCGTCACAAGGATTGCAACTTGGAAATGTTGGTGTAAAAAAACTTCAACACAAATTCGCCGATTCAAAAGGACAAACACAATTTATGTATTACCACAAAGTCTTGATTAATTTTAAGAAGTTGACAACTGGTAGAAGATTCTTTATTCACATTTTGGTAAATATTCCAAATAATGGAAATGATCTGGCTGTATATCCAATGCAGTTTTCTGGTGTTTACATAATTGCTTATGGAATCATGAGCAAAGTTAGCAATATTGACCCAGATAAAGTTTATGACTATCATACAGGATTTGATGTCAAACCAACACAAGTAGTTTACAATGTTGACATTAACGCAAATAATAAAAAAATATTGAACATTGCTCTCGATGAAAGCCAGGATACTAGTGCTGCAACAGTTGGAATGGTAAAAGAGTTAATTCCTTTTACCACAAACTATGTTTATAGGCGATATTTTGGAGAAATTTATGACTTTACAGATGCAAATAATTATGGATTAAGTAGAGGGTCATCTGGCATCATAATTAATGCTTTAAATGATTATAAACACGGTATATATGGTATTGGTATACCAAATAGAAACATAAGTGATATAAGAAAAGAAGGATTAAATATTAGTAATTATACTATTACTTTAAGTACCTCTGTTAATTTTAGAAACTACACCTTGTGTCTTGTTTTTTATCATTGGTCTAATAAAGATTTTGCTTTATTTAAGAAAAATTCACAAGATAATCATAGTTTATTAAGTTTAACCTTTGATAAAGCTGCTGGTTATTTTACTTTACTTTCCTTTAATAAAAAAAGTCATATTCAACTACCAAGTGATTTTAATGGAAAAAAAAATAGTTTTATGGTTGTCGCAGAGTGTTGATTCAATTTTTACAAAAGTTAACATAAGTAACTACAGCTCAACATTAACGATAAATAACGCTAATTACTCAAATAATCAAATTTTTTACTTTACAACTGAAGATGGAGTTTTGTGTAAAATTGTGTTTTCTCCAAATTTTTACGACTTTGACTCTGAGCAATTTCACAGAGTAATGTTACAAGAGAAACTAAATGGATCTTATATACTTTAATAATAAATGAAGGACGTGTTTGAATTTAATCACATTGATAAATCTCTGACAGAATCAGAGGTCACAACTCTCAAAGACTTCTATAAACATTATCACAAGAAATACTGGTGTTTTAAAAAATCTTTTAAACGATACAAAATTCTTGATGAAACACTATCTCTGTCTGGAGTAGGATTAGTGGTAATAGGAACTATTGCTGGAGGAATAACACTTAATCCAATAATCTTGGGTGCTATCAATGGAGCTGGAGTTCTTGTAACATCCATTTCAAAAATGAAGAATTACAAGAAAAAGATTGAAATGTCTCAAATTGCATTCACAACATATGAGAAAGTACTGGTTGAACTGCGATCAGCTTTGAGAGGCGATGAGTTTAACAAACAAGAGTTTGTTGATCGAATGAAATTGATAGATGAAATGATAATTGATCAGTCTCCTATTGCAGATAAATTTTCAAAGAAATATAATAAGAAATTTATATAGAAAAAGATTACTACATAATTAAAATAAGATTAGTTATTATTATATTTAAAAAATAAATTTGAATAAATAAATAATTGTAGTAATCTTTTTCACATAATGGCAAAGTATTACCACCCATCATATCCAAGTTTTTTCACAACTAATAAAGGAGGTATTTATAATTCAAGAACAGGAAAAGAATTAACAGGAACCCTGTCTAAAAATGGACTGGTTAGAATCTCGATTAGACCAAGAGGAAAAAACCCAATTAGCCTTTTGGCACATGAGTTTATCTGGGAAGCTTTTAATAATAAAGAAACAAATAAATACTTTAAAATAATTCATATTGATGGAGACAAACAAAACAATGAGCCAGATAATTTGAAACAAATTATTAATGATTCCTCTAATCCAGAAGGAATAGAAAGAAAAATACTGGCTACTAATCTATCAACTGGTGAAGATAAAGAATATGATACAATATATTCTACTTCTAAATTACTTAAGATTAATAGTGGCTCGATTAAACTAATCGCAGACGGAAAGAGAAAAACAGCAACATCAAAATTAAATAATAATAAATACACATTCAAATATCTGAACCCAAATGATTTAAATAATGTAAAAATTATTAAAGAAAGAATAAATAAAAATATTGAAAAAGGTTATTACAAAATATAAAAAAGTAGATAATATTTTTTTTCTATATACAGGAAGACTTGTTTTTAATTATTTGTAGTAATCTTTATCTATATACTTCTCTAATAAGACAGAATATATTTTCTTTTTCTTTTAGAAAAAGAAAATAAGTTAGTTATATTCTTTTGAAAGAATAATAAGTTAATTATATTCTTTTTGATAGATAAAGATTACTACAAAATATAAAAAAGTAGATAATATTTTTTTTCTATATACAGAAAGAATTGTTTTCAATTATTTGTAGTAATATTTTTCATATTCTATCTACTCTATAGATAGAAGATGTTAGAGTCAATTGTATCATATGTGAATTTTTATTTTCCTTCTCATAAAACAAAATATTACGATGATAACTTTATTAAAGCTTGTCTTGTTTATCAATATTTACACATAAAGTATTTCACACAAACATTAAACTTAGAGCAAATTATTTACAAACTATCAGACTTTAGACATAATTGCAAATCAAACTCATCAATACTGTCAAATCATCTTATATTTAATCTCGCTTTTCGAGAATTTTGGAAACATTACCCCAACATTGGCCGAGGTTGTGTTTATACTTTCAACTCATCATTAAAATCTGAAGTACTTGGTTATTTGACTGGTATTATTTACTGGTGTTTTCACAGAGGAGTAAGTGATTTATAACTTTGCCACCACTTTTCATAATTCGCCAGAGTTTGGTCTCCAATATTTAGTTTAATTAATTTGTATTTTTTATTTCCCATTTCTTCCAGTATTTTTTTCAAAAGATAAAAAATACTTATCATCCTTTTTCGGCAAAATTGTTTGTTTAATATTTCCATGACGCTATCATCGATTGCCATCAATTCTGTATACAAATCATACTTTTCATCTTCAGTGAGTTTCAGTCTCTTTGAAACTTGATTAACTCTTTTTTCATAATGATACTTTCTATGATAAATACTCTTCTTTCGAAAAAGTAAACGATCTTTATCTTTTTCATCAAAATAACCAAGAACATGTTCATTTAGACAACCACAGTTTTCACAAAGTTTAAATCCTTTATCAATAGTAAAACAATCATCTCTTTGGCAATTCCAACACCTTGTTTTTCTACTCGGTTCGTCTTCAGGTGGTTTAGTGTATTTATGAAGGATATCCAAATATTTTTTTATTTCTTCTTCAGAATAAGACATTTATGTATTTTATTTTATATAATTAAATACATAAATCATTCCATCTCTCTTTGATTTAACAACTTTGATTCTTTTCTTACAATTTAAACATACTGTAGATGGAGAAATACAGTTATATTTTGCTGCTTCATTTAAACTTTTAAAATTCTTTTCTTCTCTTGTTTCAATATTAAAAGATTTAACTTTTTTACAACGCGATTTTCTTATATTTTCTTTATGTGTTAATAATTGAAGATTATTAATACTATTATTTTCTTTATTACTATCTATATGATCAACTTCCTTGTCATTTGGAATATCACCTTTAAAACACTCATAAACAAACCGTGAAACTAAGTAAGATTTTTGAGTATTATTTATAAATAAACTAAAATATTGATAACCTTTATCTCTATTCAACCAAAACTTTAATATTTTTTTGTTTCTTACTTAATATTTGTCCATCTTCACTAGCAAAATATTTGCTATAAATTGGATGAGAATAAAATTTAATATTTTGAATTTTAATAATTTCATAACTTTCCATGATTTATAATTATTAAATTATAAATCTTTAATTATATTTTATCTAATTGCCTTTGTATGTACTTTGTCCTCACTCAAAATACGCTTATCGTCTTCATTACTTAAAGCCACCTTGTTTACTTGCTTTGAAAATATTTCATGATTCTCACTCCTTATTATCCTCATAGATCGCATCTGTTTCTCACCTGAATACAAGCAATCAACATAATCCTCAAAATCGATCCCCTTTTTTACAATATTCTTCTTTATTCCTTTGCATTTTTTACTTGTATTAGAGTCTTCAACTTTGAAACTGTATAATTTCGGTCGAAGTCCCACAAAATGTGTTATCTGGCGACCAGCTACTTCATCCTTGAACATTCCGATTACCTTTTTATTGACTCCTGTGAGTATGCCAGACTTGTGGTCCTGTGGATAATCTGATGTATCAAACTTGGTTCTGATATCTTCTGATATATCTGCGTAAAAGTCATCAGTGTGGATCTCGTACATGAGGGAATCAGTATCGGTGAATAACAACTTGGCTCGTTTATAAGAATATTTTCTTTGAATGAAATTATAATGAAAATTAAACATTAAAGTTTTTGACAAATCCAATATTGCTTGGCCAACATAAACTGGTTTGTTAAAATACACCTCAGTCTTTTTCATATGAATTGCAATAAGATTTTTATCAAATATTGTTGCTCTATCGAAGTTTGGTCGGCATGTTAATTTTGCAGCTTTTGCACGATTATCAACAAGGATTATATTCTGTCTTTTCCGGATGTTTTCAATAGTCTTTCCAAAAACTGAATTGTTCATCAACTTAAAAAAGTCTTTTTCAAAACTGTTGGCTGCTGTTTTTCGGAGTTCGGTATTCTTTTTGATATATGGCTCCATCCAAGAACTCTGATTAAAAGATATCCCTCGGTGAACAGCAGTTATGTTAAGACCCATCTCAAGACATTGTCTCAGATTTCGATAATGTATTACATAGTTTTTACGTGGTTTGAAATGACTGATAAGTTTCTCAACACCACCTACTTTCATCTTCTCTGGAGCCAAAGGATAATCATTATGTGATTTCCACAATTCTTTGGGATATTCCAAATCTACTTCAAAGATGTATCCTTTTTTTCCAATTGGATTTGCCATACTATCATTGGCTTTATCAAGAAGGGCCATTACAATTTCTTTTGACAGGTTTTTCATCCATTTAAACCCGCCCGTGGGAAGTGATTGTGACATTGCCCATCCATAAAGATTATTGGCATCGAGGTATTGAATGAATTTTGAAGGTTGTTCAGGGTTGAATTCTTTCATGTATTTGTTGTTGGCTTCTGAATATCTCTTTGATATGTGAGTTATTCCGCCTCGAATTCCCCTCTCTAACATCATTAACATGTCATAATCATGCAGCAATTCAAGCTCTTGACCTGTTTCCTTGAGACAAGCATCCCAAGCCAGACCAGGTGAAGTATAATAATGCGCTGGATCCAAATTGTAATGTTTCAGGCAGGTTTTTCTGAAGTTTTCAAATACATCTGCCAGCAGAAGAACATCTGATTTAAGATAAAGATCGTGGTAATCTCTGATAGTCTGACATTTGAATGTTTTCCAAACATTGAGAGCGTGTTGGTAATCTTCATCTGTCAGGTCTTCATCGTTCAATTTTGAATAAAATGGATCCTTGGGTGGAAGTTGTGTTTCTGATAGTTTTTCAAGAGAACCAATATAGTCATATGGATAAACACCCTTTCGAGTGAGGAGATCAACATTGTCTTTGAATATTTTTTTTGTGTTTTGAAAATCTTCTGGTTGTAAGTTTCCAACAAGATTTGCAAGACTGGTTTGAAGAAACTTGAATGAATCAATAAATCTTATTTCAAAATTCAAAGTTACCATCTCTCCAGTTTTCCGGGATTTATACTCATCAACTTTTATCTTTTTTGAAAATGAGATATACTTTTCCTCGGTTGATGGAATACAGTTTAAATCACCTTTCAAACCAGAAAGTTGTTTTATAAACAAATGTGCGTCATAGCCTTGAAGATTGTGAAATATCACTGGGAGTATCAATGGTTTTCGACACTGCAGATTACATCTGTTATGAGAAGCTCCACGGTATTGACCAGTGAAATGGCAATGATCTCGAACTTTATCCTTGAGTAATTCTTTTTTGCAAATATGACAAGTCTTTGCTTTATTGAAGGATGCTTGTTCTTTCTTTGTTAATTTCAAAGGTTTTAGGCGACGATAAAAATCATTATATATTCCTTTAGTCAAGTATTCAAGTCTTGAAACAAATATTTCAGCAATGTTATCAGTTTCTTTCTTTTTTGTAACAATGATGGGTTTGATAATTTTAGGAATTATTCCTTTGACGTAAAGACAAAATCCTGATGGTTCATGTTTCTGGTAATTCAGAGTATATGAATCCTCTGGATTGGGGCTGCAATTACTTATCGATTTTGTAAAGCATTCAAAATCAGCATAAACTACAAAAGGTATTGGGAGCTGTTTGTGGTGATTATTAAAACTTAATTTTGTGTTTCTGGGGGGCATGTGAACAGCAACTGTTTCATTGGTTGAACAATATTCAATATGTTTTTGAAATAATTCCTCTTTTGAGAAATGAGTAAAACACCTTTTGCAAATGTGTATTTTACCATTTGTTCTTGATGTTATTTGAGATCGGAATAATCTAGAAAAATTTCTGATAAGTGAATAGTGAGATTTTCCATCTTCCTCATACAAAAACAAATCGATTGTTTCCTGTGGGTTTCTCTGTGCCATTCGGAGAGGGTAAAACTTTTTATTCTCATTAACTGAAAACACATTTATTCCTGGGAGGTCTGGATTAAGTTTTTCGAATTTTGGAATGTCTTTTAATTTGATTGGAAATTTTATTCCTTTTGTATTCAAGCTATTTTCTTTTTGTTTTAAATCTGTTAATAGTTCTGCATTCTTTCCCTTTGGATTAAGGTACCTTAATACACACCACAAAAAACATTTATCATCTTTATTTTTAATATTTAATATCGCTTTCTTTTTCTTGATCCAATCTGGAAGTGGAATATAAGATGAACCTCTCATTGGATTATAATCAACAGTATGAATTTCGAGATGTACTATTTCCTTGAAATACCAACCACTTCCATTCTGTTGATAAATACTAATCTTCTCAATTATGGAGCGAATAACTTCAGTGAGTATTTCTTTTACATCTGTTGATTCAAGATTAATAAAAGTAACAGAATGAAAATATGCTTTATTTTCAATAAAAAGACTTAACTTTTTATCTTTTGTGCTTTCCATTTTTTCCATGAAACAAACTAAAATAAATCTGACTTTAATATTTCGATGATTTCTGAGAAATTCTTTAAGATAAGTGGATTTGGATTTAAAAAACTCAAACGGTGTAACATCAGTTTGCCCTTTTACAATGTATTTATTTGCAAATTCATCCAGAGATGATTTCTCTTTTTCTATTCCTTGATCTCTTTCCCTGAGAGCTCTCTCAAGTGCTTTGCGTAGATAAGATGGAGTATCTGGAGGAATTGTTTTATTCTTGATACACTCCTGAAAATATTCTTCAAATGTTTTGGGTTTGGGTTTGGGTTTGGGTTTGGGTTTGATTTTTTCTCTTGCTTTTTGTATTTTCTTTATATCATCAATCAACTTTTGTTTATACTCCTCCTTGAGTTTTTGTTTATTATCTTTTTTTATCTTTTCTAATTCAGCGATAGAAAGGTTGCTCAAATCAGACATATTTATTTTATAATTATTTTAATTCCTTAAGTTTCAATTTTATTTTTCTGGCTAAGAGAAAGTAAAAAGTCTTATATCAAACAATGATATAAGACTTATTCATAAAATAGATTAATTTCCATATAACTCAAACCCATCTTAATATCTACTATTCTTCTTTGAAAATTATTTTCAAATTCAAAATCCATACATTCATATTTTTCTATTAAAATTTCATATTCTTTAAAACAATTAAATATCCCTTTAAATTTATTTAAAAAAGAAAATGCAATTTTTTCTTTATATAAATCATTAATAAACCAATCATCAATTTTATTTATTTTTTTTATCAACTCTTCAACTCTTCCTAATATTTCATCAAAATATTTTTCATCATTTCTTACGTTAGAATAAATTATATTTTCACCAACAGAATCTGTTGAGTAAAGTAAACTAAGATATTCATCAATAGACTTAATATTTTCATATATTAACTTTGAGTAAAATGTTATTCCATCAACTTCATATTTACCATTATTTTGTTTAACATTATGTGTGTTCTTTGCTGACTTGATTCCCATTTTTATTATTATTTGAAACCTTTAAGCAATAAATTTAATTTTATTTTTCTGGCTAATATTTCATTTTCCCGACCAGAGCAAATTAACACTCCAAAAATTAGCCGATTCAGGATTTTCATAAGTTAACTCTCCTTTTTTATTTTTAATCTTCTTCGCCCGGGAAAGATATTTTTCTTTTCGCTCGTTATCCTTGTGTATTAAAAAGTCTGGATATTGCGACGAGCCAAAATGCAAATTCTTTCCGCTTGGTAGCTTGACCACGTATTTGTTATTCTTCCGCTTTGAATAATCAAGAGATTCAGCGCCAAGCTTTTTAGCCTTTTTGTTTAGTTTTTTAAAAGCTTCTCCTTTCACTACATATTTATCATCATCGGATGATTCTTCTTTCTCAGGAACATAATCAGGATCTTCATCATGGTTATAACCATCATCAACAATAAAATCTTTGTCCTCGGGGCTTTGATATTCCATTTTAGTATTTGTTTAGATTATTTTTGTAGGGTAAACCCCTGATTACTTATTCAGATTATGATCTCATCAAAAATAACCTTACGTTTCATGAAAAACAATAGATTGCATTCCAGAGTTCCCTAACAACCAGCAAATCTGAAAATAGATTTTGAGTTTACTTTCAGCGATTGAAATTGCTAGGGAACTCTGGAATGTATTGACGTTCTAGAATAATATATTCCCTTAATTAAAATGATACTTGGTAGCCTCGAACTAGATAAATTTATAGTTGAACCATGGATGGAACTCAAATCATTTGATCCAAAACTAATAAAAGAAATACAACGTAATCACCCTTACAAAATTCTCTTGAGAGATCTTTACAAATACTACCCCAGCTACAGCTCTGGGAAAGGAAATGATGCCAACCCAGTTTATGATGGTTATGAAGACGTCACTGATGTTTACTTCAAAATGTTGGATGACTATACCCGATATGGAATTGCTTTTGATCGCAATTATGAACTTTTTTCTAATAATAAACTAGGTGTATTTAAATATAAAGATTTTGGTAAAAGTGTATATCACTTAGTTAACATTCGCAATGATAAAAAAGTTTTACTATTTAATAAAGTAAAAACAATTGATTTGAATGAACATGATAGAGGAGAAAAACCTATTTCAGAGAAAGAAAAGCTAAAAAGAAATGTGATCAAAAAACAAACAAATAAAAAACTTCAAGTTGTAATGATGGACCCAGATGTTTATAATAACGATGAACTTTTTAAATGTGTAATCGAAAGAAAAGAATTACAAGAACTTCTGATAGAAAAATTTAATAATCGTATGTCTTACCATGGATTTGGTGATTTCTTAAGAATAAATTTTGATTAAACAATATTTCTTGTTTTAAACAATTTTATTTACAAAAATAATAGATTAATCTTCTTCTCTCCTTAGAGAGTAGTTATAATAGGATGCCTTTTCCTAACTTTCCAAATACTCCCCCCCAGTCATTCCCCGCGAGCCCCGCAGGGGCGAGCCATTAATTTGTCAAATTTCCCCCATTTTCAACAAGTCACGAAAGTATAAAAAAATGACAAGGGCGAGTATCAAATTTTTCAAATTTCCCTTACTGTTAATTAGACACAAAAGTACAAAAATGATAGGGAAATAACAGAAGTGAAAAAATGGAAAAAAGATTACAGAAAAATCGCTGATTAATTTCTGTCATTTTTTGGGGGATTTTACGATAAGGATGATCAGTGAGATGACAGGGGATAATTGGATTTTAAATTTTTGAAAAAGTTTGAAAAGAGTACGGAAAAATTCTCTGATTACGTCTGTTATTGAAATTTGGGGATGGATGACAAGGTTAATCAGGGGAATGACTGGGGGGAGTATTTGGAAAGTTAGGAACAAGGCATCCTATTATAACTACTTTAGATAACCAAGTACTTCAAATTCTTTAAAAGGTGAGTTAATGACATAAACACATCCTCGGCCAAGTTTGTAATGTTTCCAGAATTCTCGAAAAGCGAGATTGAATATTAAATGATTAGCCAATATTGATGAGTTTGATTTGCAAATATTCTTATAAACGCTTTGCGCACCGGAGGTGGAATCTGTTAGTCTATAAATAATTTGGTTCAAGTCTAGTTTTTGTTTGAAATACTTTGCAAAAAGAAACTGGTAAACAAGACAACTCTTGATAAAATTATCAGGGTAGTATTGTGATTTGTAGGAAGGAAAGTAAAAATTCACATATGCGACAATTGTTTTTATCATTTCTATCTTAAGATGTAGATAGAAATGGTGCGCTTAATTATTTTTTTTATTATATATCTTATCAAATCTATCTGAAATAGGGGTCTGTTTAATGATCATTTCATCTATTATTTTCATTCGATCAATAAACTCTTTTTTATCAAACTCATCCCCACGAAGAGCTGAGCGCAGTTCAACCAATACTTTTTCATATGTTACATATGCAATTTGTGTCATTTCAATATTTTTCTTGTAATTTTTAATCTTTGAAACAGAACTCACTATCACTCCAGCTCCATTTATTACACCAAGGATTATTGGATTCAATGTTATTCCCCCCACTATCGTGCCAATAATAACTAATCCTACACCAGACATAGTAAATGTTTCATCAAGAATTTTATACCTCTTATATGATTTCCTGAAACACCACCATTTCTTGTGGTAATGTTTGTAGAAATCTTCGAGAGTTTTGAACTCTGATTCTGACAGAGATTTATCAATGTGATTAAATTCAAAAATATCTTTCATTTTATTTTATAGTATATAACTTCCACTTAGTTTTTCCTGTAACATTACTCTGTGAAATTGCTCAGAGTCAAAGTCGTAAAAATTTGGGGAAAACATAATTTTACTCAAAACTCCATCTTCGGTTGTAAAGTCAAAATTTTGATTGTTGGTGTGATTAGCGGTTGGTAACGTTAATGTTGAGCTGTAGTTACTTATGTTAACTTTTGTGGCAATTGAATCAACACTCTGCGTCAACCATAAAACAATTTTTTTCCCATCAAAATCACTTGGTAGTTGAAAATAACTTCTTTTATTATTAACAAGTAAAGTTAAATAACCAGCAGCTTTAGTAAAGGTTACACTTAATAAATCTTAGTTATTATCTGAATTTTTCTTAACTAAAGCAAAATCTCTATTATTCCAATGATAAAAAACAATACATAATGTAAAATTTGTAAAATTAGGAGGGAGACGAATATTAATAATATAATTACTAATGTTCAAGCCATCTTTTCTTATATCATCTATGCTTCTATTAGTTGTAAAAATACTATGCAAATTATTTTTTGATTGTAATGATTTAAATGATTAAATGTTATACCAGATGAAGACCTACTTAATCCATAATTATTTGCATCTGTAAAGTCATATACTTTTTCAAAATATTGTCTATAAACTTGGTTTTTAGTTAAGGGAATTAACTCTTTTACCATTCCAACTGTTGCAGCGCTACTATCCTGTCCTTTATCGAGAGAAATGTTTAGTATCTTTTTATTATTTGCGTTAATGTCAACATTGTAAACTACTTGTGTTTTTTGGATGTCAAATGCTGTGTGATAGTCATAAACTTTATCTGTGTCGATATTGCTAACTTTACCCTTAATACCATAAGCTATAATAAAAACTCCTGTGAAATTTTTTGGGTAAATATTAAATATTCCACCGCCATAAGGAATATTGACCAAAATATGAAGAAAAAACGTTTTACCAAATGACTTCTTAAAATTTACCAAGATTCTATGGTAGTACATAAATTCTGTTTGACCCTTTGAATTGGTATATCTATGGCTAAATTTTTTTATACCAACATTTTCAATTTCTAAACCTAGTGATGTGCCCTTGTCAACACTTATCTGGGATCTATGCCATAGTTGATAATCAGTGTTAAGTAACTCTAAACAAAGTGAAAAATCCACATTTATAGGTAACCTGTAAAAATTAATTCCCATTTTGTACCTATATGTACCCCGAGAATTTTTAACTATTTCCATATAAATAACTTTATGATTATATTCATGAAAGTTGCCTTTATTTGGTGGTAAGTCTGCTATCTTTTTCATAATAAAACTAGTACCTGTAGTTATTTCATCAAAAAATTGACTTCCGTCTGACATGAGATAACTAAATTCATCTTTGTAATGGCTTGGTTGAATTTGAGACGTATGTAAATGGTCATCAACATATTTCTTGGTAGCAGCATCACTATCCGAAGCGGGATCTTCAAGAAGAGTTATTTTACGTCCTCTCATGTTTAAATCTCCCATCATTGGGACACTCCCGTCTTTCTTTATGTAAGGACTAAGATCTTGGGGAGATGATTTATCATCCACATACTTTTTGGTTGCAGCGTCTAAGTTATCTGTTGGTGGTTTTAAGTTAACTATGCCTTTATTATCCATGTTCAAATTATTTGTCATCTTATTTGATCCGTCAACGTGGAGATAAGCTATATCAGTATAAGCCAATGGTGTTGGCTGTTTAGGACCGCTTGGATTTGGAATATTGAGTATTCGATTGTTATTCATGTTCAAATTTCCTGTCATTAATCTTGTTCCATCTAGTTTTACAAAGACACTTCCATCAACTTTGTTATCATCAACATATTTTTTATTTGCAGCGTCATCATTCACTGTTGGTAATGGAAGATTTTTTATCTTTTTATTGTTCATGTTAATATCTCCAGTCATTGGTTGACTTCCATTTTTGAGAAAAAAATTGCTATCTGCGTAGCTTTTTGTGGCTGGCTCTGAGGCATTAGAAGGAGTTTTAAGGTTCAAAATACGGAAGGAGTCCTTCATATCAATATTTGAATCTACTGTTAATAATGATGTTTTTCCACCACCAGAATTTTCATCAACATATTTCTTGGTAGCAGCATCAGTGTTTGATGCTGGCGCACCAACATTTGTTAGTTTTTTTCCCACCATATCATAATTTCCATCCGAAGTCAAATTAAATCCAACACCTGGAGCTCCTTGTACACCTTTGGCAAATGGATGTTGATCAGAAGAGTGTTCGTTAAATATTCCCATCTTACTTATTGTTTATATAATTCAGTAAAGTTTTTTGATATGGTTTTCTTTGGTTTATCAACATAAAGAAATGAAAATGGTTTTCTAGTTACCGCTTTATACACATCTTTATCAACTCCCAATTCAGATGATATTCTGTTGACTTCCCTGGATGATGGAAATTCGTATAAACAGTAATGAGAACAATTAAGTCGGATATCTTTTGGAGTTTTGTAAAATGATTGACTCAGATAAATCACTGAGCAATTCTTATGTCGACCTTGAATAAAGTAATCTATTATTTGTCTCTGGTTTTTATCACAGACATAATCATCAAATATCACAAGTTTTTGATTGTCTTCATAATCCATTTCTGTTACTGGAGTTATTTCATCATTACTCACATTAAGTATTTCATAGCCGATATCATGCCTCATCTCTCTCATTTTTTGGATTAATCTCTTGTACTTATCCTGCTCCAAATTACGGGCGTAAAGATAAATCTCATCATAGTACAACAATGGTTTCATTAACATATGATAAAGCAAATTAGTTTTTCCACTTCCACTATTTCCACAAATTAACATTCGAAATGTATCCGATGGCATGTAAGGATAAAGCTGCCTGAATTTTTTATTTGCGTCTTCACCGGTACTATCGTAATTAGGTATTTCCATTTATATAATTATTATATAAATGGATATTGAAGAATTAAAAAAATTTGCAAAAAATAAGATTGAAGCCGATGATCTTACTAAACAGGTTAGAAAAAAAATAAAAGAAACTATTTGGGAAAAACAAAATCAGAGGGAAGGATTTACTGAGACATTTAAACCTCTGATTTCTCAGTTTGAAAAACCCGAGGACCCCAAAACAAAAAATATTTTTACTCAAAACCAAGAAATGTTGCGAAATCAGTTGGCTCTTACAGAAGGTCTTAAAGATAACCAGAAAGCTATTACTCAAGGTTTTAGTCAGTTTGAACGACTGGCTGATATGAAAGAGTTGCCAGGAGTAGAAGCTATTGAAGATGATGAAGAAGATGAAGCTCAAGCTCAACCTCAAGCTAAACCTCCAATAGCAAAATTTAGTGTTGAAGAATTCGATAATTATCTAAATAATAAAGAAGCGCAAGATATACTAGAAAAATTTGGTTACTATCATCTTCCTTCTAAATATTTTGATGACAATGTTGTTAAAATTTCAGAATTAAACAAAAATGTTATTGAAGATTTAGAAAAAGCTGGCCGAAATATAAGTAATACCGCCTTACCTAAAAAACAAGGCAGGTATAATTTAGCTATACCAAAAAATGAAAACCCTCGAGCAAATACAATAGATAAAATAAAAGAATACAACACATTAAGCATATATTCTTCAAATTTAGAGCTTCTTTTGTTGTATAAAAATCAAACTGGTTCTGGAATGTTTTACTTTAACAACCCACAAGAACTACTAAAAAGGTTTGAATTACTCAATGGATCACTTGTCGCAGGAAACAATGGTGTACTGCCCGAATACATTCAAATAGCTCATCGACTTAGGGATCTCGGGATTATTACTAATAACCAACTTAATAAACTCCTTAGAAAAATTATCTAGATATAATATAAATGAATGAAAGCGCTATCCATATTTCCTCTGTCAAAAGAGAAAAAATAGGAACAAACAAACCCAATGATTTTCTGGTTAAATTTAATCCTCCTTTGAAACTTGACCCAGAATTACAGCATTTTCTCGCCTTGGATAGGTTATCGATGACTTACTCTTGGTACAACATCAGAAGTAGTTATAGCAACAATAAAATAAAATACACCCATGATGGGACAACATGGAATACTATTACCTTTTCAGACGGAATGTATTCCTACTCAGACATTAATGATTACATCCATCAGTACATGGAACAAAAGTCCCACCACACAACAGATTCCAAAGGAGTAAAGAATTACTCAATAAATCTGTCTTTCATTCTCTCTACTTATCGAGTACTGGTAACACTTGAGGGAAGTTATCAACTTGATCTGAGAGGAACAGATTTTGGAGAACTCATCGGATTTGAAAAGAAACTGGTAACCAAAACTGAATACGGGACACGACTCCCAAATATTACAAAATCTATTGACTCATTAAACATAAACACAAGTGCCATAAAAGACTCTGTTGTAAATGGAGTAAATACAAACACAATTGCTGTTATTCCAACTGACAATCTTACAAGGAGTTATCCTTTTACTTTCGAACCAAGGAGGACATTGTACTGTCCTGTAAGTTCTAATACTATTTCTGAAATGCACATAACAGTAAATGATTCACTCGGCCATCCTATTGACCTCAACGGTATTGATTGGGTTATGACATTGCTGCTTCGTCATACCGGAGGTGATAATGTAAACATTTAGATAAAATGATGCGACAATCAGAGTTTAAAAAAAGATATGATCCTGATATTGGGAAGTTTTCAAGAAAACATATATATGGAGGTGGAACCGCTTCGCGCATTTCATCGCGTGGTTTATCGCGCACCGGAGGTGGGGTAATGGATACAGTAAAATCTTTTTTTGGTAAAAAACCAAATAAAAAAGTAAGTTTTGCAACACCTCCCAAACCAACACCTGCAAGTGCAAATAAAAATGCTGGTGATAAAATAGTAAAATTACTTTCTGGTAAAAATCCTCCATCAAGTAAAACAAATAAGCGGCAAGCTCCAATGTCACAGCAAGAAATCAATAATAGAGTGCTACAAATTATGTCTGGTGGAAACGCTTTGCGCACCGGAGGTAAAATTATCTAATTAAAATAATAAAATGAACTCTTTTAGAAACCCAAGATATCTTGAGAGATATGAAGATGTTGTTTTTGATCTTGAACAAGCGCTAGTGGCACCAGGAAATAACACCTACCAAAACAAAACAGGGTTAAGATTTATAACCGATAACACAGGTGAGGCTACCCCATTTGATTGGTATAATGCAAGACTTTCAGTAGATTTTAAAGTTAACCAACTGGCAAATGGAGCTAATCTTGATGCAGATGGAGATAATATGGGAATTGTAAATGGTTCCAATTCTTTTATAGAAAAGTTAACTATCCTGGCAAATGGACGAGATGTTTATAGTTGTAATTACGCAAATCATGTAGTCAATATTAAAAATTTACTTGAGTATAATCCCTCCTATGTTGCTAGTGTTGCAACAAATGAATTTTATTATCTTGACACATCAAGACATGCTGAAAGAAGTAAATTCACAAGAAGGCAAGTAACTCACAGACGAAATGCAGCTAATGGCGCTGATGAAGCAGGATTAATGTTAGATGATGTTGAAGCTAATTACAACAAAGGTTTATCCCTGAGAAAAGCTTTGTTGGGTGACTCAGCAACAGTGCGATGTGAAATTCCTCTCAACAGATATTCATTTTTTGAATCATTAGAAGATAAGCTGCTTCCAAATACCAAAATTGAGTTAAATATTGAAATAGAATCGGATAACAATCTCATCTGGAGAGCTGGAGGAGCAGACTGCAGAGTTATTTTGACAAGAATGCAACTATTTGTTCCAAGGTTAACATTCAACTCAGAAGGACAAAAAATATACATAGAAAAGTACCTTAAACCTTACAAATGGATTTATCTTAATGAAGTAGTTGAAAGATCAAATAACGGACAGCAACAAACAGGGCAATTTAGAATTACAAATGGTATCTCAAAACCACGTCATGTATTTGTTTGGGCAATTAACACAGCCAATGTTGATATACAAACAGCAAATCCATTTTTATACAACACTTTCAGCTTACCAAACAATGCTAATATTTCACGTTGTCATCTCGAGGTTGGAAATGGAAATGAATACCCCAATATTCACTTTAAACCAGCTACTGGTCCATCAAGAGTTTTCAGAGAAGTAATGGCTTATGTTTACGCAAATAACGACTTTCAAGGAGGCACTCTTCTCAATAGATCAAATTTTGAAAATCTTTTCCCATTTGTTTACTTTGACTTAACAAAACAAAAAATGGACTTGAAAGATGGAGTTACAAAACTATCTTTTCATTACGAACTAAGTGCTAATCCAAACGCTGATTATAATATTTACACCCTTGTACTACATGAGAGAGAAGCAGAAATAGAACAGCAAAGTGGAAAACTACTTCTTAGAGCATAAAAATAATATAAATAATATAATAAAATGACATCTTATATTGAATATGGAGTAAATCTTTCAGATGGACAAAAGTCAAAACTGTTAAGCGCAATCCAAAATAAATCACCTTTGACTCTTCGATTAAAACATTCACATCTTCAAGGATCAGATGAATTAATGCTGACTCAAAGACAGATTGCAAAGATACAAAAATCATTGGAAAATGGAACAGGAACAGATTTGAAAATAAGTAAAAAACAGATTAGTAGTTCAGTAAAACATGGGGGAAACTTATTCTCTAGTTTATTGAGACTCGGTTCAAAAGCTCTTCCTTATGCAATAAAGGGAATTTCCAAAGTTGCTCCTGCACTTGCTACTGGAGCCGCATCTGCACTTGGAGATTTGGGAATAAAAAAATTGTTTGGAAAGGGGATTCCAATTCCAAAAAAGTTTTTCCCATATTTACCTCCTATTGTCAAAGAGTTTACCAAAGCACAGATAGACCAGATTAACAAAATTTTTAAAACAGGAGGTCGACTAGTTATTAAACCAACTAAAGCCCAATTGGATGGTGGATTTCTGGGAACACTTGCATCTATTGGAATTCCAATGGCTGTTAGTCTGCTTCCAAAGTTGTTTGGCTCTGGTTTACAGGTTGATAGGGGAACATCAAGTAATACGAGAAATGTTTATGTTAGCAGACATGGGGAAGGCTATCCATATCAACCTCCACCCTTTTATGGTAATTGGGGAAACCCAATAGGAATGGGAATCGCTTCACGCACCGGAGGTGGTAAAAAAAAAAAGCCCAAAGGCAAGGGTTTACTACTGGGAAAAAACAGCCCATTCAACTCAATTCCCATACTAGGCTCCATTTTGTGATTAAGCCGTTATCAAATTTTGACTTGATGGAATGGGTTAAAAGACTTGGTATTGAATATCTCAGAGGTATTTACAGTCGAGACCGTCTTCCAAAAAAGATTAAAAAAGAATGTGGAATAATCAATCTTGATGATATAAAAGGCCCTGGCACACACTGGGTTTGTTATAGAAACTTGGATTCGAAAGTTGAGTACTTTGATCCATTTGGTTTAAACGTCTGGAAAACAAGTGGTTTATTCGATGGATGAAATACAAAATCGCAAAACTGTTCTCTGTGGTTATTGGTGTTTATACTTTTTGCTAGAAAGACAAATGGGGAAAAGTTTTTTAGATGTAATACATAATCATCGTTTTGATAATGACAACAGCGATTTTATAAAAGCATACTTTGGTGGTTAAAAATTTTAAGAATAAATATAAAATTTATATTTATTCTGAATCAGTTGAGCTATTATTTAGCTCTTTAATCCGTTCAACTTTTTTATTTAACTCTTTAACATTATCAATAATGTTATCAAATTTCGAGTAAATATCAATAAGTTTAAAAAGTTTCTTCTTTTTATCACTCTTTATTTTCAACCAAGAATAATCTCCATTTCTTATTTTTTCCCACATCTCACATTCACCACTCATCAAAACTCGTGAAAGATTATCATTTTTACTTCGGAGAATCTCTAGCTCATCAACTATTTTAGACCTTACTTCTTTCTCAAAATCTTTGAGTGTTTTAATATCCATATTTTTCTCTATCTCAGAAAAGAATTTAGCCTCCATTTTATTCTATAATTATATTATGCCTTTTCGCAACTTTTCGAATAGTAACTGATTTTTCCCTTATTTCCATCAAAAGCTTAAATATTTTTAAAAACATTTCGTCATCTTCAAAACCAACATATTCAAAACTATGATTTAACGATTTATAAATATTCTCAAGTTCACTTTTCAAAAATTGCTCCCTTGATTCATCACTTGATTCCATTTTTATCTAAACATTATACTAAAATGAAAGAATCATATTGCATTAAAGATAAAAGAGTAACTCCTTGCACTGAGCCAAGTGGTTACCAGACAGATAAAAGAGGAAGAACTCAATTCTTTTGTACATGTGCAGTTTGTGGAATTAAAAAAGTCAGATATGTAAAGACATCTCTGATGCAACCTTTGGTTGGGTCAAAAAACTGGTAAGCCCGTCTGAGAAGGCGGGCGGAGATTACGTTTCACGCACCGGAGGTGGGTTAGATCCAATGACAGTTGTAAAAAAAGCACCAGATATTGCAATGTCCTCTACACAAGAATTGATTCCATCTTTGAAACCAGTTTACGATAGATATAAATCTGGGGATATTATGAAGTCCGCTTTTGGAAGTGAACATGGAATTACATCTGGTAAATTTTGGAGAAGACCCACAGCAGCGGAAGAAAAAAAAATGGGAATAATAAAAAAAGGTAGTAATCCTGAGTTATTTTTTAAATTTGAAAATCCATCTAGAAGAATGAAAAAGACAAGATTTTTGAAAACAACCCAGAAGCTTTAGAGCAGATGAATAACATTATTTCATCTAATCCAGATACATGGCCGCAAGTATTAAGAGCACAGTACGGAATTATTGTTGATGAACACTTTTGGGAAAATAATCCTCTGTTAAGTTTTGGAAGTGGAATCGCTTCGCGCACCGGAGGTGGTGATATTCACAAATGGATAGGAAAACTCCCAAAACCAAAAGCAGGATGGACTCCAGGCAAATATAAATATATGGGACCTTATAATCCTTTGGAAAAACAATTAACTTATAATCCTGAAACTGGAGAAGTAACTGAGTGGAAAGTTAAACCATATAACAAAGTTGATGAAATAGCTGCTTATCATGATATCTGTTATGATATGGGAAAAAACAAAGGTGATTGTGACAGAGAGATGGTACAATCATTGGATCAGATTCCCTATGGTGAAATGCCAAAATGGGGATCAACAGCAAGGTTTTTAATAAATACTAAAAGAAAACTTGGACTTGGTTTGCAGGCAAAAAACGCCCATCGGCGTTGAGTAGTGATTGGACTCAACAATTAGCCGATGAACTTCACAAACCAATCACAAGAAACTTTCAAAAGAGAACAGTAATCTCAAATGGGATTGATGAAATCTGGGCTGCTGATTTGGTTGAAATGCAAAAGTTTAGTAAGTGGAACAAAGGGAATAAGTATATTTTGATGGTTATTGATGTGTTTAGCAAGTATGGTTGGATAAGGGGATTAAAAGATAAAAAAACTGAAACTGTCAGTAAAGCATTTGATGACATATTTGAAAATGGTCGTAAACCAAAGATGTTGTGGACAGATAAAGGTTCTGAGTTTATCAGCAAACATTTCAAAGATTTTCTGAAGAAAGAAGGAATTAAACTGTATCACACTGAAAATGAAGAAAAATCTAGTGTTGTTGAGAGATGGAATAAAACAATGAAAAACAAAATGTGGAAGACGTTTACTGTGAATAACAACACTGTTTACTTTGATAAGATAGAACAGCTAGTTGATAATTACAATAATACACGACACTCTAGTGTGAAAATGACACCTGTTGAAGCTAGTAAAAAGAAAAATGAGAAAAAAGTTTGGTCTAATTTATATGGTGATTCGATTTACTTGAAACCGGGCAAACCAAAGTTTATTGTTGGAGAACATGTTAGAATTTCAAAGTACAAGAGAAAAGTATTTGATAAGGGTTACACCAAACTGGACAGAGGAGATATTTGTTATTGATAAAATTATTCCAACAAAACCTATCACTTACTCTATTGTTGACTTGATGGGAGAACCAATAAAAGGCTCTTTTTACGAGCAAGAATTACAGAAATCAAAACAACAGACATTTAGAATAGAAAAAGTTATAAAACGAGATAACAAGAAAAAAATGGCATTAGTGAAATGGAGTGGATACCCCGTCAAATTTAATTCATGGATGAGTTTCAAGGATCTGGTTGATTTTTAATACAAATATTGTATTAAAAATATAATTCCTATATTACTCCCCAATCCCTTCAGTATCACTTTCTACATCATCATCGCTCGTTTCGATTTCTTCTTCGGAAATTGTTAGTAAAGATTCTCGAGGTTTTAATTGTTTAACACAACACTCATGCACTTTTATCTGCAGAGACACAACAGTCTTACTAATGTATATTCCTTCGATTATCAATGCCATTTTCACATTAAAGTACTGATCAATATAATTAAAAGGATTCAAATCTTTTTTAGCCTTGTTCTTAAATAAGGAAAGTATTTTCTTTGATTTCTCAGAGTAAATAAGTTTTGCGTATAAAACTGGAGCAGATGAAGAATCTACTTTTGTTTTCTTTTTTCCTTTCTTATCAGTATAATCAATCTGTTTATAATAGAATGGTGAAGACAGAGATGATGCAACATCAGCGCCGTATTCACTCTCTAAATGAAAATTACATAATTTCACAAAATTAATTATAACATCAAAAAATGCTTTTTCTTCTGAGTTTGGAGACGAGTCTTTGCTCCAGAGGCAGACTGGAATGCTATAACCAACTAACTTTCCTGTTTCTTGGTTTTTCTTTTCACTTACTCCAAAAGAAAAAAGAAACGGAGTTTCGATTACCAAAGCTCCTTTCTTTCCATTTGGATAATTGATTTCAATTGGAATACGTTTGTATTTGATATTACTATCCTTTACTTTGAATTCTTTGGCTTTATTAAAAATAATATTTTCTTGAGTAATCTGATCGTAACTTGACAGCTGCATTTTTATAATATTTTTTTATTTTTTAAATACTTTTTTATTTATCATCCCATAAAAGTTTGACACTCCAGTAATTAGCCGATTCAGGATTTTGAAAAGTTAACTGGCCCTGTTTGTTTTTAATCTTCTTTGCTCGAGTGAGATAGCGAAATTTTCGCTCTTCATCTTGATGTATCAAAAAGTCTGGATACTTAGACGAACCAAAATGCAAATTTTTTCCATTTGGAAGTGACACTACATATTTGTTATTTTTTCGCTTTGAATAATCAAGAGATTCTGCACCGAGTTTCTTAGCCTTTTTCTTAAGTTTATCATAATCTTTACCTGTAACAACATATTTATGTTCCTCCATACCAGGCACATATGTTGGATCTTCATCGTAATTATCTCCATCATCAACTATAAAATCTTTATCTTCATCAGTAAAAACATCGCCGCGTTGTTCCTCCATTTTAGTATTTGATTAGATTATTTTTGCAGGTGGCTCATTTTGCATCTCATTAAAATTGAATGTAAACAACCACAGTGAGACCGCGCATTACCAGAGGACACAAATTACAACCCACAATTATGAGAATAATAAAGTTGACACAAATATAAGATCAATTGAAATTAGTACTAGGATGTATCTTGGTGAAACTATTACCTGATTGGAAAAACGTGGGGCCTTTCAGCTAATACCAGTAACCAGATACCCTTGTTAATGATGAGGTAAAAACCCCACGGCTTCATCATTAACAAGAAAATAAATTAGAAAACGTTCTCAAAAATGGTGTCAGGGTGTTGGGTAGAGCTGTAATTGCACCGAGGACCACTCATAAGAGGATGTCCAAGGGCAGAGCGAGTGCCGGTTCACCCCCAAGCCTAGAGAAACTTGAATAAATGGCCAGCCTAAGGGTAAATAAAAACCTTCTCAGGAGGGACAAGGGTAAAGGGGTGAGATGGGAATGAGGGAGACCCTCCTGAGAAGGTCTGGTGGCCACCAGTTTTATTTTTATTTTGAAAAGTCTTATATCAAACAATGATATTAGACTTGATAATAATAACATGGGTCAATTCCTATAAAATTTAATTTTCCCACAATATCTCTTATTCTTCTTTCAAAATGATTTTCGGGTTTTGTATGTACCCCTTCATTCATACAATCTACTATCCCACCAAATTTGTCAAAAAGAGCATCACCACGTTTTTCTTTATATATAAAATATTTAGTATCATCAATACCGGTAATTTTATTAATCAGCTCGTCAACTCTATCGAGTATGGCTTTAAATTCTTCAGGATTATCTCTCACCGAAGAATGGTTTATTGTTTCATAATCATTGCTTTCAGAACCTGGTGTATAAAGAAATTGAAGATTTTTGTTAATTTTTTTAATAGTTTTATATACAAACTTTGAGGGGAATATTATATCATCAACTTCATAATCATCATTACTTTGATTAACATTTGTATTGTTTGTATTGTTTGTATTGTTTGATGTGAATCCCATTTAATATATATTTTATTATTCTTTAAACCATAATTCAATTTTATTTTTCTAACTCAACTACTTGATTGATAGTAGTTATAATAGGATGATTTGTGCCTCGGCTAAGTTACTATCATTTTCTAAGTTTAAATAAGTTTGTTATGTTTACTAGTTTTTGGGATTTATCTGATTTTTTAAGTTTGTTGAGTTTGTTGGGATTAGCAAAGTATTTAAGTTGGTGATTGCAGCCCGGCCCCAGCGGAAAGCTGCGCCGCTTCGCGGCTCCGCAATCCTTTGGGGGATGATTTCTATGCACTTACCAATATAAATAAATGGCTAATAGAGATGTTGGGGGGATGGAAGAGATGGAGGAGATGGAGGAGATGGAGGAGATGGGTGAGTTAGTAAATTTAACACATAAATTAACCAGAGAAAATGATAGTAATTTAGATGAGGCACAAAGCATCCTATTATAACTACTTACTTCTCACTGCGCATGCGGGAATGCAGACAGGGGATGAAGTAACGGATTCAAACAATTAAAGGTTTCTTGGGAGGTAAGCTACCCGGGTGGGGAGCACCTGGAAATTCTTGGTAAGAATGTGCCGCCCTTTCTCCAAATCCTGACCCAAATGCCATTTTTCACACCTGTTTTCATACGTGCAGGTCTCAATGGGGTGGTGGCTTTTACGGTCATCGGCTATAATTTGGGCTTTTTTACCGCTATCGGTTAATTTTTTTCAGTTTCGGTTAACAAAAAAGTTAAAAAAATAATTTCTTTTGTTTCAAAGAGTTAAATATTGACAAGAGCCATAATTATGGCTCTTGATATTGATAAAACTGATTTTTTTCTATCTTCAAAAGAAAAATAGAGGTCTTAGGATCATCTCGGGATGTAATAAGCTATTCTTTTGAAACATTTTGACATCTGATAGATCATACTCTTTATAAAGTATTTCACTTATATTATTTTACGCATAGAAATGTCAACAGTCAATTTAAAAATAATCTTAATTTGTAAAAAGCAAAAGCAGACACGCTAACGCCCAACTTAATGAACAATCCGCCTGACTTTATCCGTCAATTTTGATGGACAGTTTGAAGACGGATTATCCATTTCAGATATAGTCTGTGTACAGCCTCCCCCTCCCCTCGGAAAAAAAATCGGAGAAAGGGTGTCTGTGGGGGAGAGGACGACTGTACACAGGCCAGTCTCAGACGGATAATCCATTTCTAGCTCTAGTTTGAAAACGGCCAATAACAAAATTCCCGTGTCCAGTGTTTTTAATGATGGCGAAGGACTGTACAGAACGATTGTTTCCCGTTGCCTTGTCCATAGGCCTCATTATTCCGCGCGGCTAATGCGTTTCGGGTCACGTGGTCTGAGCGAGTATTTTCCAGATACGCGTAGCCTGCGAGCAAGCTCTCCATTTGGGGGATATCGTGAAAAGTACACGCGCGAGAGGCACGCGAGAGGAGACGCGACTGCGGGGTGCGTTCTCGCGCGGCTCGCTTCGCTCGCCCAAATAGGAGAGCTTGCTCGCAGGCTAAGATACACCCTCAAAATACCTTGACCGAGATTGCGTGGGAAGATACCGTACAGGGACTAGGTTTGGCAATGTCTACCGCAGCGTCAGAGAAAAACAGGGAATTTATCGGCAACGTGTTTTATAAACAGTGACATCTTTGCGCGTTTTTTCACTAGTATTTCGAGGGCACGACCTCCTGAAAATCACAAATATCAATCCCCAGCAAGAAGCCAGATATTCGCCATGGAAAAAACTTGGTTCTTCGAGAGAGCGGCAGAAATGAAGCCTAGGTCTAGGTCAAGGCCTAAAAGGCACTTAGCCTAACGTGCGTACGGAGTCAAAGTAGCCGGGAAATAAAAAACGCAACCATAAGTGAATTAAGCACCTTCCTTAAAATTTTACAAATCTTGGAAACAATTTCTTTTACGGTTAACTCTCTTTTACCCTATTTACGGCTAACGGTTACACTTTTTTTTAATTTTTACGGCTATCGACTCGATTTTTGGCCGTTTTACGCCTATCGGTTAACCCCATTGAGACCCTCATACGTGGCCTCTAAAATCCATATCCGTTTTCAGACCTTGCCTCTAAGATATTAGGTCATCATTACTTAGAATGCTAACAAAAAAGATTTCTTAAAATCCACTTTGAATTCGCATATTTATCTCTATTTCTTATTCAGTCTGGAATTGAAACGATAAATACGTTCATACACTCCCGTAGTGTTCTCAAAATTCATCCCCGATTCCAGACTAAAATGGACAAAGTCTATACCATACCCTTTGGGGCGGCAAATACTTATACGGCTTATATAAGAGAGTACCCCCCCGGGTACTCTATGACCTGTTTTGGCTGGAAAGTAATTCGCTACTTTCACATGCCCATAATACACATTGTTTACGACTGAGTCGCTGCAAAACGATAGAAATCAGGAAAAACTGCAAGATTTGAAAGCTCAAATATAACGGGTAAGCTAAAGCGATACCTGCTTCTATTAACAAAACTGCTGGAAGAGCTGGTCGTACTAACAGCAAAATTAAAAGAGCCACGAAGCCAATAGAAGAAACAAGAAGAAATCTAGAAAATGGTAAATTTTGTTAAAATTTCAATCAGATTCGAATCCTTTTTATATAATTTTATAATTCTTATTATTCTTCTTAACTTCTGTGATTTGTAAATTGTATTAT
Source organism: Porites divaricata (assembly GCA_038088405.1). NCBI lineage: Eukaryota > Metazoa > Cnidaria > Anthozoa > Scleractinia > Poritidae > Porites > Porites divaricata. The sequence continues at coordinate 10,676,525 of JBBMOI010000006.1, forward strand.
CGTCTGTACTAAACTCTGAATTAAACTACGTGCATGTTTTCGTATTATCACACAGTCGTGGTCGAAGATCTTGACAAATAATGTGACCTAAATTTATGAATAAACCTTTCAATTCATCTTTGTTCAAACTGATTTAACTTCCTTAAAATGCATGGACTGTGTGCACAACGCTAAGCCCCGTCCTAATAAGTAACTACCGCAGGCACCGAACGTAGTTGTTCGGTTTACTTCAAACACACAATATTTAAAGTAGGTGTTGTAACATCACTGCAACGCAGCAGGCGTTCGATAAGTACGTCCATTTCAATAAAAGGTATTCTTCAAAAAGTGTTAAGGACACTGAAAATTATAATTAAACTGGCTTCGGGGATTTTGAGAACATCTTCGCGTTTTTATTGAATTATAAACTCGCTCACCAAGCACTCTTCCCATCAATACAGTATCTGCTTAGGATCGCTTTTTGTCTCAGTAATAACGAGCAGATCTTACTTTGTCGTTTGAAATAATGATCTCTCAAGTATGTAAGTCCTCCGGAACTTTAAAACGTTAAAAGTTTCCGTAAATTCGGCAAACTCAGCCGTAGTTTTCTCATGTTTTTCCTCTTGGCCAGAAGTTTCCCGCATTAGCCTCGCATTTATGCTCTTTGCCTACTCGTCCCAGGACCGTTGGGGAATACGAATATTGTCTGTTTAGCATTGATACGCCTTACATTGTCTTTACTAAGAAGTACCAGCCAAGGACACCTCGGCTGTTTTAATGTAGTTATCGCTATTTCAAAAAATAAAAGCCTTCTACGCTAGTCAAACAACGAACGAACAACTCAAAGACCATCTCCCAGTTAGCTTTAATTGTTACCTCAATTCGTACAGAGCTCAGTTGTCGCAGAGGACAAGGGTTCGAATCCATCATTTAGAATTTAATGTTCTATTTTAAGGTGTAATATAGAACGGACTATGTACTGGATAAGACCGGGTCTCATCAAATTCTTTTTTGAAAATGTATCCATTTTTGCACGTTTGAAAACGGGTGCCACTTTCAGCTTTGGAAATAAAGGCGTGCCAGTAATAAGTCAGTGTAAAAAAGGCAGTTATCATCAAATATGCTCGGTGAAATTTTTAGAGAACTCTTTGAGTTATAGCAAAAATCGCGTTTATTACACCAGAAAGCATTCCAAGCAATGATTTTATAGCATAGAAAAATTATTTGAGGGAGCGGAAGCATTCTGAAGTGTTTTCAGATATATAGATTTTATTTTTAGGAAGCCTGTGTTACGAATTTATTTTTATAGATGCATTAATTTATTTTACACTGCAGTAGCAGAGAGATTTAACAGGGTTAAAATCTCTGCGCTTCATTTCAATTCAGATAAATAGATTTTTGGGTGTATGCGTTCTCAAATAAAATAGGACGCGTGATTATAAGATACACCAAAATATAGCAGAGCTCTTGCAATTCACTTTCAGCATATAATGTATTTACATAATGCTTACACCTTTATTTTCCTAGTGAAACGGTCAGGAGAAGGCGACCACCTCAGTTCCATCAAACCTCTTATTGCACTTTCCCACCAATTCGTTATGATAAATTCTTACCACATACACAAGGAAAAAATCAAAAGAAAAAATATGTAAAACAAAACTCTTACCTACTGTTTTTGGCTTCAGGTGTAGAATCAAATACCTGCGAGCAGTGGTTTCTCCGGCCTGGAGAAACCACTGCTCGCTGGGTAAGAATCAAATGACTCTCTTTATAACTCCAACTATAGATATTTGAACTTGTATGTCAGCATGTGGTCACTGCTTTAACCAACAACATTTTTTTTTCTTTTTTGTTGATTGCTTCTGTAAAGACACTCGATCCGAGGCTTGATTTAACATCTTGTTTGCTAATTTAAACATGAAATTAAAGCTCAGCCTAAATCGCTGAATTTGCTTCCCGAGAACTTAGCTCAACAATCCACATTTTCTCTTAGAATGAGAATTATTACGGTAAGAACTCAAAATTCCGAATCTTCCCTTAAAAGTTCTAATTTTCAATATCGCTCGACTCAGGCTGGGTCGATGTATTGACTGCAATTAATTATGATGTTAATTCCTTTTCAATTGGTTTCCTCTGTCGAAAAATCCTTTTTTGTTACTAGTAAAGCTAGAATAAGATTGGAGATTAAACTGCAAGAGCCAACTATCGTCTTTCCTTTGGGTTGTTTCCCGTCAAGCAGGACATTAAATCAGCCATTATCCAGTACTACTTTACTTAAAGTAAAAAAGACCACCACAGGGAAGCATAAGAATAAACACTTGGATTGGCATAATTTACATATACCTAGGTCAAAAGGCAGTGAAAAAATAACTCTACTCTTACTTGTTTGTCACTCTACAGAGAGAGTCGTACCTGTACATGTACTTTGGCTTAAAAGTCAGTCCTTAAATTATTGGTCCGGTAATTTTTGGCGTCTCTCAAATGACTCGAATAAACAAATGCCACCTACTTACAAAATCGACAGTCAACACATTTTCAGACCCCAACATCACTCAAGCTTGCAATAGAAACTTTAAGAATCAAATTTCCAAGCATCCCCCAAATAATTGCAGTTGTACGTAGAAACTGGACAGTACGGAACTGCAGAGTTTGTAAGAGAACGACTGGCGCAACTTCAGCACCAATGATGACTTCAAATTTCTTTTCCCTCGTCTTGTTATTAAAGGACTGCTCTTTTTAATATATACATAACTGAGAAAGGGGCATGCCGCCAAAAGCATGAGGCCAAGCCTCAACGGACGAAGATGAAAATATATTTCATAACAGCACTTTGCTGCAAAAACTTTAATTAACAGAAAGGAAATAATCTTTAGTTAATTTGACATTATTTGCGCCTATTTCCATTTCTATAGCTACGTGCAAGATCGCACGTTCTTATTACAACCTGTCCAATTGATAGGTTCATTTCGTTACCGTTAACCACTAGAAATCTTCTCTCTCTACGGAGCCTCAAGTGAAGTCAACTGCAGGGATACAAGCAGGGGACGTCGAGTTAAGGTTCTTGTGTCTCTCAAAACATGCTAATTTTATCCCTATTGATTTACAAAAAGGGACTTTCTAATGTGTTAAAGGACATAACCCACTGACCCGGAGCCGCTAGCGTAATATTGTACCAAAACTTCCTCCATTTTCAAAATGGGAAGTCCAAGATGATGCGAAACTTTTTCTCAACATTAGCTATTTCTGTGCCCTGCTTTTGGTTCTTAAATGGGGCCTTAAAACTCAGGCAATCATTGAAGAAAAAGGTCAAGGAAATGGTTTTATTAAAACCTTTTTTTTTTTACTTTAAAGCTTTTTGGCCTTACTTAAAGTGCCTAGTTCAAGGGAAAATTGTACTTCAAAGTATTTTTAGAGCCTTCAGCAGGACTATTCATACTGCTTAAGAATTTGAATTTGAAAGCTAAGGGGACGAAATTGGAATAACTTTGTATTTGCATAAGAGTACATTACTGACAGGACATGGATTTCACTATTTTGTCGCTGGGCTACACTGGAGATTACTATAACTTATGTCATGAAAATATCTTTGTTTCCTCGTTTATTGCAACGCTATCATATTACTTTCCCAATACCTAAGTAAAAACAACACGGAGACAAATATGCTGAAATCTCAATAAGAAAAACAATTATTGGTGAGGAATCTGCGATGGATGTAGATGTGATCTTCCCACTTACATTAACTTTGACAGAAAAGTAGGCAAAATGTTGATGGTACTATTTTATACTAAGGAGTAATCGGAGCTTAGGGGGGTGCGTTCTATATGTTCTTAGGTACGGGTAGCAGTTGAGGGGGAAGGGTGGATGGTTTATGGCATATTTTAAACGTCAGGATTGCTTACAGCGAAACCTCTATTTAAACTGTCTATCGTGAAAAAGTCTTGAAGGCTAGTTATATCGCATGGTTCGTCTCAACAAGTGCAGTTATTTGGTCGAGTGTGTTGATTTCTGGAGCTACTGTGGGCTGTTTTTCCGAATAAATAACATAGACCTAAAATGTTCGTTTGTCCGGTGCGGAAAATATCACAAGTCATGATGAAATGGTGCCGCCGAGCTTCACATCTCGATAGATTTATTTTGTGTCACAACGGCCGCCGAAACTTTTGAACGATGAACGCTTTGGAAGATTGAGCAAACACAGATCGATAGTAGACCTTCAGCAAACTTTTTAAAGATGAACGCTTTACGAAGACCGCAGACCTCAGCAAACGTTTGAAAGATAAACGCCGAGGACACAAGAATCACCATGTGAGTTAGTGCGTCAAAGTGAGGCAAAAAATCAGCAAGCACCTCAAAGTGAGGCAAATGCGTGTCGACACAAAAGCAATCTCAAAAAAAACCTCGCTTAATTGCACAGGAAAACCAACAGATATTAGTGGTTGCGTTCTAGTACCTTGAACGCAATAGAGAGATTAAGCTTAGATTCACGTTTATCGCAAACGGCAAACGTCAGACTCAAGTTGAGAATTTCTCAGAATAGAAAATAAGCAGATAAAAACAGTCCCGAACGATTCCTATGGTTAAAACTGGCATAAGGCTACTTATTTTTGTGTAGAAGCAATAAAGAGTGAACGGAAAATTAGGGGAAAACTTGGTCACGTGGTACAAATTCACGTCTGCCGTTTGGCGTAAACGTAAATCTTAATATCTGTAATAATTGGTAGAGTTACATCTCAATTCACCTCTATCGTCAGCGGTTTACTTGTTCTATTTTTCTGATTCTAAATCATAATTAAACAAGGTAAAATAAATACTCAAAACCATCCCCTCTTAATTCCCACCATTCAAGTATCGCGGGGATGTATAAGGGTGGGCATCTATACGCAAGAAGTTTCTCAGTGTTGTTGACAATCACCATTCTTTGATATTACAGGTCATTGCATCGTAAATGGGCAACTCGCTAAAGCCACAAAACAAAACTCAGGATGACTTATTGTCTGAGAAGGCAAACATCGCATAGAGCACAATATTTGTTTTAGTCGCCGTCATCATTTTGGCGGGAAATTCCCTTACAGTTGCAGCGTTCACTACCAGGCGTTTGGTGCGCAGGCGTACACATTTCTTTCTGATTATGATCAGTCTGGCTGTGGCTGACTTGATGGTTGGGGCCCTGGTGATACCACTTAACATCTACTTAAGTATGCAGACGGATTTGCCGAAAGGCGCTGTGCATCACGTCTTCGAAGCAGTGGATATTCTTGCAGGGCTTGCTTCAGTCTTTACCCTAGCAATGATAACAGCGGAAAGACTTGTCGCTGTTGGCTGGCCGTTTGCTCATCGGATGTTTCGTAAGCGTAGCTATTTTAATTTCATAGGCTTTGCTTGGTTATTTGCCTTAGCTGTATCAGTAATAAATCTGCTCTATCGTTACAAAATAGTACCTTACTTTGCTACCCTGGATATTGTGCTGACTGCTTTGTTGACCTCCATCGTTTTCACTTGCACTGCATACATCGCTTTATGGATCAAAGTTCGCTTTCGGGATTACGGCGGATTTCTTGGTAGGGAACATGACAAAAAGCTTGTAAAAACGTTGTTTCTCGTCACTGGAGTTTTCGTATTAACATGGACGCCTTTTCAGGCGCTGCTGTTTGTTGTCCATTTCTGCCGAACTTGTCCGATCCCTTCGCAGAATGTAGTAAACTTTATTAAGCTACTGCATTTCTGTAACTCGTTTATGAACCCAATAATTTACTCCTTAAGAATACCTGAGTTTCTCATTGCAATTTCTGGCATCTTTAACTGTCGATGCTACCCACATAATAGTGAAATTACCCTAAGAACACTACGTGGAGAAACCTTGGATACAATGACAGGAATTCTAAGTTCCTATTCCTCACTGAATGTGCGTTTCTGCATGGGCACAGAGAATATAGTCACATCTGAATTAAATTCGTCGACGTTCAGGCAAAAATTCTTCAAGAGGACAAGCTCTGGGATGAACTCTAGTCGCAGGACGCACGTGACTACGTCTCCAGTTTGACTGCAATTGCAACAATTGGTGACAGGTCAGCCACGAATCGGCTATTTAGAAGTTGAGAATGAGCTCAGCTCGGGCGGGTATCCTTTTGCATTATGGGATTTTTATGGGAACGCAATTACCGATTTTATTTTTTGTGCTATCCGGAATAATCAAGCAACTGATTGACTATTCATTCCGGATATCAAAAAAACCGAATCTAACATTGTTTTATTATACATCATGTTGAAGAAACATGCACAGAGCACAGTTGACATTGCCATTGGAAATCATGCATTGCGTGTTACAGATAAGTCAGTCACATGCTTGTAGATGCTTGTAACTAACTAATTTGTAGGTTGCGCTTGTTTCCAAGTTTTTCAAGACATATGGTGAGCACAATAATCTCATTAATTGGTCAAGAGCAAGAGGTAGCGCAGGAAACTAAGAAAAAAATCGCTGGTCCAATATCACGCAGTGCTGCATAGATTCACAGGTTTTGACTGAAATTACAGCGGTTACCACTAACAAGCTCCTTCGAAGGGTTTTTCTCTCTGTTGAAACCTGAGTTTTCGTGGACGTCAAGCAACTGTTTCCATGGTTTTCTCACGCGCTCTGACAGAGAAGGTTCCCTCATCGCTGGCGCGCAGACTAAATTTCGCATGACGACGGCGTTTTTAATTATTATTGTTAAAACAGCGAGGTCTCTACGCGCTGAGTGAAATAGCCGAAACACTCTCTACAGTTTACGTTTTTAGGTTGTGTATTTATATGATTGTATAAAAACATGGGAGCCGTGGAGAATTACCAGGGAGTATAAATTCAAAGAAACGAAAGATATCATACCGATAAGGGACAAAGTTTCCTCTGAATGGACGCTGTTTTCGAAAATGAATTTTGTAACCTGCAGATCTACAAATATTTGCGATAGGAAAAATGTAACGCTATTGACAGTTATAAAGAACTCAGCAAAAGGTTAAAAAATAGCATAACAGCTGGGCAGTGTGAGAAACTTCTACTGCCGGTATTCTTTATTTTTTGCTCACGTGTACGAATACAACAATAATTCGGTTAGCAGGACTTGTACCGGTAAGAAACAAAGAATACTTAACCACGTTACATCACAGACAGCAGTTATGATAGCAAACATTGACATAAAAAGCATGTTTATTTTTTGTTTATCATTTGTTTCGTTTTTCACCCTACAATTGGTTTAAAGTTTTACATGGCTGTCTTCTTAAGATCTTTGCATTCAATATCCAACAGCTTGGTCAAGTTGCTTGGTGTACCGTCCTGTAAAAAAGTGAAAACACATTTCAAAAATTGTCTAAATCTCAGGTCCTGCTGCCACTAGGTATGCATAAATGAGGGGTCATCTCATTGTTTTGCAGGTGACAGCCCTTTCATTTGGCCCTTTATTACTTTCTGTGTTATTTGTGCACGAAGCCAATGCAATCAAAGTTATGATGACAAAACTAACAGACTATGATTACACATAAAACCAAAAAGTCACTTTTACCCCTGACTTATATACATAAGCTGATGTAAAAACAAACACAACTTCGTGGACGTCATTAAATTGTGCATATTTCTCTTAGTACCTGAAAATAAATATGTTTGGCTCGAAGTTCTTTTCCAATACCAAGGTTGGTCCTGCCTGTTTGTCTCCCATTATTTGGACACAACTGTCCTCCAATGCTGTAGTTGGGAAAACGTTTCATATCCGGCAAAGGTATACTCCTAATGCGGGGGAAGCTAGATTGTAGAGAGGATCAGAGAGGGAATAGTGGTTGGTGGGGACCATCAACTCCTCTAGATTCTCTAATAAAGAAAAAGAAATTAACAAGTCCTTTTTATATCATCCCAGTAAAAAATTCCAAACCCCTTTGTAAATGAGGGTTTGAAAACTAGGTCCGAGAAATAAGGATTATATACCATTATTAACTCTGTTGATTAATGGATGTTACCAAAACAAACGGAGTCAGTGGCACTGGCGACTTCGAAAAAGAATCCGAGTACTTTCAATGGGACGTCCTTTTGGTTACCCTAGAGTGTCTGTAGTGCCTACCAAATGAAGATTATGCGTTATGGGGCAAGAACCTTGCCAGTAGACTGGAATTAATCTGTTTATAGTAATATGCGTGCGGACAAACAACAGACGTCTAAAAGCACACATTTGGTTTATTGGACCCTTTATCAACATTCAGCCACTCCCCCGGATAATTTCTAGGGACCGAAATACTGAAACCCAGCTGGTATGCTGTCTATGTTTACTCTGTACAAATAAATCAGTTTGCGTGATTGGCATGATTAGTATGAAATAATGGTAACTAAACAAATAGACATTTCGATCTCGTTTGCGTTTTTTTTTTGGCTTATCTATTTATTTTGGTATTGTCCAGGTGTATGGGAGATGATGTCTTGTTTTCTTCGCAGTTATAAACACTTATTAATCAGAAGATCACAAAAAAAGGAAAGAAAAGGCATTGAAGCGAAATAATAATGGTAAGAGATTCAACGACATCCACTGAACTGTTCATGATCAATCTAGGTTTCCAGGGACTCGACAATATTTCAAGTTTACTTAATTATTTTAACTACCTCGGTGCAGTTTTGGGCTAAAAGAAAAGAGAAATCAAAATGGTGTTCGTGTTGCATATATTTGTATATTGTATCTACATGAGCTTAGCCAGAATCATAAAATAAAGTAATTCTTATATATAATTTAAAGTTATTTTAACCGATGAAAGCTTATAAGAAGGTCACCAGTACAAATCAGGTAACAACTACGCCTTCGATATACATCGTCAGCCGCAGCTTTGGACGAGTCAGTCGATTTCGATTTTATAGCTGTATAATATTTATCTCTTTCTTTTTAACAGAATTATTAAAATCGTGCTTAAATGTTTGTGTCAAAGGGAACTGTCTGAAAATCGACGAAATGAATTTCAACAAATGGAACGTGTTTTGGAGTATATGCTTTGGCCTGATGGCATTCATGGTAATCGCTGGAAACGCTATTTCTATTGTTATTCTTTCCGCGAGAAGACTACGAAAGCGTCCTCACTTTTTGCTGATAAGTTTAGCCATTGCTGATTTCTTGGTTGGATTATTAGCTATACCAGTATACATGATTGTAGTAATCTCCGGAGCAAAGCTCGCCTCCAAACTAGCATTTGACTGTGTGGATATGTTCACAGGATTTGCATCTACTTTTACCCTGGCCATCATTTCCCTGGAGAGATTCAATGCCATTGCACGACCTCTTCATCACCGCCAGCTCAGTTATTGGAGTTATTCTGCTGCTATGTCGTTGCCATGGGTGCTGTCATCCATCATAACATCGTTTAGGGTGCTGCTCGACTTCCTTTTCATTACTGTTCACCAGTTCTTGACGATTATAATCATCAGCTTATCTACTCCATTGCTTATTTCGTGTATTAGTTATAGCTACATATGGAAGAAGCAACGCACCCGAATACGTAACAGTTTCAGACAGAGACACGAGACCAGATTCTCCAAGACTGTGTTTTTGATAACTGGAGCATTTCTACTGACTTGGATGCCATTTCAAATTTTAGTCATCGTACTCATTTTATGTTTTCCATGCAGGGCCATCCCCGTTTCAGTTGTATTCGTTATAAAACTCCTTCAATTCAGCAACTCGATTGTTAATTTTCTTATCTATTGCTTTAGGATGCCAAGTTATCGAAAATCATTGTTTGCTATTTTGCCTCATGTTAGGGATTCTCGAAAAGGAAGCCGGGCGGTGTTTCCATTTAATGAGAATCAGACGACAAACATCACTCTTATTTCGTTTTCTAACTTACAACAGTTAACGATACATGATGAGCGTGAAAAATGACTGATGAACATGCTGCTCCATTCTGCTTTCCTTTTGGCACAAAAAAAATATCAGTAAAAGACAATAAAATCTTGAATCATTCACTTCTGAAAGCGATGAGTTTCCAGGAGTGGAAGAAAATTGTGAGGGGAGATACAGAGTTTCGAAAAATGTTTTGCCATTCGCTGTGATTGTACTCATTAATTGAGGCGTACAATTTAAGCGAAAAAGTATGCTGCTGTTGATTAGAACGCATCTATGCAATTGATGATTTCGTAAAGAACAATTCGGTGTCATGATTATCAGTAGTAAGACTGGACATATTTTGGCACTGTAGTAAGAAAGGACCCTTTGTAGGAGTGGTAAAAATAATAAAATTCATTTAAAAATACGGTGCTTCAGCTGTTTTGGGGTACATTTTCTCATGGTCTTTGGGTGTGGATTTACATATTTGTTAGTTTTTTGTTATTATTTCAAACCAAAATTTGGAGAATTTCAAGGTTTTTGTCCAGAATCCCAGAGTAATCTTAACGAAATAAGTAAAAATTATTTCACCGGAAGAATTGTTTTGAAACGATGTCGTAGAAATTAACATTAAAGTTTGGATGAAAATAATTACAAACCTAAGGAAGGATCCTACAAAGCAGTCACAAACTTGGGATTGAGACAGGTAGAAACGACAATATACCACGTGGCGAAAGGTTATGCAATCTCTGCAATTGTAACAGAATTGAAGATAAAACTCACTTTTTATTAGATTGTCCAAGTTTTTCTTCGATAAGAGATATGTTCTTCTCTAAACTAGAACCTAAAATACCATTTCTACGACTACAATCACATGAGTCCTTATTATCACATCTGATGAATTCTACTGACTATTTTATTAACATCCAATTAATTTCATTTATATAAACTTGCTTTGAATTGAGAGACAAAAACTCATCTCTGGAATAATTAATCCTACTGATGGTTAGAAATAAACAATGATTAATACGTTTTCAAACTATTTTAAATATTTAATTTACAAGGAATCAATGATTAATTTCAAGTAGCTTTTGCAATACTGTCAGTAATACTTTGTTATGGTCATGCAAGTAAAGCTTATTGTTGTTGTTGTTGCATTATATATCTCAAGTATACGGTGGCCCATATCTGCAAACACAACAAACACTTTTCCAAACACAACATAGTATTATCTGAACACAACAAAACTATTATCGAAACACAACAGTATTATCGAAGCACATCACAATATTATCGAAACACAACACAGTATTATTGAAACACAACACAATGTCATCGAAACACAACACAATATATCGAAACACAACTCAGAGTTTGCAAAACACAACGCAAATCTCCCAAAACACGACACAATATTTGCGAAACACGACACAAAGTTTTCCCGATTACGTAATACAGGATGCTACTATACAAGGCATAAACCCAGGTAGATACTTCATATATGATTCCTATAGTGTACCGATATATATATTCTTACTTACTTACTTACTTACTCTTTCTGCCTTGCTTGAGTATCTTTATGTACTTTTGTGTCTTGGCCTACTCTAGTAACTTGGCGTGCTTAAGTGTCTTGGCCTACTTCAAGACGCAAAATAAGTAAAGATACTCAAGCACGCCAAGTAACTGAAGTAGGCCAAGTCCCTCAAGCACGCCAATACTGAAGTAGGTTAATATTAAGACACAAAGGTACGTAAAGATACTCAAGCAAGGCAGAAAGAGTAAGGCCCAGTTCAAACGTCGAATCTCACATGTGCCGAACTTAATTCGAGAGTTAAAAGTGCGAGGTTTGAATCAATTAAATTCGACTGTTTAAATTAAATGCGACGTTTGCCGTATCTGCGACTGAAACAGTCGAAGATTCGACTTAAGTTCGACTTTTGATTCAAACGTCGCATTTCACATGTGCCGAACTTAATCCTTGAATGTTAGTAAATTATTATTATATTACTGGGAATTGCTGGTTTTCAGTGTCACGCCATTCAAAATAGGTCAAAATAAAAATCAAAACCATTCGACTGATAAAGTCCAGAATCTTGGAAATGAAAGGAGGTAAATATACAAAGACCCTCGCCAAGATTTGGGTCGAAGGAATAATTCGAATACGAGATATCTGGGGAAATGTTTTACCCAAATTTATAGAGCTTTGTATGGAGACGCCATGCTGGAGCTCATCCGGATGAGCTCCAACATGGCGGACGGAAACTAACAAAAACATCTGTTACCGAGTTTTGCTAGAAAAGCGTGAATTTACTCCTAGAGAAACTCATAAACATTAAATTAACACTTTTTTCTAATACTTGAACTGCATAGATAGCACAATTCCGTGAAAAAAGTCTCTTTTTTGACCTAAATGACAGCTCTCTCGACCGTCATGTAAATGCTGCGTCACGCAAAAGCTTAGAAATTCAAGCGTACTCTATCACAAAACCAAGAACCCTTCTGAAGCAAAAATTTGTTTGAAAATTAGTTTTCAGCTGCTCTAATACACCATGAAAGTAAAATCTCAGTAGGATCGATAGTTTTGTAGTTTGAATTTTGGTGACGTCATGTGAAAACCAACAATATTGACAGCGAACAGAGTTAAATTCGACAGAGTTCAGAGAGTTAAATTCGACGAATGAATCAAATGCCGTATTTAACTATTTTAGTCGACTAAAATAGGAATTAAGTTCGGCACATGTGAAATTCGACGTTTGAACTGGGCCTAAGTAAGGGGCAGCACTAAAACACGGAATCCGGAATCCGGAAACGGAAACTGAATACGGAATCCGTGAAAGAAGGTTTCAAGCGATCGATTTGAAAAAAAATGTTAGCAATGACAATAAAATAACTCAACAGATAAAAAAAAAAAAGACATAGATGAGTAAATTAGGTCAGTAGAGGAGACTGCTGTATCACTAGTGGAGTCGATTCCGGTGAAAAGACTCTTGATACCACTTCCGGGAAAGAATGCAAATACTTATGGGACAGCAAAGCGAGGAGAAAAACGGCAATGACAAAAACTAGTTCCTTAAGAAAAAGGTAAGTTATATGGAGACAGACTTCATTTAAATTGACAGAGGCGTCGTTTATATAACTGAAAGGCGTCGCCGTCAAGTTTTTCCTAAGTGTCTTTTCTGGGTTGTCTTCAACAGAGTTAGCGTTATTTATCAAGACAACTTTCTCAAGCGAACCATGGCATTGTGGAGTCCAAAGGGAAGAGAGAATTTGTGCATGCATTTTCTTGATTCCGCAACTGATTACATCAAAATAATGCACCTTGTTTAATAAGCCTCTTCAACAAAAATACGGACGTCAACGTAAACTCAATTACTGGTACACCAGTATTCCATCGATCAGTATTCAGCTTGGCGAAAAAGTTGAACTTATTGCCAAACGTGGTGTGGTCTGAGGCCAATTACTACTATTCTTGACATTTAGCTACAAAGGCAATATTTAACTGTATTATCCAACCCATAGACTCGTGAATAAAAATTAATCGTAAAATCACTTTCATCGGCCTTGCAGTGCAATAACTCACACTACGGCAAACCTTATCAAGACACTAACAAGAATATATTTAAGGTAACTGCCAAGAAAACTAAAACAAATTCTTTTTGGATTGTACTAAATTATGCAATGTGAAATTCTTAAATTTTCTATCATTGATATTTGATTCCGTATTCCGTTCCGTTTCCGTTTCCGTGATCCCGTTTCCGTTTCCGTTTCCGGATTCCGGATTCCATATTTTAGTGCTGCCGCTAAGTAAGTAAGTAAGTAATAATATATATATCGGTACACTATAGGAATCATATATGAAGTATCTACCTGGGTTTATGCCTTGTATAGTAGCATCCTGTATTACGTAATTGGGAAAACTTTGTGTCGTGTTTCGCAAATATTGTGTCGTGTTTTGGGAGATTTGCGTTGTGTTTTGCAAACTCTGAGTTGTGTTCCGATATATTGTGTTGTGTTTCGATGACATTGTGTTGTGTTTCAATAATACTGTGTTGTGTTTCGATAATATTGTGATGTGCTTCGATAATACTGTGTTGTGTTTCGATAATAGTTTGTTGTGTTCAGATAATACTATGTTGTGTTTGGAAAAGTGTTTGTTGTGTTTGCAGATATGGGCCACCGTACAAGTAGGTTCAGTTTAAACAAAAACAAAAAAGTAAACTAAACTAAGCTAAAACCCAAAAAACACGTCCAATTTTTGGCGATTCCACTGTAAATATATGCTTTATGTAAAAAAAGTCATCTAGATTGCCATACCACATCCCCTGACCTTCCTAGTTAAAATTCATCGCCAATTCTCAAAAGGCCGCACGCTGTGTCACCTAAAGATGTGAATGTATTTTACCCGACTGTTTTGCAAGTTCGCTCATACAAACGGCCTTTAGGGTGATAGCTGTAACAAATATCGAGCAAAATATAAAGTGGCACGTAGAAAAAGATCGGTGACCAAGATACCTGCAGTATCTTGTGCATATGCCTCGCTAGATCAGCCGAGTTTGAATGCTAATAATGAGCATAAAAATAAAAAAATATTTGAATTTTACTTCGCCTACTGTCTTTAATATTTTTAACGTTTTCGGTATCAAAATGGAAACGAAAAAAGCCTGGGCAGGAAAATCCAAAGCCCGTTGACTACAATGTGCATGTGCGTCGGTGTGGGCCGAAACCAGTGTCCAGGCCTCTTGCAGCGAACTATCGCGTATCTTTCATCTGTATTATTCACGATTGCTATCATTTTAATTAATCATACCCTACTGGGCCCAGTTGCTCGAAGCGTGGTTAGCGTTAACCAGCGTTTAATACCTTGACAACGTATTGGTTTTGATACTGCTTAACCAATGGTTAAAGCTAACCATGCTTTGAGCAACTCAGCCCTGGTAAATAAACCCACCGTGGCTGGTCTACAATATACGTCACTGGATTAGAAAGTATTTGGAGAACAGAAAGAAATTTGTTCCATGTAATGGTTGATAGTTGATAGCTACCGAGATGCAAATGAAGCCAAGGGGTAATTGCCATGTTCCTTCCCCTCTAATTGTCAATGGACAGTTTACGCACGTTAAGTCATTTGCAATCGCTTCTTAGACACCATCAGTACAAAACGTTACAGGCAAAAATGGTAAGATAGGCATTGTACTTACGCTGGAAAAGTAGAACTATAGTCAGGTTTTCCTATGTAAGCCTGCTTTAACGTTATTGCTCCCAGGTCATTATAATTGCATAAATGAAATGGATTTTTAACTGGACATGTAGAATATGTATCAGTGAACTTGATTAGGCATTTGGCCTAATCACGTTTTGTGCATTTGAAAAATTCATCATGAGTTTACGAGTTGCAAATTGAAAAGAAAAAAATTGTACAAGTAAGTGTAACTACTGGTTAAAAAAATTACAGCACATTATCGGCTTTTTTCACATTTTTATGTACCAAAAAACGTTGGTTAGAGTTGTGAAAACATACTAAGGAAACAATTTGAAATGTCTCCCTTTTATCCCATCAAATGTTTTTTGAAGCTACGACTTAATTGCAAAAAACAGGATTCGGAACCACTAAGAACTAAGTAGCTTTAATTTGTCGATTGCCTTTGAAATTAGAATAAAAAATGTCCTTCCTGTAAGTTATCGATCAGCATTAAGTTATTCACTGCACTGAAGTGTCCAATGAAAACGGTCCGCGAAATTGTAGGTTTTTGAAAGAGCTCTTTATGTGGCCGTGGATTTTTTTTATCACGCTTTTTCCAATAGTCTTCCAATGCTACTAGAATTAAGTGCCCCGCAAAAGAGCAAACAAACTAGCGAAGCCTGGTATGTCGCCTGACGTGAATGCAATATTACTCCAATTTTACAAAAGTTGATATAACTCATAATACATTGCATCTAATGGCTCCAATCTTCTTATCTGTCACCATTGTAAATGTTAAAGTCAACATATATATATATATATATATATATATAATCTGTAAAGTAAAATCACTCAACTCTGATGACCATAAGTTTAATACAAACTTGTTTCGTAGGTGTTACCACCCACTCCTCAGTTAAACTGAGGAGTGGGTGGTAACACCTACGAAACAAGTTTGTATTAAACTTATGGTCATCAGAGTTGAGTGATTTTACTTTACGGATTATACCGCTCCTCCACTGTAGAGCACTTTATTGGATCACCGGTGAATCTTCAACTTGGATAATATATATATATATATATTTTATAAAATGTGACCCTCCACAGGATTTTGATCCGAAAAGTGCCCACGACACGCTTCCCCTTTAAAACAAAAGAATTCGTTTTAACACGCTTTTGTTTCAGATCACACGCTTGAGACAATTAAGCGGGAGCAAGTCGAAAAAAAGAGCGTGTTAATATATTTTCAAAACAAAAAAGCCCCCGTGTGAAACTTTTTCAGTGTGCGCAAAAGCACGCAAGGCGAGTCAGATCTAAGACTGAATTTCCTCTACAAAAATGAGCCGTAAAAAATTACAAACGGCACCCTCTGTCTTATGCCTCACTCGAAAGCGGGTGAGTGAACTCGGGTGCTCGTAACAATCGAAAACGAAAGAAAAAGTTTTACCTCAGCTACTTATCGTGGCGATCGCGACGATTATGTGGAACTGAACCAGTCAGTTTGCGGGTTCTGATTGGTCAAAAACTTTTGGTTTATTATACCAGCCTGTAAACGCATAATTATAGAACACTGACGGCTTTTAGCCACAGCTGCAAACAATGATCTTGGGAAAGCTCAAAAACGAACAATTAATTCACTCTAAGCCAAGCTCTCCTTCTTTCAAAAAGTCTTGGTTTCCACGGTCTAGTAGTTGACTATTTGCTGATGCCGTAATTTTACAAATGAAAGTGATCTTGAACCGAAAAGCCGGAAAGCAGTTGAGCTATATTTCGCGATGATGTGAAATCGCGAAAGACAAAAACTATCGAATGGTAATTCCTGTTGTTGATAAGAAGGTACGTATGTACATAACCAGCAGCAAAACCAATAGATCTTGCATTCTTAACCTTTTTTCTATGTTAGGGTAAAATCCCTAAAAGAAATCGCCCCTAAAATATCTGATCAAGAAAAAAAAAGATATGATCTGGTTGGAAAAGCGTCATCTTCAGGTAGTAAACAAGCTGTCAGCGATGATGAAAGATGCCAGTTTCGTAGTTATTGTTGTTATTTTTCGTTTGTTTGTTGTTTTTTCCAATATTTATTTAAGCTCTTCGGTATTGTTAATGCCATAATCTTCGGTATTGTTAATGCCATGGAAAGATAACGCCTTTATCTTGCCTAATTATCTTTCTTCCAAATTAAGAGCTACAAGTTATGCCGTCGATAACTGTACGCACGTATATCCTACACGTTCGAAAAATAAAGAACCCACGTCGATACTGCAGCAATCAGTCCAAAAAACAGAGCTTGAATAAAGTCCACTACTGCAATAAGCGAGTTCGGAGTTCCAGAGGTCGATCACAATTAAGATTGCGTGCGACTGGGAACGAGTCGGGATAAAAGTTGCTTCGTGGTATTTTTTTTCGTTCCTTTTTTTTCTACGATCACCGTGTTTAATGAGAAAGGAAATTGCAGGCACAAGGATTTTTACATAAGGAAATGAGGATTTGTGCAGTCGTTGGCTGCAGTAGCAGTACATATCAGCTGCAGAAATGGAGGAAGGGGTTTTGCACTTCGCATAATTGCCATCGTACAAGTCAGGACCGTGGTTGGTAACGTTACCTTGCATATAGGGGCACGTTACATATAGGGGCGACTCGCATATAGGGGCGAGTTGACAGTTATAGTCACGCTCTCAACTGAGTACAGTATAATTACTAAAACCGACGCTTTGATATTCACGCAAAAGGAGCGTCTGTAGCGAAGGAGACTCACCATCGTTACTTTTTTTAAAAAATCTCTTCGCCATTTATAGAAAGTTCCATACATTAATTAATGAACATAGAAAACGGCAGGTTAGAAACTTCATTTGTATTTCCTAGCTCCGTACATCGGCAGTTCTTAATCGCGAGTAGGGCAAATTACCAAACATCCTTACATATAGGGGAAAATTTACAGAAGTACGAGGAAATATCCCGCCTGTTGGAAAGTGGATGCACTGAAATGCACACGAAGAGTATAAAACCATAGAAAATGTATAATTTATCGGTAATATAAAGGCCTTCTTGTGTTGATACAAAAGGTTACCAAACATCCCTGCATATAGGGGCGCCTTACATGTAGGGGCAAAGTTACAAAAGAACCAGGAAATATCCCTCCCGTTTGAAAGTGGATGCACTGCAATACACACAAAGAGTATAAAACCATTGAAAATATATTTTTTATTAGTAATGTAAAGGCCTTCCTGTGTTTAAACAAAAAGTTACCAAACATCCTTACATATAGGGGCGAATTTACAGAAGTACGAGGAAATATCCCGCCTGTTGAAAGTTGGATGCACTGAAATGCACACGAATAGTATAAAACCATAGAAAATATATAATTTATCGGTAATCTAAAGGCCTTCTTGTGTTGATACAAAAGGTTATAAAACATCCCTGCATATAAGGGCGCCTTACATATAGGGGCGAAGTTACAGAAGTACGAGGAAATATCCCGGCTGTTGGAAAGTGGATGCACTGAAACACATACAAAGAATATAAAACCATTGAAGTAACATCTTAAATGAATAATGCAAAGGCCTTCCTGTGTTTATACAAAAAGTTACCAAACATCCTTTCATATAGGGGCGCCTTACATATAGGGGCGAATTTGCAGAAGTACGCGGAAATATCCCGCCTGTTGGAAAGTAGATGCACTGAAATACACAGAAAGAGTAAGAAAAACCTCGCAAATACATATTTCATCAATTACCTGTGCCTAGTAAGTGCTTTTTAGATTGTGACTATATAGCAATGCGAACAGCTTTGGCTGTTTGTTTAATAAGAGAAGTAGTTTTGTGCAGAAAGGTTGTGATATAGGAATTGGGGTCACTATAGTTAGATTAAAATGGGAGAACTCGAAACCTTTCATTTAAGTGTGGCAGTGCAATGTTCTATTTATTACCATATTTATTCGATTAAACGCCGCCCTCGATCAAGGGCCGCATAAGCGAGCAAGATTAACAATAAACGCCCCCCCCCCCTCTCCCCCTAGAATAAAGGCCGCACCATCGAGACATTTACGATCCCATCTCAGGAAAATGAGAGACACATGGGAACCTTTAGAGTACATAATATTAACAAACAATTTACAATAACTGTTGCCTGTGATTTAAAGAAGTGATTTCCAAATAAAAGGCGCCCTTGAATAAGCGCCGCATTGGAAAAGGTGAAAATTCTAATAACTGCGTTTAATCGAATAAATACGGTATATAAAAAGCCAATGATATACCCAATCACTTCAAGCACTGTTCAGTATGTAACTATGGCGACGTTTTCTCTTTGGAAGATATCATGTATTCGTGGAAAAAGTTACTTGGTTTCTCATTGTTGTTTCATTACGTAATATGTTCACTTAATCTGGATAGTAGAATTTGAATGTTTTTACATATTGATGTCGGGAAGCCACCCTTTACTGAGGAGACAATCGATGACATTAGTCTCGCTACCCGCTTCATCGTTCGCCTGCTCTTCCTTTCTCTTTTTCCTTCCCCTACTCCTCCTCTTCGTCGTCTTCCATTTCTTCTTGGCCTTTTTTGGGACTGTCTGCTTTCTCTTTTCTTTGTACTTGGTTAGTGTCTTTGTTCTTTTTCGTCGTCTCGTCTTTGTGCTTCCTTCAATCAAAAGTTTCGCAGGATGGATCTGTCAACCTATTCAATGTTGTGGATGAAAAGTTGTTGCAGTTGCAGAATCCAAAACGTGAGCCACTTCATGAATCACACTAGACAGAAGTCGTCCATCATACTTGAAAGCACCAGAAAATATTGCTATGAAGTAGTAAAAAACATCTCCTAAACCACTGGACAAAGAAAAGTACATCTTAGTACATCTTAGTACATCTTTCAATTTCCTCTACCTCAAGGCAATGATCTTTATTCATGCAGACAATGTGCAAAACGGGCTTTTTAAAACTCAAACGTTTTTTGTCCTCTTCCTTCTTCTACTTATTCTCTTCGTCGTTTTCCATTTTGCTTTCTCATCTTCTTCACTTGCTTGTTTTCTCTGTTCTTTTTCCTCTTATCTTTTTGGTGCTCCTTGCTCTCTTCCTCGACATCCAGCTGCTTTTTCACCCCAGGAGAGGTTTCCTTAGATTTGGTTAAGATCAAAACCTCATCTAGTTTTATCCCACGATAAGGTTTTGGGAGGGTGGATGTATTATCTTTCTAGTGTCGGATAAGGGATCTACCAGCCTTTTTAAAGTTGGGTTCATGTGCTGGTTGGAAGGTTGTTGCACTTGCTCAATCCAACACTTGCGCCATTTCATGAATGACAGTAGACAGAAGTCGTTGATCGGAGTCGAAAGCACCAGGAAATATTACTATGAAGTGATCGAAATCATCTCCTGTCCCACTAGACAAAGCCACACCCAGACAATCACTACATCTTTCAATTTCCTCTACCTCAAGCCAGTCACCTTTATTCATGCATCCAATATGCGAAACAGCCTCTTTAAATTGAAACGGGGTGTATGTCGCTGCAATTGCCGCATAGACTTCTTGTACCCTTTCTGACTCTCTTGCACACTTTTTTGTTTTTTCGCGATATACTTCTAGATTTACCTTTTCCCTTGCGGCTGCAAATCGTCTTCTTTCGGCGGCATCTTGCCTTCTGGTATAGTCACACTCTCGGCACAACCAGTCCTTTGAACGGCAATCACTCTGCGAGCATTCTTCATGGTATCACTTTTTGCATTTGGAACAAGCTACCATGTTGCTGCCATCGACAGGCATGCGGCATATGCAGTGCAGTTCGCGGGTCCAACGATGCAGAGCTTTCGGTTTCTTTTTCTCGTCTACGGTAACCACATTGGTCACGAATAGTTTCATGTTCATTTCCTCGAAACTCTCCAACAGCTCAGGGTGCATTACACTTTTGTTTTGGAGTATATGCTTTGGCGTGATGGCATTCATGGTAATCGCTGGAAACGCTATTTCTATTGTTATTCTTTCCGCGAGAAGACTACGAAAGCGTCCTCACTTTTTGCTGATAAGTTTAGCCATTGCTGATTTCTTGGTTGGATTATTAGCTATACCAGTATACATGATTGTAGTAATCTCCGGAGCAAAGCTCGCCTCCAAACTAGCATTTGACTGTGTGGATATGTTCACAGGATTTGCATCTACTTTTACCCTGGCCATCATTTTTCTGGAGAGATTCAATGCTATTGCTCGACCTCTTCATCACCGCCAGCTCAGTTATTGGAGTTATTCTGCTGCTATATCGTTGCCATGGGTGCTGTCATCCATCATAACATCGTCTAGGGTGCTGCTCGACTTCCTTTTCATTACTGTTTACCAGTTCTTGACGATTATCCACCCGAATACGTAACAGTTTCAGACAGAGACAGAGACCAGATTCTCCAAGACTGTGTTTTTGATAACTGGAGCATTTCTACTGACTTGGATGCCATTTCAAATTTTAGTCATCGTACTCATTTTATGTTTTCCATGCAGGGTCATCCCCGTTTCAGTTGTATTCGTTATAAAACTCCTTCAATTCAGCAACTCGATTGTTAATTTTCTTATCTATTGCTTTAAAATGCCAAGTTATCGAAAATCATTGTTTGCTATTTTTCCTTATGTTAGGGATTCTCGAAAAGGAAGCCGGGCAGTGTTTCCATTTAATAAGAATCAAACGACAAACATCACTCTTATTTCGTTTTCTAGCTTACAACAGTTAACGATACATGATGAGCGTGAAAAATGACAGATGAACAAGCTGCTCCATTCTGCTTTACTCTTGCAACAAAAAAAAATTAACATTAAAGGACAACAAAATCTTGAATCATTTACTTTTGAAAACGATGAGCTTTCAGGAGTGGAAGGAAATTGTGAGGGGAAATACAGAGCTTCGAAAAAAAATTTTGCCATTTGCTGTGATTATACTAATAATTGAGGCGTACAATTTAAGCGAAAAAGTATGTTGCTGTCGATTAGAACGCATCTATGCTGTTACGGCCCATCGTCGTACTCGTACTCGGGTAATTAGAAGCCCCGTGAGACTGGACCTGTGAGAGTAGAATAAATTATGTAGATAACGCGTCACGTGACTTCCTCGCTAGTCGCTCGCAGATTTTGTTGCACGTCGGGTTCCCGGGCAGTACATCAACCTGCTGTAAATCGGGCAGATTAAAGTTGTGTTGAAGCGTTCAAGTTTGTATTTCATCGCTTCCTTAACATATGCAATTGATGATTTCGTAAAGAACAATTCGGTGTCATGATTATCAGTAGTAAGACTGGACATATTTTGGCACTGTAGTAAGAAAGGACCGTTTGTAGGAGTGGTAAAAATAATAAAATTCATTTAAAAATACGGTGCTTCACCTGTTTTGGGATGCATTTTCTCATGGTCTTTTGGCTGTGGATTTACATCTTTGTCAGTTTTTTGTTATTATTTCAAACCAAAATTTGGAGAATTTCAAGGTTTTTGTCCAGAATCCCAGAGAAATAAGTAAAAATTATTTCACCGGAAGCATGTAATAAGAATTGCTTTGAAGCGACGGGGTAGAAATTAACATTAAAGTTTGGATGAAAATAATTACAAAGGAAGGATCCCACAAATTAAAATATTTACGCATTATATATCTCAAGTAGGTTAAGTTTAAACAAAAACAAAAAACTAAACTAAACTAAAACCCAAAAAACATTTCCAATTTTTGGCGATAACACTGTAAGTATATGCCTTATGTAAAAAAGGTCATCTAGATTGCCATACCACATCCCATGACCTTCCTAGTTTAAATTCATCGCCAATTCCCAAAAGGGCGCATGCTGTGTCATCTAAAGATGTGAATGCATTTTACCCGACTGTTTTGCAAGTTCGCTCATACAAAAACGGCCTTTACTTTATAAGGTGATAGCTGTAACAAATATCGAGCAAAATATAAAGTGGCACGTAGAAAAAGATCAGTGGCCAAGGTACCTGCAGTATCTAGTGCATATACAGGTATTTCGAGAAAGGTTGTCGGAAAAAATGTGCACGCGACAATCCCGAAAGGCAATATGGGATATGATCAATACACTGTTCCTACGTCTGTCGCTGTCGAACCTACTTTTGTTGCTTTCCTTTAGCACTAGAAAACACATTTACGTGGCCTTTCGTGCCAATTCTTTCAAATTTCTTTGAAGAACGGAGAACTCAAAACCACCCACAATGCCTTTTGGGATTGTCGCGTGCACTTTTTCCGACAACCTTTCTCGAAACAGCTGTATGCATCGCTAGATCAGCCGACTTTGAAAGATTATTCGTACCAATTAATCTGAATGCTAATAATGAGCATAGAAATAAAAATATTTGAATTTTACTTCGCCTACCGCCTGGGCAGGAAAATCAAAAGCCCGTTGCATGACTACAAAGCAGTGTGGCCTTTTGCAGCGAACTATCGCGTATCTTTTCATCTGCATTATTCACGATTGCTATCTATTCTGCTAAATCAACCCACAGTGGCTGGTCTACAATATACTTCACTGGATTAGAAAGTATTTGGAGAACAGGAGGAAATTTGTTCCATGTAATGGTTGATAGTTGATAGCTACCGAAATGCAAATGAAGCCAAGGGGTAATTGCCATGTTCCTTCCCCGCTAATCGTCAATGGACAGTTTACGCACGTTATGTCATTTGCAATCGCTTCTTAGACACCATCAGCACAAAACGTTACAGGCAAAAGTGGTAAGATATGCATTGTACAACTTTAAGCTCGAAAAGTAAAACTATAGTCAGGTTTTCCTACGCAAGCCTGCTTTAAAGCAATTGCTCCCAGGTCATTATAATTGCATGTCTTGAATGAAATGTATGTTTAACAACTAGAAATGTAGAATATGTATCAGTGAACTCGATTAGGCATTTGGCCTGACACGTTTTGTGCATTTGAAAAATTCATCATATGAGGTTACGAGTCGCAAATTGAAAAAAACCAAAAATATTTTTTACAAGTAAGTGTACTACTGGTTAAAATAATTATAGGACATCATCGGCTTTCCCACATATTTATGTACCAAAAAACGTTGGTTAGAGTTCTGAAAACATACTAAGGAAATCAATTTTAAATGTCTCCCTTTAAAATATTTTTTGAAGCTATCACTTAATCGCAAAAAATAGAATTCAGGACCACTAAAAACTAAGTAGCTTTAATTGTCAATTCCCTTTGAAGTTAAAAGCAAAAATGCCCTTCCTGTAAGTTAATCAGCATTAAGTTATTCACTGAAGTGTCCAATGAAAACGGTCCGCGAAATTGTACTGTCTAGTTTTTGAAAGAGCTCTTTAAGTGGATTTTTTTTATCACGCTTTCTCAATAGTCTTCCAATGCTACTAGAATTAAGTGCCCCGCAAAAGAGCAAACAAACTAGCGACGCCTGGTATGTTGCCTGACGTGAATGGAATATCACTCCAATTTTACAAAAGTTGATATAACTCATAATGCATTGCATCTAATGGCTCCAATCTTCTTATCAGTCACCAATCATGCATTTTTCTAAAAAAAAAAACGCAAAACAACATGTTCTTTTCAAATTGGAACAAAAAACCCGACGAAGAAAAAATTTATCGTTGAACCGAGGTTTTTCACAAGTTGGACAATAACAAGTGACAAATGCACGGGCGCACGTGCAAGACAACAAAAGTATATATATATCTATATATCTCTCCATATGAAAACGTTTTTGAAAACGGCTGTATATATATATACAAACGTTTTCATATGGAGAGATATATAGATATATATATACTTTTGTTTTCTTGCACGTGCGCACGTGTGCATTTTTCACTTGTCATTGTCCAACTTGTGAAAAAACTCGGTTCAACGATAAATTTTTTCTTCGTCGGGTTTTTTGGTTCCAATTTGAAAAGAACATGTCGTTTTGCGGTTTTGTTTTTAGGAAAAATGCATGCGCCCTGCAATACAAATTTGCAATGACGAATTATATAGCTGATTTTGGGAATGAGAAAAACATCCCGCGAAGCAGCCGAGTTATATGGGGTCACCGAATGGTAGGCCAAATGCCATGGCATCTGTAGCAAGTGACGAAGCATTTTTATTGATGGAGTGTATTAAAAAATGCGCTGTCCAGGGGCGTGCTTTAAAGAAAAACTGTAAACTAACTTGAAAGCATTTGTGGCCGAGAGTTTATTCTGTCTTCAATGAGACGTTGCCTTATACATGTCGTGATTTTACATGAAAAAAAGCGAGACATTAATATATACGACCAGCTCATCATGGTTATGATAAAGTCTGCTTCTATAAACGTCTTAGTCCGTTTTAACAACTGCTTTAATATTGTTGCTCCTTCCCACATATCCAATATGGACACCCACAGTCACATCTTCCTTCTCAGAAAAAAACAAAAAAGGTTTCGAAAATACTTTTTTTTTTTCATTTTATCTGCGTTGTTTTAAAAAGGAAAATCTTTGATGTTTTTCCCCCTATTCTGTAACGACAACAATTATATGACCTATAACTGACCGAATTCCGCATTCTTTAATTTTCAAGAGAATGCAAATCAAGGGAATTGCAGACAATATTCGTGCATTATTTTTTTTATTGACAAATTGGAACAAAGAACCTGAAGAAAAGAAAATTTATCGTTGAACCAAGTTTTTTTCACAAGTTGGACAATAACAAGCGAAAGTGCACACGGGCGCACGTGTAAGAAAACAAAAGTCGTTTTCAAAAAGGTTGTCATATAGAGAGACATGTAAGGCAACGTCTCACTGAAGTCAGAATAGACTCTCGGCCACAATTGCTTTCAAGGTCTTTTAAGTTAGTTTACAATTTTTCTTAAGCACGCCCCTGAACAGCGCATTTTTTAATACACTCCATCAATAAAAATGCTTCGTCACTTGCTACAGATGCCATGGCATTTGGCCTATCAATTCGGTGACGCCGTATAACTCACCTGCTTCGCGGGATGTTTTTCTCACTCCCAAAATCAGCTATGTAATTCGCCCTTGCAAATTTGTATTGCAGGGCGCGTGCATTTTTTTAAAAAAAAACTCAAAACAACATGTTCTTTTCAAATTGGAACAAAAAACCCGACGAAGAAAAAATTTATCGTTGAACCGAGTTTTTTCACAAGTTGGACAATAACAAGTGAAAAATGCACACGTGCGCACGTGCAAGAAAACAAAAGTATATATCTATCTATATATCTCTCCATATGAAAACGTTTCTGAAAACGGGTATATATATACATGTATATACAGCCGTTTTCAAAAACGTTTTCATATGGAGAGATATATAGATATATATATACTTTTGTTTTCTTGCACGTGCGCACGTGCGCACGTGTGCATTTTTCACTTGTCATTGTCCAACTTGTGAAAAAACTCGGTTCAGCGATAAATTTTTTCTTCGTCGGGTTTTTTGTTCCAATTGGAAAAGAACATGTCGTTTTGCGTGAGACGTTGCCTTATACATGTCGTGATTTTACATGAAAAAAAGCGAGACATTAATATATATGATCAGCTCATCATGGTTATGATAAAGTTTGCTTCTATGAACGTCTTA
The DNA here is from genome assembly GCA_038088405.1 of Porites divaricata. NCBI lineage: Eukaryota > Metazoa > Cnidaria > Anthozoa > Scleractinia > Poritidae > Porites > Porites divaricata. The sequence continues at coordinate 10,703,029 of JBBMOI010000006.1, forward strand.
GTCCGTTTTAACAACTGCTTTAATATTGTTGCTCCTTCCCACATATCCAATATGGACATCCACAGTCACATCTTCCTTCTCAGAAAAAAAGAATCAACGGTTTCGAAAATACTTTTTTTTTCATTTTATCTGCGTTGTTTTAAAAAGGAAAATCTTTGATGTTTTTCCCCCTATTCTGTAACGACAACAATTATATGACCTATAACTGACCGAATTCCGCATTCTTTAATTTTCAAGAGAACGCAAATCAAGGGAATTGCAGACAATATTCGTGCATTATTTTTTTATTGACGAATTGGAACAAAGAACCTGAGGAAAAGAAAATTTAGCGTTGAACCAAGTTTTTGTCAGAAGTTGGACAATAACAAGCGAAAGTGCACACGGGCGCACTTGTAAGAAAACAAAAGTCGTTTTCAAAAAGGTTTTCATATAGAGAGACATGTAAGGCAACGTCTCACTGAAGACAGAATAAACTCTCGGCCACAAATGCTTTCAAGGTCTTTTAAGTTAGTTTACAATTTTTCTTAAGCACGCCCCTGAACAGCGCATTTTTTAATACACTCCATCAATAAAAATGCTTCGTCACTTGCTGCAGATGCCATGGCATTTGGCCTACCAATTCGGTGACGCCGTATAACTCAGCTGCTTCGCGGGATGTTTTTCTCATTCCCAAAATAAGCTATGTAATTCGCCCTTCCAAATTTGTATTGCAGGGCGCGTGCATTTTTAAAAAAAAAACGCAAAACGACATGTTCTTTTCAAATTGGAACAAAAAACCCGACGAAGAAAAAAATTAGCGTTGAACTGAGCTTTTTCACAAGTTGGACAATGACAAGTGAAAAATGCACACGTGCGCACGTGCAAGAAAACAAAAGTATATATATATCTATATATCTCTCCATATGAAAACGTTTCTGAAAACGGGTGTATATATATATATTTATAAAATGTGACCCTCCACAGGATTTTGATCCTAGAAGTGCCCACGGCACGCTTCCCCTTTAAAACAAAAGAATTCATTTTAACACGCTTTTGTTTCAGATCACACGCTTGAGACAATTAAACGTGAGCAAGTCGAAATAAAGAGCGTGTTTAAGATTTCAGAAAAAAAACGTCCGTGTGAAACTTTTTCAGTGTGCGCAAAAGCACGCAAGGCGTGTCAGATCTAAAGCTGAATTCCTCTACAAAAATTGAGCCTTAAAAAACTACAAACGGCACCCTCTTCTGGGCTTATGTATGCCTCACTCGAAAGCGGGTGAGTGAACTCGGGTGCTCGTAACAATCGAGAACGAAAGAAAAGGGTTTACCTCAGCTAGCTATCGTGGCGATCGCGACGATTATATGGAACTGAACCAGTCAGTTTGCGGGTTCTGATTGGTCAAAAACTTATTTGGTTTATTATGCCAGCCTGTAAAGTCATAATTATAGCACACTGACGGCGTTTAGCCACAGCTGCAAACAATGATCTTGGGAAAGCTCAAAAACAAACAATTAATTTACTCTAAGCCAAGCTCTCCTTCTTTCAAAAAGCCTTGGTTTCCACGGTCTAGTAGTTGACTATTCGGCCGGCTGCCGGTGATGCCGTAATTTTAAAAATGAAAGTGATCTTGTACCGAAAAGCCGGAAAACAGTTTAGCTATATTTCGCGATGAGGTGAAATCGCGAAAGACAACAACTATCAATGGTAATTCCCGTTGTTGATAAAGAGGGTAAGTATGTACATAACCAGCAGCAAAAAACTAAATAAATAAATCTAGCATTCTTAACCTTTTTTTCTATGTTAGAGTAAGATTTCTGAAAGAAATTGTTCCTAAAATATCTGATCAGGGAAAAAAAGATCTGATCTGTTAGGAAAAGCGTCATCTTCAGGTAGTAAACAAACTATCAGCGATGATGGAACTCAAAGATGCCAGTTTCGTAGTTATTGTAAGTTGTTATTTTTCGTTTGTTTGTTTGTTTGTTTTGTCCAATATTTATTTAAGCAGTTCGGTATTGTTAATCCCATAACCTTCTGTTTTAACACATGGAAAGATAACGCCTTTATCTGGCCTTTATCCTACTTCCAAATTAAGAGCTACAAGTTATGCCGTCGATAACTACGCACGTATATCCTACACCTTCGCAAAAAAAACCCACGTCGTTACCGCAGCAACAGCTTATGAAAGGTGAATGATGAATAAAGTCCACTAATGCAATAGCTGTCACTGCATTGTAATCCAACACATATATTATCGACTCAACAAAACATCTCTTCGTACAGTTGAAATGTTCAATCTTGATTTACTTCTGAATCAGTACTAAGGCGAGAGATCAGTTACAGCTTGCTCTGTTCTCCCAGCATCTCTCGTATGGGTTGCATGTATTTCGCCGGTAATTACCATCAGAAAGTGTGGTCTAGTGCTAAATTAAATGCTCGCCATTCATAATGTAAATATATCTTTTTACACTCATCATTACTTAAAATCTCGGTCTTTAAGACCACCAGTGTTCGAGATTGAAAAGAAAGAGGGCTCCGCTTTAGAAGTAATTTCACAATTCACTACATAGGTAAACAAGCTTTCGTTCTATTCAGCTCGAATAATAGAAGCGCGCCGTGAAATGACCATATGTATATAGCAATGATAGATAAGCGACATCGCCTCTGAAAAAGCTTATTGCTATATTGTTCTTTTATTTTTGTTTGATGATTGCATCTGTAGACAATGGAAAGCAGATGGCATAGCACAATTGGGTTTAACAGGGGACCGTCTTCTTTAGCCTTTATTTTTAAAAAACCGCTTAGTGGGAATCAAAATATGATACACCACTATCAAAGAAAGACAGCATTAAAATAAAAGCGGTGAAAGTCAACTTAGTTTATATAAAATTTCAACCGTGCTGTATACAACTGATGCTGTATGCAGTTCACTGCATTGTGGGACCCATTACCTTATAGCAGCCCTTGCACACCCGACTCGCTCAGGTGCCCCGTTGTGCGGGGATAGCCTTCGGGGGGCCAGTTCGATTTCTGGGCGATTTTGGCGTACTGGTGTACCCTCCTTCAGGCGTTGCTCGGCAGAGCCATTGCACTCCGGCTCTGTTAAGTATCGTGATGTCGTTCGACCATTACACTGACCATTGCACCACCGGGTCCGTGGCCGGGGGCGCCTGAAAAACAAAACAAAAAAAACTGATACGACTCACCATTAAAGGAAATTAGTTCAGTTACTAAAGAGCAAAGCTCACGACGTTAATCGTTAAAAAAAAGTAATAAAAAACATACAGTATTATGTTTTTTTTTTTCAGTATTCTTGGTTTTCTACTGAACTTTTAATAGGAAAACAATGACAATTGCATGGGAAACATTTTTTATCTGAGTAATCTCACCTGTCTAATTTCAGGAATTAGCTGTATATGTGTAATGGATATCTAAGTAGACCTCATGTAAAATGTGTATCAATAAATCAATTAAACCCTCAAGTTATAAATTCTCCTTTTTTCCACTTACATTTGGCAGTGCCGGTGGCTATATCGCAGGTACTTCGGTAGCATATGTTAAGGAAGAAGAGCAAAACAGGTCATAGCTCGAGCAGACTAGCATCGCTGCACGACCAACGGGCAATAACTGTCTGCACTGAGGTCTAGATTAATTTTAACGGATTCCGAAAGAAGATTACGATTTTCAAACAAGGCATGCGTGGAACAATTTTTTTCGTGAAATTACACATCAGGAGAAGCACACTGAAAATTTCTTAACATGCGTCCGTGTCGGAAACCTTTTAAGCAAAGTTTGATCAGTACGATCGACCGCTTCAAAATTGTACCGAAAGTGCCACTAAAACAAACCGGGCAGTGTTCACATTTATTACGAATCGAACCATTACTACCAATCTCGCTTCGTTCTCGAGCTTAAAACAGCTAATCATGCCAGACATTCATGATGCGCTGCAAATAAAGGTTTATAATTGTAACAGTAATGCTTTTCTCGTCTGGAAATTGCAATAATATGACCTCGATAAAACGCATAAATGCATTAATCAGGGATGGACTACGATTTTTTTGGCGGAGCCTTACAATTTGCATGTGTAAACACATCGCTATAAAATTCAGTTGGATTCTCAATATTTAAAGGCGGAAAAAAAAGATAATTGTCAACAATCGCGACAATTGCAAAATAAACTGACAGGGCTATTTTTGGATTGCCTCAAAATATTTAGTTTACCAAATCTGCTTCATTATTGAGGTGTGCACTTTGTTAAATATATATATTTTTTATTTCTATCACTCTGCTGTTAGATTACGACGCGTTTTCCAATTCAACGATTAAAACAGATTCTGTCATGACTGTATCAGTTATAGACGCAAATTGGTTTTGGCATTGTCCTACGGAAGGGTCTCATGTATGAGTAGCAATACCGATTAGCCTGTGATTCCAGCTGCTTTGCGTATTTTTGTTGCAGCTACCGTTGTCAAGACAAATGAATCAGCGTGATTTCCTTGCCTGCCTTTCCGATATTTAATGTTTGCTTTTGTTATATTTTGAAGCAATTTTTGTTCGATTTGTGGGGACGAATTGTCTAAAATCACAGATTTTATGAAATATGCATGAATATAAGGTGTAGGTCATAGTTGTAAAAATCATTTTATAGAAAGCAAGATTAAAGATAAATATTGTTGGAGGTGACGGCTTGAAAATAATTGCACCTAAGAAAAGAATATAAAACATCTTAAGCAAATATCTCATATAGCTCGAGGATAAGCAGATTATGGCTTAATTTACAAAGCCTGTCGTTTTCTAAATATGCAGGTGCATGTGGATAGCAGTTAGAACAGAGGCTAGAATCGAAAATGTTGCCAGGGGCAAAACCTCCTGAAAAGATACGCAGAAAATCTGGGGAGAAAGCAATAACATGGCTGAAGCGCTTAGATCACCTCCTAGATAAAAACCGATCAAACGTCAAATGAATGGACGGTGGGTAAGGAATGTAGCGCCGGTATACACTGACGTTAGTATGTAGGTTGTTGACGATCGAAACATCATTGCAATCAAATTTTTTTTCGTGATAACACTGTAAAGCGTCTGAACGCCAGTGAGATTAGTTTTACTAAACTGGAAGTAACTAACTGAAAATATACACCGGCATAGAATCGGTATTCGTTAATATTTAATCAAAAGCGACTTTTTTTACTCTAGTATTTTCAAAGGTGTCCGGGATTTTTAATCTAACTTTTTTCCACACATTGCGGCTTGAACCTTACCCCGGTAGACAAATAAAAATCAATCAACCATTAGCATCAGATGGAAAAGAAAAATGCACTGCCCCACACTTTTATAACCCATGAACCACGCATCAAAACGAGTCACTGAAAAGCCTCGATGTCGGCGATATCAATAGGGAGCTTAAGATCTGAGGACGACGGCGGCGGAGAAAACGTCGCTGAAAAAGTGAATTCGCGTTCTTTCAATCTTTATCGCAATTACTTCAAGTCACTAACTTTGTCAAATATAGGCGAACCCTCCAAAAGTTGAATTCCTAAGAACCACATCCGAGTTCAGAAAGAGAGAGGAAATTTCGTCGTCGCTTGTGTACTTCCTCTGTAGATCGTGAAATTAGGCATTGGGGACCGTAAGCAGCCAGGACGAGTTTGTGGACGACGACGAGAGAAGACGAGTGAGGTTTGAGTCGAGAACGTCGTCCAAAGCGGGAAAAACAAATGTTTAAGCAAGCTCCCGTCTCGGCTCGTCGCCGAAGTAGGTAGACTGCACTGAATGGCTTCGTTTAAAGAAATACGAGAGTTACTTCTTTAGTTTAGCGATGAGAACAACACAATTAACGAGGAAGAACTTTTCCTACTCTCCGAAGGATTTAAATCAGTAAACCGTTTATCAATGAAAAGGTTTGAATCGAATCAATCGAGAATCAAACAGTACAGAACTGGTTTTGTTGTCCTATACATTTTACAGGACTTAATTGCCAGAGGCAAGATTTCCGTACAGTCCCATTCATTTATCTACTACGGATATACGACTCTGTTCACGTTGATCAAGTTTACCGGAAACAGTATATACAAAATATAGTGAAAATCTTGCTTTCAAGAGGCAGACATGTACATCTCAAAACACATAAACAAAAAAAAACAGTGTGGATAAAAATGCTTCGAGAGATTTTCCTTGGAATTTTTAACCGGTCTCTTTCATGCAAGGGTCCCGAATATCAACGCCTTTTCCTTCTCGAGTTAAATAGTGCTTCTGGAAACGAATTACAGTTCAGAAGCATTTAAGGAGAACATAAACATTTTACTTTTACTCACAGGTTCTTTCCCGCCGAAGCCATTGAAAACCACGTCTCACGGTTTACCGAAAATCTCTCGAAATCTTTCCTCCAAAGGGCCAACCTTCGGCAAAAAGTACAAAAAAGGTTTCCTTTTTTCAAACATTGGTATTAAACAAGGTAAAATGGGCACAGAAACGTCAAAGATTGCTTTGAATGCTCACGTTCACCTGAGTACGGCAAATCAACAGATGTCACGTCCTGAACGCCATGTGGACGACATCACTGACATGCGCAGAAGTTGCCGGCTTCGTCAGAACACTTCCGGTCGTCTTCCACTCAGCTCGTCGTCTAGGTTGCTTAAGGTCCCTATTTTCACGTCGTAGTCGTGCAGTGACGGCAAAGAAATATACAAAAACGCGTGATGCACGCTGAAATTGTTGTTTTGCTAATTAAACCTTTTGTTTTTGCGGCGTTCCCGTTTCCGTCCCCGTCGTCGGAACTTAAGGTCCCTAATGTCGCCTATAGAGTGTTTTCACATGACGTCACGGCGGTCATATTGGTGTCCCCAAACAATGAAACTGCGGCCATGTCGGTGTCCCAAACCAATCCTCTGAGAGTTGTTGTGTTATGCAAATGCTTTCTTTTGTTCTAATAAATTTGCATAGATGCTGGCCACGAGAGTGAAATTCTATTGTGGCTTTGATTTTCATCACTATTGTCATTGCCGTTTGACAATTGTGTTTGTAGTTAAAAAAGAAAAAGGCAAAAAAAGTTTGAAGAAAAAGGCAGTTGAGTCAAAAATGCCAGTAAAACCGCTGTACTTTATATTACGTTTTTGGTTGCTTCTCAAGTTATATATGTGTCCTTGGAGCTGTTTACATGGAGGGAGGAAGATCCTCAGTAGCAGGTGGATAGAGCCAGTTCCCTAGAGCTAGGACCTTCCTTCCAAGAGCTCGAGGTAGAAAGATCCTAGCCCCATGTAAACTGCTTTCGCTAGTCTTAGTACTAGTAAAGAAATTATAGGGGTAAACCAAACAAAAATGGTGGTGGGTCGTTCAGTGGTTAATTGCGTCAATAAAAGCTAATAAAGGCCCACCATTTCGTTTGGCGTTACTAGGATCTGATTATTGCGTGAATTATGCTGAAAGGTAATTATTAACACCAGTAAAGAGAGCAAATTGTATTTTTCTTTTTGTCGCCCACAATTTTTAATTCATTCTTGGTACTTCTCTACTTGGACACCACACGGACAGAAATTTCTGCATGTAAACCCGGCGAAAACTTGTTCCACCTTCTAGGATCTTCCTCCCTTCATGTAAACAACACTGACTCTCGACGCTACCATATCAAACTTTGCCTATTGTTATGGTTGCATTTTTCAAAGACAATAGCGCTTTTGTTAGTGATCTTCTTTTGTGGGTTCAGATGCAATCTCGTTCCCAGAGGCCGCGATCCTTTTGTACAGCGATGGGGATCACTAACCTCTGGAAGAATCCGTAAAAGGCCATCTCTGATCGGCCGACAAAATCGTATTCATCACATGCAAATTTCTTTGCTAATCAAAAAACAGTGAGCACGTTGATTTGATTTTGACAGGCCACTTGTGTACACATAAATCTCATACGAGGTGGAACCGTTAAGAAAAACGTTAACCTCGATCGATAATTTCCGAAATCAGGCTACAGTGACATTTTTTCAAAATTTCCTTTTTCTTATTTTTGAAAGTCATTCCAATGCTTTTTTTTTTTAAAAGAGATGATATACATTTATGCCACTGAACCTTTCAAATTTGCATACACCTGTGTTCATTCCGTGCACGAAAGAATGTGTGTCGTCGTGACTCACAAATGTTCATTCGCGGCGTCTAAATAAATAGACGCATTTGGTCCCCTTACTTGTCTTTCTTCACTAAATACATCCATCAAAGGTCACAGAAGAAAAACTGCTTTGGAAAGAGGAAATTGCAGCAATGTGCGAGCAAGGAAAATTTCCCTTGCATTTGAGACCTTCTCTTGGTCAAATGGGTAAACAATTTCACGCAGGCGCAGTTAAACCGGAACCAGGATTTTGTGGTTCCGGTTTTGGATTCTTCCAGAACGTTCGTTGCCCCATCCGCTGGACAAAAGTAAGGGATGCTCTGGGAACGAGATTGGTTCAGATGCAGCGTCAACAACGCGGCAAAACGTCTACGCATGCGCCAGTTTGAGCATTTCCGGTCTCTTTTTCAGTCACACTTTCCAGTCAGATCAAAGTCTCCCGCGCGCTCGGATTCATTCTGTGGGCAGCTTGTGGTTCAGTTGTTCTGCTTCATGCTGCTCGTGTTTTTGACTATTTTGTTCTTATTGAAATTGCTTTTATGGATAACCAGGTACAGATCACTGAAACAATTAGTCGATTAGATTCAGAAAAGGTAAGTTGATAATAACTCAGTGTTTAATTTTGGCTAGAGCGTCAGGCAAACTGATTTTCATTCACGCAAACGAAGTTTTTGACTTTTATTTTTCACTTATTAAACCTTGCTGAAACTAAGACATAAAAAGTTATCATTGCAAGCTTGTGTATTGTAGTTCTAATTTTCAGTTCTTCAATTTCTCAGTCTTCATGTCTTAAAGCCGATTCGGGCTTTATCTGGAAAACGACAACACACAATCGCTTGTTAGTTTTATTTACCAGTGAGTTTTACCGTGTTTTGAAACGAAACTCTTCAGAGTTGATTGCCAACCTCAACAGTATAATTAAGCTTCTGTTTCATAGCAGCAAGTTGACAACTCTATTTTTTTTTTTTTTTTTTTTTTTTTTTCATTCTCAGAATCAGAGAGCGTTCGATGGCTCTTAGAAGTTGAATTCATGCCATGTATTTAGCAGTTGGAAGTTTCGTGTTTGAATGAAATGCAGCCGAGCCGCACAGTCTGAAATTACTGAAGTCTTCTGAACCAAAGAACAACCATGTAAAAGAATTAAATAGGCATTTTCTTGAATGAAAGTCATTCATATGTATGTTTAGTTTCCCGGCACTGAAAGCTCCGCGTGTTCGTGACAGCAGTCATCAAAGTCGAAGTTGTTATTAAATCCCGCCCATCTTTTGTTTTGAGTTCTTGTTTTTTCTGATAATAAAAACATTATTGAACGGGCTAAGATTTTATTTCCTCGTTCTAGTGTTAATGATAATGATGACGTCTTTATTTGGGTTTCTTTCATAAGTATTGCCATGCATCCTTTTCTTAGTTATCGCTTTCTCCCAAAAACTTATGCCAAACCAGTAGCATGCATGCAAGAAACCCAGTAAAAACAAATTTGTCTTGTCGAGCGCTCGCGACCTGCAAACTTCAAACATCATTTTCACCGTTGATGCAAACAGATAACCATGTGGTGCAAAAGTTTGACACTAGAAAAATATATAAGCTTTCGAGTGAAGTGATTTTTTCGGCCCCCTTTTTTGTCTGTTTCGCCCTTTTTGCTTTTAAACTTGACGCGACAGCAATGTTATGCTTACGCAATTGGTTTATATACTAGACCGGAAATAAAAAGCTGACCGGATGTTAAATTTTGTGCTCATGCGCAGCGCGTTTTGCCGCGGTGTTTGCAGCGTCCGTCCTTCATTCGGCTATGATCGGCAAATTGTCGTTGATAGCATTCTAATACTAAGTAGGGGCAAGCGGTGGAATTATATGTGAAACACAAACGACAGTCACAGGGATTGGGGTTCCGACACACAATGAACTGCTGTCCGTTACAAATGAAAAGCTATTCTCGTTGAGCGTTTGAAGCCTGGTCCCTATACAAATTATTCATTTACGACTAAAACTGCTCACGGTGGGCTGAATTATTCATACAAAACATACCTCGCTGGGCTGCATCTGTGGGGTAAATGTCTTCGCGGCAATTTTTTTTGCGTGTAAACACTTTTTTCTACCTTATCGCGGCGGAGAATTTCGCAGAAACAGGAAATATTAAATGCATTGTAACCGGCTACGGTGGCTTCCGAATTTTTTTTAATTTCGCGGTTGATGACTTTGCTACGCTTCGGTAATCGCAACTTTTGTTTTGCGAACAATAGTGGCGCTTTCCTGAACACAATGAAAATGGCCATAAAGGGGGCGAAAATGTGTGTCATTGTCAACTCAAAAATGCAACCCAAAGTTTGATACGTCACAGTCCATATCATGTATTCCCTAGTGCATCAATTGCAAGCGAAAATATGAACAAAAATATATAAAAGTAGGTTAAGTTTGATCGTCCGGGTGAACGTAGTCCTGAATAGGACTGTTAGTGTTGACAGTGACTGACGTTTCGACAACCTGTGCGGTAGTCATCTTCAGAGTCAAAGTGAGTTGTATCACGTCAGTAGATGGTATTATATACTCTGGTTATTGATCTGATTGGTCAATAAAGTCAAGATGTTATTGGTCGTCTGTCAGTTAAGCCGTGGACAGGTGTTATTGGCTATGAAGACTCGTAATCAGTAATTGGTGCGTTTCGATCCGTCTATAGTCACAGTTCAGCAGTCGTCTATTGTTAGTCAAATTGTCAGTTCTCCAGTCTATCTCTCGTAGTTAGTTTCGCTTCATCTCGTCAATAAGTTGTTTGTACGGCGCTGGTAACTGTTGGCTACGATTCAGTGACGTTTTTTCTAAGTTAGTGAATCAGCTTTCCAAAGTAAGGCGTTGATGGTAGTCTGTAGAATACGTAATACATGTCGCAGAGTCCCAGTCAATTTGATGTTTCGTCTGTAAATGATGCTCAGCAATGTGATTGTTGACGTCACCATTCCTCGTTGCTCGTATAATACCATCTACTGACGTGATACAACTCACTTTGACTCTGAAGATGACTACCGCACAGGTTGTCGAAACGTCAGTCACTGTCAACAACAACAGTCCTATTCAGGACTACGTTCACCCGGACGATCAAACTCAACCTACTTTTGAAATGACTCCTGGGTTCAAACCTTTCACAAAAATATATAAAGCGCGAGGAATGATGTCAAGCTATAAAGGACATAACATTTACGGGTGATCTGGGGCAATTTTCTCTAAACTCTAATAATTGTGATAAACATTTGGACCACATTTTGCATTTCATGTGAACATCTCGTCCAGGGTATAACTTATTTCCGCAATCGACCCTTGGCCATTAGTTATACCTTAGATAAGTTTTTATTTTTTTAAGTAACGATCCAGGTAAGAAGGGAAGCAATTTCTTTTGTTGTGGCGCAATACGCTTTCCTCACATAGAAATGTTTTCATTTTTACGCAGAGAATGCATGAACCTACAAAAAGGCAGTTTACAAAAGAAAATGTATTTAAACTCCACTTTTAAAGAGTGTATTTTTGTGTTAAAACATTTCGACCAATCACAAGAGTTGTAAACAATAGCCAAGAAATGTTTGCAATTTTACATGATCCGCACATGCGATTTCTGTGTTACTTAGACTAAGACGAGATTTTGTTATAAGGAAGTTGAATAGAAAAAAAGGGATTAATATACATGCTGCTTTGCCAAGATTTCGTAAAATTTGATGTTTAAACCAATCAGAACCATAGTAGAGACAATAGTAAAGTTAGCAACTTTCTGCATTCCGACGTGTTCACTGCGTTTTGGTCCTTTCCTTCTTATCCGGACCATTACTTAAACCAAAAGACCTCATCATAAATGCTGAGATGCCGAGGGTCGACTGCAAATGAAAACAAAAAATGATAGTGATATAAGAAGCGTTGTTTTCAAGAAATCTCGACCGCACGAATCATCCCGTTTTTCGGCGATCAAGTCTACCACCGATGCAATCCAGGACGAACCGAACAATTTAGCCGAATGCGGTCGCAGAGGATAAAACTGAAATAGATGTTTTCACGGAAAGGATGGTGAACAATTGTCTGATCGTCCCAATAACAATTGCCAAATAGCTATGAGTTATATAGCAGGTGAAGGAAAAAGACGACAACCAATTTTTATACTAAATACAAAAAATCTCTTTTCACACAAATTGAATCACTTCTCTCTAAAAAAAAAACATCTGTGTTTCACTTTCCTTTACATGTTAGCTCCTTTTGCTAGGATACAGTATAATGCATTTCCGTTTTCCGACGACTGGCCACATGCAATGGTTGTTTATCAGTATTTAGCATACGAACACTCAGTGATTCCAGTACTCTGATTGGTTCGCTATCTCAATATGACGTTATATTCACCGAGCAAGGGGGTGAATATAAAGCAAAACAAATCGCTGTCGTGAACTGGAAGTTTTGCCAAATTTTCAGAGTAAGATTTTTTTGAAAATACAAGAATATCGTAGTGTTGACGATTTTGAAGGTAATAAAAGACTTAATGGTGGTTAACAGGGCCCGCGAAGCAGTTTTCAAAGTGCGGGGGCCAATCCACCTCTTTTGAAGTGACAATTCATCAACCATTTTTTCAATAGTTTAACAAACGAGAAAGGAACTAGTAACAGAAAGGTGTAACCATGCACAGCAGCATCAAAATTTTCACATGTTTCATTTACTTCAAACGTTTGTCCGTTCTCTGAACCTTTCTTTATTCATTGTCACGGAATGTAGCCATGTTTCAGATGTTTTTAACCTCCGAGCTGCCGAAATTGACCTTTTCCTGCTGCAATGGTTGCGGATTTACCAGCAGAAACTTGCAGATCGGGACAATTTCATTTATCATGCTTTGTAATATCTTGATGTTAAAGTGCGAAAACATGGAACGGTTATCCAGAAATTTTTAGCTTTTCTAAATTAAAGCTTTAGAAATTCCTGGGCAATATTTGTTCCTTCGAACAGTTATTAGTTACAGAATATAGTCACTGGGTGCCCCCGTAAGGATATAGTCGTTTTGAGGATCACTATATGATATAGGATCAAAACGGACCAATCACAAAAATTTAATTTGGATCAAGTGCTTCGGCGAGGTCGGCCAGTCGAATATTCTTATTCCATCAAAGAGTCCTTTCATTTGAAAATGTGTATTTCTTTTTTATTCGTTTCTCCTTTTTTAAGTTGACGGGGGGGGGGGGTGTGGCCTGGTCCCCCCAGCCCCTCTCCCTGGTGCGGTTCCTGTTTAAGCAGTATGAAATATCGTGAAGTGATTTAGTATGGATGACTTTTTACACACTCGAAGCAATGTTTACCACTATAGAGGAAAACGAAGCCGCTTCGTCACTGTTTTGTGGACTCGGGATTTCCTTGCAATACCAACTTTGCCTACAAATAGAAGTTACTTTATTGAATAAAAAAGGAAGGCAATTATTTTCAAAAATTGTACGTGCCAGCAAGTTTACAAGGCAATGAACACTGCAGGTGTAAACAACGCTCACTTCGATCGCAGCCGCTATTGACAGCATTTGCAAGAAGCGACAAAAAAAAAAAAAAACTTTCTCATTGACGCTTCTTCTCAAAAGGGGTAGTAATTTAAACTTTCTTTCAAACCATTGATGCTAAAGCTTACAGAAAAGACTAGCAACTATGGTATGCCATGTTTGAAGATGCTGGAAGCATAACGATCTGACTTTCACGCATTTTCTGTTTCGGCTATATGTTCACCCATAAATTCACCCGTCAATCAAACTAATCGTTCTTTAATGATCGCTTTTCTGATTCTGTTAAGATCTCTTCGTGTGTATATACTAAAACGATAGTTCACCTCAGGGCGGCTCAGTTCATATTGTTGAATTGAATCCCCTCGACTTCGTCTCGGGGATTGTTCAACGATATGAACTTCAGCTTCGGAGAATAATTGTTAAATACGATATTGAAGCATAATTAGCGCTAGGAAAAATTGAGATACTAGCAAAGGTAAGGGCACAGCTACCATCCAGGGGAGTAAAGTACAGAAAAAGGGAGGGAAGGAAGACAAGAATGGTTTTTTTTTTAACTTTCTCGTTGCAGCGAATGTGGTGAGTGCTTCGGTTATCGTTTTCATTTATTAAAAATACACATGATCATATCCCGGAAAGCAGGAACGTTATAAAGCATAAAAACCTTCATTTCTTTTAGAAATAAACTTTAATTTTAAAAAAGGGTAAATAAATGTCGTAGAAATGAGAATTACAACCAGTCATTAGAAGAAGTAGAGTCAAGTTGTCGACCACAAAACGCTTATTACAAACTGTAAATTAATCTCACTTTTAAACATTGTTTTATTGTTCCATTTGCAATGGTCATAATTTTATAACGTCAATTGACAATAAAACTAAAAAATAAAAGAAAAAAATAAATCAGCGTGAGATAATTTTTATCGTGGTGTGGATTGATTAAAGACCGATGCTTAAGCAAAAATACTAGATTATTAAATATTTTTCCCAAGTCATTAAGTAAACTCAACGGACTAACTGATTAACGAGGCTATTCTATGAAAAGGGGAAAATTAATAGTCATTTTAATAGACTTGTCACTTTCTTGACCAACTTAGATGTAAAGATTAATGTTCAATAATTGATTTGTTATCCAAATTTACTCATTCGAATCACTGCTCAAACAGGTTAGGGCCCGGATCTCTTTGTCCCATGACTTTCAGCAAAACTAGATTAAAATTGAAATAAAGACAGTTTCTGAACCGAATCTTACCACTGATATTGACCAGCAAAATCCCCATTTTAATTCATATTTCAGGTAGATGTCTCTAAGGCATCATCAAAGTATGAATTTCTTAAGATGGAATACATTCTGGAGTTTCTGTTTTGGGGTGATGGCTTTCATTGTCGTTGCTGGAAACACTATTTCAACCTCTATACTTCTCTCAAGACGCTTCCGAAAGCGTCCACATTACCTCTTAACAAGCCTGGCAATAGCGGATCTAGTGGTTGGATTACTTGCAGTGCCGTTGTACATGATTGTAGCTGACCCAGAACAGAAACTTTTGCCAAGGGTGCTATATGATTGTGTGGATATGCTCGCCGGCAAATCCTCAATGTTTACTCTGGCCGTTATTTCTCTTGAAAGACTTCACGCTATTGCTCGGCCGCTTCGACACAGGCAAGCGACCTTTGGTCATTATACCATTGCTATAGTTACCCCCTGGATTCTTTCATTTATAATCACATCAACTCGGGTTTTGCTACATTTCTCTGTCTTGACAAAGAAGGAGTTCGTCACTGTTGTTACCATCAGCTTATCGACGCCACTGCTGACAACGTGTTTTGCTTATTGCCTCATTTGGAGAAAGCAATCCTCAAGTATACACAATAATGAAGTGAGAGCAAGAAATGACGCCAGACTATTGAGGACATCAATTATAATAACTGTAGCATTTGTTTTTTCGTGGCTTCCCTTCGAAATTCTAACAATTGTGGCCAGCCTCTGCATTGCCTGTCAAAACCATTCATTTTTAGTTGTTTACCCCATCAAGCTTCTACAATATAGTAATTCCTTCATTAACTTTGTCATTTATTATTTGAGAATGCCAGAATTCAAAAGGACATTATCACAAATGCTGCCGAGCTGTAAATTTAATCAGGGTCGATGCCAAGTTCCTTACCCGCTAATCGATCAAGAAACAGGTGTCGCGCTTATTTCATTTGCAATCAGGCCCGCGCCAGTGAGCAGTTCTCCGAAAACATTGAACAAGGTTGCATGAGACACATTTACACAAAATTGCACAACATAAAGTAGAAAAAATGACAGAATTTACTCTACAATTAAATATCAGCTATGGAGATTTCTTTTAACACGGCTTGCCTGAATCCTTCACCTTTAACTGTGTAACTAGAAATATAGTGTACGTGCCTCGCAGAATTTCGCGAAGTTCGTGGGACAGCACCATCAACAGAAAAGGTGCAATGAGGGGGATTGACATTCTTAACGTAATTCTAAAAAGAGCTTTTAATTTAAGCATGGGGAGAATTGATTACTTACCAAAGCGAAAAATTTGCCAAAACTTAAATTCACAAGTTAAAAAAAAAATTAAAGCTTTCAAAATATAAGAGCCCCTTTGGCTTGTCATATGCTTTTCAATTTATGAATTGGTGTATCAATGTAAAACTTCAGTTGTAGAATTTACTTAGTAATACGTTTTTGATGATCAGTTTCAATTTAAGAAACTTACCATAAAGCACTTATGTAATATTAAGTAATTTCCAAACCTTGCTATTTTTGCTTAACTTTCATATAGAAATATCTATACCAGCGTAAGAGGATGGATTTATTAGAATGGAATATGATTCTGTAGTTTATGTTTCGGAGTAACGGCTTTCATACTTCTTACACTGAAATGGATCCGCTACCGTTCACATTTCCTGTTAGAAAGCTGTATGTAAACAAGCGCTCACCCTAAGGGCAAATCGTCAACTAAGCGTTCAGGCTGACCCGTTTAAGGTGGCTAAACACAGTTTTGGCAGTTTGTGAGTATATGTCCTTTGCCAAATCATGGCAAGAGAAAGGTTGCAGCTCACAAGCTGAAACTTGGCAAGTGAAAAATATACTGATAAAAGATTTTGACTAGCAGGTAAAATGTGACGTTTTCGTAGTTTCCATGGCAACATGAGCGATTGAATATAACCTTAAAATTTCACTTTTGCTAAGTTTACATAAAATTCGCTCATTAGATTTTCCTATAAACGTGCACACAGCGTACTATGATTAATCATTACCATTTGAAACTTATTTGACCAAATTTTAACAGACGGGTTTTTAGATAATCAATAATATAATTGTACTGTAATTATTAAATGTGTCACAAAATTCGTCTGTTCAACTTCCATTATAAAGTTCTTATTATTGAAAGTACGATAAAAGTAAAAATTCTGCCAAATATGACAAAATTTTAATGAGTAGATTTTGAGAAATTGTCTTCTGTGTACCACTGCTTTTTCGCCGCCATATTTGTTTGTCTAATTTAAAACAAGCGCCGTCACGCATGTTACCACTGACCGCCCGCAAAACTGTGTTCAGCCACCTTAATACACTCTGGTTTCAGAACCCTAAAGGGCTCTTCAAGATGGCGACAGAGCGAAATAACAATACCATGACAAGTTGATCTCAAAGTTTTTTTTTCTGTGGCAATAATTGTATATTGTACATCTTGACAAAGTGATTTTTTCTGAAATACAGGTGAAGACAATAAAAGACAACACTGAGACCCTCAATGGCCAGGGGCAACTATAATTATAACTAGAAAATGTCTATTTTCATTTGTTACAGAGTGAAAAAATAGTAACTGCAAAACCAAACACAAAATGACAGCAAATAAATCACTGTTCGATTTTTATATGTGTCTTTATAATTACCATGTTGCCAATCAAGGCCGATATACAAGTACACAAGGGTAACATCTGAAGTTATTTAAAAATGACTCTTGTAGCAAACCCAAATTCATAGTGTTTCATAAATAAAGGTAGTTTAAATAGACAATGAATAAATATTTACAATATTATTGTTGTCATTTCTGACAGGTGCAAAACTGCATAATATCTTTAAACGAGATTCATAGTAAGTGCACATAATTCAACATGCTGACACCACATTTAAAATAATTGTAAAATTGTTGATAGTTAAAGTAGGTTACTGTTATGAAAATACGTTACTGTTGCAACACAATGATACAAATTGCTAGCCAGAACATTATTTTAAAAAAGCTACCGTACGAAAATCTCACTTTACATATAGATTGTTCCAGCTAACTTTTAAAAAGACGTCACTAAAGGGTCAGACCAGGCGGGAAAGTCCGCCTGATCATGGAATTGTTCACTGCCTCTACTGGCAAATGAATTGCTTCTTATTCATGATACATAAATAAAACTAAACTGAAAATCCGATGGATTTACGAGAAACACTGTTGGCCTACTTTATGTGTAAGTGTATAAAACGTCCAAGTTTTAAGTGCTTGTAAAAATCAGGTATCTTGGGTTGTTGTTCTGACTCAAGTTATAAATGAATTGCTTGCTGGTGGGTTCGTTTGTCTCGTAAAGCTATTGTCTATGGAGAGAAGAAGTCGTTACGTCACGTTGCCATGGTAGCAACATTGGATGACAACAAACCGAAAAGTCCCTTAAAAGTAACTTTGAACTGTTTCAAACTTCATCGAACTTCCTCAATTTCATTAAATTTGCCAAATGTTGGCGAAATGTTCTGAATTTAACTTGTTGTGCTTATTTACCTACTCCTTAAAACGGGCGCGTGGAATTACGAAGTTTCATGTCGCAGTCCTGCAACGAAGGCTAAGAAATGTGCAAAAACAGCGTGATGCGCGTGCAAAGTTGTTGTTTTGCTTATCTAAACCTATCGAGGTTTCTTTTTACCCTTATCGTTACTGTCGCCGTCGTTGTTGCTTAATCTCTGCCCTATTGTTATCATCCAGAAATTTGGCTACCATGGCAACTTGACGTCACACTTCTCTTCTCTATTAATTAGCAGTTATTGATCTCGGTTTTCGTATGATGTAAATAATCATGCAAATCAAGGAGCATAACTGCACCCGAAATCAACATAATTATATAATTCCTCATATTATAAGAAAGCCAAATTAATTGATAAGTAATTGATTCAAAATATTTCTAAGTTCTTACCCCCTCGTAAGATTTTCTTCAAAACTTTCTCGGCACATATAAACAGACGTTATTTTTTGTCCTTGCAGATGCTCTTTCATACAGGAAGTTAACATTCATCGAGCAACATGTTTTGCGTATTACTGCAATTCTTTCGTTAATTTTTAGCCAAAAGTTCAGCTATTTCGTTTATGGATAGGAGTAAAAGGTATTTTTTTTAGTTGAGTTGTGAATAAATAGGAAGAGGACGAGCCCGAAAACAAGGTTGATCAATGCTTAATTGCCGAAGCAGCCTCGTTTCCAGGCAAATATACAGTTGTGCCATCCTTCAACCACGTTTCCAAGGAAATATGCCATCAAAGTGATGGTATATTGCAAGCATCTTCCACATTTGGCCATGGCAGGTTGATTAAGAAGAGTTAGCCTGGGGATGTGAACCAATCAGAAACGGCGAAATATTTTGAATGGACAATAACTGGCTTTATTTAGGTGGTCTAATTTCTTTCTGCGATTCTTCCCATTATTTTCTGAATCATATCGTAGGTGAGTCGAGGTGTTTTCTAATTTTAATCAATTTTTCCTCTTCAGTGTTCACAAAATAAGGCAGTTAATACAGGATATATTCAGGGAAGTGCTTCGAATTAAAATAACTGAAAAATATAAAACCAAAGAAAATTATTGCATATTTGTTATTTATAATAAATATATATAGACTTGGTGTTCACTCAAGGAAATCATTGCATTGTTCCATATTCCCAATGCCCAATGCCCTGCAATTACCAATGACCAATTTCCAAAGCTACGCAACCTTTTTTTGATTAGCGGTATAAAAATGTTTGCTCGAAAGCAGCAGGCATCTGGTCTTAAAATTGATAAAAATTTTGGTATGTCCATGAAAGCAAAAGAGGATCGGAGAAGCGATTACTTCAAAAGACATATTAATGTCTCACAATAAAAATGGCCAGCCAACTAAATGGCCTACCATTTAAAAACATCAAATCAGCTTCCCTTTTTTTATTTACAAGCTTTTTACAGGGTCAAACCACTCAGTCTCCCTTTTTCGATTACAAGATTTTTACAGGGTCAAATCAGTCTCCCTATTTCTATTTACAAGGTTTTTGCAGAGTCAGATCAGTCACCCTATTTCGATTTACAAGTTTTTACAGGGTCAAACTTATCTCCCTTTTCGATTTACAATGTTTTTACAGGTTGAAACGAGTCCTTCTCCTTTCGACTTACAGGGATTTTACAGAACATTTTCAAGTTCGTAGTAAGCTATCCTGTTTTCTTTACATGTTATTTACTAACAGTATTTTAACAATATTTACAAATCACAGGATCTTCTCCTTTTTTACATGTTATACTCCTAATACAAGTTTACACTTTTTTTACAGTAACTTTTAAGATCCTGCAAAAGGGCAGAGGTTTTCTTGTAAAATGTCGTTTAGAGTAATTTGTAGATAATTTACGTGATATTTACATATAAGAATATAATTTTACATGGGTGCATTATATTCATTGGGTCATTCCACGGTAATCTGTCGTTGCGGAGAAGACACTTCGAAGACACAAAATCGCTCCTTTGTAAACTACTAAAAGAAGAAGTACAACTTTTCTATGCAACAGTTTACTGCTCATGCTCAATGCTTTCTGCTAGTCCCGGGTGGCAATTAAAGACCCATAAATCCCACCGCCCCCCCCCCCCCCCCCCCCCAAAAAAAAAGAAAAACAAGTCTTGCTTTCGTAGCCGTCTTCTCCGCAACGAAAATGTCTTCTCCGCAACAAAAATAAAACATTAAATTTTCGCTAAAAATTGAAAGTATTTTGATGAATGTTCAATATAGAAAGGTTATACTGACTATTAATTAGACCATTTGGAAAATTTAGCACGCTGGGAAAAAAAGTGCTAACAATCGGCCACAAAAAGTGTCCAAATAGCCCAAAGAACTCAAAAAAATGTTTGTGCCTATCAGGTCCGTGCACGGTTCGGCCAACCCTTTTTTTAAAATTTCTGTTCCATGTTGAGTAAACAGAAAGATATGAAATTGACATCTTTTTCGGTTAATTCGTTTACAATGTTACAAGTGTCTAAATTGCTTTTGCTTTAAAAGCACCTTTTTATTGAAATTTCATAATATGACGGCGCCAAAGAATATTTGCACTTAAAAATAATGGAAAAATCTCAAAAAATCGTTTTTTCCTTTTACGTACGAGAAAACACAAAAACGGAAAAACAAAAACCGACTACCGTTTTATCTTTGTTCGTTTTTGTACGAACAAACACCAAAAACGAAAAAACGACAAATGACTTCCTTTTTATCGTTTTTCCTTTTACGTACGAAAACACACAAATTTTTATATTTTAAACATTTTTTTTTTCGTTTTCTCTAGCTGTTTAAGTGAACCAAGAGCTGGGACAGAGATGGGGTCGAGGAGGGGGGAGGTTTAGTGGGGGTTGGTGGTTCCTTTCGGAAACTCGTCGAGGTGTTGTTGGTCAGCAGTTCTTATAACCGTTGGTATGCGTCTTTTTTCGTGGGTCAGTCAAAAATGCCGAGGTGGAAAACGTAGTTACTGCTCACTACGTGAAGGAGCTTGTTGAAGATGAAGGCAAACACACAAAGAAGTAGCTGATATTTTAAGACAACAGTATCCAGGGGGGAATGAGCTATCTGAAAGGAGTGTCAGGCGATTTTTTGCTACGAATGGCATATGGCGTTATGATTCTCGTGTGACTGGTGTTCATATTCCTAATGTGGTTACATCTGTGATTGCTGAATATCGTAGCATACCGTAAAATTCCGAAAATAAGCCCGGGAGCTTATATTTTTCAAAGGTCCTTTTTGAGGGGCTTATTTTTGGACGGGCTTATATTCGGAGGGGCTTATCTACGGAGGGAAATTTGCGTTTCAAAATCGATTGGGCTAGCCTTATAGCGGGTGGTTGCCAGGAGGCCTGTCGTTCTCTCACTGACGGATCAGCCTGTCCTGTGGAACGGACCTACCGCAGACTCTGGGCCGGTAAGAGTGGCATTCGTTTCACGTAACGCATGCGCAGCTACATAGTGGGCTGCCCTGCCCTAAGTGGCAACGAAAACGAAAGTTAATATCATTTTACCGTTTTTGGTGTTTGGTCGTTAAAACGAAAAACGTTAAAATGGAAGGCGGCTTACGTTTTTCCTTTTTTGTGTGTCTGTTCTTTCAAAAACCAAGAAACGATAAAAGGGAAGTCGATTTTTGTTTTTCCGTTTTTGTGTTTTCTCGTACATAAAAGAAAAAAACGATAAAACGGAAGTCACTTTTCGTTTTTCCGTTTTTTGTGTTTGTTTGAGCATAAAAGGAAAAACGATAAAACGGAAGTCGAATTTCGTTTTTTGTGTTTCTTCTTTCGAAAAAACAAAAAACGATAAAACGGAAGTCAAAATTTTGTTTAATCTGTTTTGAAAAAAAAGCAGCATAAAACAGTAAAAAGAAGATACTGATTACTTTTTGTTTTGGAGAGAAAAGATTTATGGATTCAAGAAAAGAAATAACGACTTCTGGGCTTTTGGCGATTTTTT
This sequence comes from Porites divaricata, assembly GCA_038088405.1. Lineage (NCBI taxonomy): Eukaryota > Metazoa > Cnidaria > Anthozoa > Scleractinia > Poritidae > Porites > Porites divaricata. Next base: position 10,725,317 of record JBBMOI010000006.1, read on the forward strand.
GAGATTTTACCATTATTTTTAAGTGTAAATATTCTTTGGCGCCGTCATATTCAGTGAAATTTCAGTAAAAAGGTGCTTTTAAAGCAAAAGCAATTTAGACACTTGTAACATTGTAAACGAATTAACCGAAAAAGATGTCAATTTCATGATATCTTTCTGTTTACTCAACATGGAACAGAAATTTTAAAAAAAGGGTTGGCCGAACCGTGCACGGACCCTATCACTCCCCCACTCAATCTTTTGGCCGACTTTTAGCACTTTTTTTTCCCAGCGTGTAGACATTTTAACCCATTTTCCTCACTGCAATCAACACTCTTAGTAGTGAAATCGTTGCGGGGAAGACATTTTAACTTTGGAAAGTCCAATTCTTTGCACTCGTTTTTAATTACTCAACTAGGTACGTCTATCATATACTGAGACTAAATATTGAAGTCCCAGAGCGGCTTTTTAAACAAAATTTCCTGACCAGCTTTTTGAATAAGTCAAAAAACATTTGTCTTCTCCGCAACGGCTTTTGGCAACACATGTAGAATAAATTATTTTTGAAAAAATATGACCTAGAAATTGTATGATAGTGCTTAAAATGTCAACTTGAAACATTTCGCTTTAAGCTTTCAGTTAATCTTAGACAAATTTGATACTTTTTAAAAACCAGTATCTAGTTTCACATTACCGTGGAATGACCCCATTTTTGTTCCATTTTTTTTTTTTTTTGTTATCATGAAAATTGTTGGATTATATTCAGTCATCTTGGTCATTAAGGGACGCAGCGTTTTTTTTAACCAATATCGTTTACAAGTATCAACCTCATGACTATTGGTTTATATAACTTAACGCTCGCGTGATGCATTTTTCTTTTCTTTTCTTTCTTTCTTTTTTTGCCTTTTTATGGAAATACCAGTCTAATTCTCACTTCAAAGATGATGCTGTCCAATTTCAATTTCGATCCACTACTTCTATTTGGCACACAGGTTTACAAACATTTGCGGAGATGATTCATTAATTATATATATAATAAACATGCGAGAAAGCCGTAGGTCCGACTTCCATGGCCGTGTTAGTAGTATGAGCTCAAAAAAAATGTTTGCAAAACAATTGAAAAAATCAATGGCGATCTTAACTGTGTCAGAGATTGTCCTGTTTGACAGTAGCAACAGAGCATTAATACCACAGCTAAAATACAAAGAGGTTTGATATATGCGGAAACTTTTTCCGAGATGTTTAAATTTATGTAGTTTAAATGATGTCTTCACAGTAAGTTTTAGGAAGTTATTATAACTCCAAAAATGGAGTAAAAGTTTAGATATAGGATAACCCCATTTTGGGTTTACTTTAACTTCTTTATATAGATAAATTAACCCCGCTAGAGGAGTTATCATAACTCCTTGAAAATTGCGGCTTTGTTGTCAATAGGTGGGTGAGTCAAATGGATGGACAGTGTTTTTAGAAAATGAAGCGTTTTAATATAATTATCTAACCATGGAAGCGTGATATGACATAAAAAAAAAAAAAAAAAAAAAAAAAAAAAAACGAGTATTTTCCTTGCGTACCATATTTAAGTGCTCTCTTTACAGAACCTTTACGGCAGGTTAACGGACGGAACTTTAAGGAATTAAAGGCCTTAAAATTTGGCAAATTTTACTTTTCGTGCTGTGTTTCGTACTGCATTAAAACCATGTATTTTATTAAAGTAAGCTATGTGCAAACGGACGCGACAACCCCCAACAATGTTGGGAGTTGTTGCGTCCGTTTGCACGTGGCTAAAGGTTTGACCGGTTTCAACAAACTATTCGTAACAACTCCCGTCAACGTGCAACGGGTGTGCAAACGGGCGCTTTCGGTGAAATTAAAAGTTCAAAATGCGGGAAATTAAATATTTATATATCTATTTAATAATGTAGTCGAAGAGCTGCATTATTTAGTCCAAGACATTTGATGTAATTGCTATCCTACTCTTCGACTACATTATTATCTATTGCTCCAGTTCAGACATCGAGCACTCTAATAGCCGATGACGATTTCAACTCAACATTTGGTTATATATATAATATACATAAATAACTTTAGGTTACTTTCACACTGATAAATCCAGAATAGTGTTCAACAATGATGGAGCGGTAATAATAACACTGTTTTCTACTCAATATCGTTACATATGGACTTTAATACAGGCCTGTTTCGTAGACCAACAAAGAGCTGATCCACTCATCAGTTAAATTTAACTGATGAGTGGATCAGCTCTTTGTTGGTCTACGAAACAGACCTGTATTAAAGTCCATATGTAACGATATTGAGTAGAAAACATTGCTGTAATATACATAAATACATTTTTTCCCGGACTTTGTATAAATATAAGTTGTCAATGTTGAGCACCGTCGCATTTATAATCTATTTTGGACTGCACATATTATACAGTTTTTCTAATGCCTAGCCTAAGAGAGAAACGAAAATCGGTAAGGTGTAGGAGAGCACGGTTTAGTTGGGCTTTTTTTAAGAACACCTGGATATAGATTTTCGTCTAACACTAATCCCGCACCTCATTTGGACTTTACAACTAATTAAGAAGTTTCGTCAACAGGCAAAACAAAGTAATCATCATAACTCAGGGGAAAAGGGAATATCAATTTTGACATAACTGAAGGTCAAAGTTTTGAAGTTAAGGGGTAAGAATGGGCTGGTTATCTAACAAAACACTGCACTGTTAATAGTGTCTAGTGGATGTTAGTAGATATTATTAGACCTTCAATTATTATATAAGGCTTTTAAGATGTATTTGTCATTGAATATTTACTGACATTAATATAACACACTCTCACCTGCTGGATCACAGGAGAGTGTAATATAAACAGTTAAACGCTAGTTCTGCAGATCGGTAATAATTATCAGGAAAATAGGTTCTCGATCTAAAACTGAGAAAAACTGAAGACAAGAAGATACTTGGTAAGTATACCTTGAAACCCAGCTATAAGAAAACGTCAAGACAATTGCATTCGGAAAAAACTGCAAGTCGAATACGTTCAATTGAGTTTGTGATTTCGGTGAGAAATTTCGCTTTTGCGCTGAAAAAAACCTCAGACTGCTTTTTTGGTTTTGGTGTCTTTTCAAAGCTTTTTGTGGTGTTGACTTTTTAAGCAGGTTTTAGTTGGAAAGGTTTTTGGATCTGGCGTCCGATGTAGTTTCAGCTTTCTTATTGTGTTGCCGGTTTCTTCCTGAAACTGCATCCGAATCCGTCTACGTGCCAACACTCCAAACGCAGACATTATTGAAAGGAAGAGACAAACCTGCCTGATATTTGGCTTTAGGCGTGAAAGGCATTTGAAGGGGATGAGAAAAGACCAAATAGGAACCTTAAGATACCCTGGACGCGGCCGGAGAGGACGTCATCCAGAAGTGAAATGTTCAATTCTTGGAACTAATTAGCATAATGCCACAGCGTCGACCTGAAGTCGCGACGGTGAAAACTAGAAGTTTGGCCGCCTCGTTAAACGGTGAGTTGGTTTTGTTGTTTTCAGTGCAGAAATTGCTTTTCGTACAGGATTTTCGATCCATTTTACTTCAAGAGACACATTGAAGTGTTTTTAGTGTGGTGTTCTCTCAAGATTGACTCTAACTTATTTTTTTGCTATCAAGCCTTTTCGGTTCAGTGTTTTGGCGGCAACTGAGAATGAGAGCGCAGAGTCTTTCGACCTAACCTGAGATCAGGCGTTATTTTTTTTCTTTTTTTTTTGCTTCTTTGCTTCTTTGGCTCGAGAGGGAAAAAATAACGCCTGATACATTTATTTAACAAGCCGTCAACCGCCCCCTAATTTACATAATGTAACGTCTGCTTGACCTGTCATGTTATTAGACAATAAGCGTTTACCATAAGGGAATCAAATTTTGACGCGAATAATGTCTCTTTTGAAATCAATTTTAGGGAAAAGAAAATTTTTAAGTTCGCCCATGTTCAGATGGCGCTTCCTAAAAAAGAAATTTAAATGTGTTGTTTTTGTGATGAAATACTGCTAGCTCAGTAGCTGGAGATGCCGTACCTTTATTTAACAGCTACAAATAATAAATAATTTACTGGTTAAAGTTCGTTGACTTTGTTCTGTACCGAAAGCAGTGAAAAAAAAAATTAGGCTGAAGCACCATATTTCACGAACTGACAGGTGGTGTGAAAGCGAAGATCGCTCAGAATAATTCGCAGGTTTCTGAAGGAAGAATTACAGTCAAGCCAGGTCAAGATTCCGTTCATCAATTGATTATTTGAAAAGTGAACCCGTTTGTCGCTTCTGTAACTTGTAGCCGGTATCAAATTGCATTCAAATGATCGGTGAATTTTTAGTATACGATGAGATGGAAAATATTTCAATGGATGAAATTTCTATTTAGGCATTCTTCAAATTCAAGAAAACTGAGCCGGCAGAAATTTCATAACGAACTCGCGTGTGTATTCACTGCCGCATTACGCAAGCAAAAATGCAGACTGAAATCAATTAACAACAACTAACGGATGGCGGCATTTTGGCCAATCGAAACGGCGCAAATCATTCGTATTGTTTCCTATCCAATCAGGAAAAAGTCCAGATTCTGGCATTTTTACATGTGATCCGACAAAGAAATGTATCATGCCCTCTTCCCGTGAGAGACATAAAGGGCTAATAGGGAGAGGGCATGATCTCAGGCTAGGTCGAAAGTAGCCTGAGATCATGCATGGCTCGCTTGTTGACTCGCATGGCTCTCATGTTGACTCGCATGACTCTCATCACTCGCTGGCTCGCATATTATACACACTCAAACAAATTCGCCATGTTGAAAAAGTTTATTTGGTCAAAACTAAGAGCGCTGTAAGTTTTAGCTCTTTAATGTAACGCTGGAGTATTTTGGAAGCCGTCTTTCTCGAAGTCGTTTCCATCTTTCCTCCGTTGGTGATTGTAAGAAAAAAAACACTGAAAAAGGCAAAGAAGCTTTTCAAGGTAAGTTTGTTGTCATTGTCGAAGGATTCGCCAATTTCTGCCAGTTCATTCTCGTCTTCAAGCGTGATCTGCGTTAAAAATTTCAAACACGGACCATATTTTCTTCGAAGTAAAGGTTACGATTCAGTTTCTATATCAGCTTCGTTCTCGTTCAAACAAAGCTAGGTTAAAATCTGGAAAGGCAAAGTCAACATCCCAGTCCTCAGGGTTTACAGACATATTTTTAAGTATATTCGGTCAAAACTAGGAGCATTGTAAGTATTCACTCGCCAACGTGACGCTAGAGTCTTTTGAAAACTGGACATTCTGTCTCGCTCGGAGTCGCTTCTATTTTTCTTTCGCTGGTCTTTGGAAAAACACTGCAAATGACAAAGAAGCTCGTCAAGATGATCGGGTGCAGGTCTGTTTGTTATAATATTTGTCGAAGGAATTACTCATTTTCTCTTAGGCAAAACATCTCAAATCTCTGCCAGTCGATTTTCATCTTCTTAACTGTGTACTACGATAAAATTTTCATACACTGTCTAGAATCGTCTTCGACAAGATTACGGGTATACGAGTTAGTTTCTTCATCGCCTTCGTTCACAAATAAACACAGTTTAAAATGTTGAAGGACAAAGTCAAAATCTAAGTCCTCACGGTTGATAGACGTCTTGTAACTTAATTTCAACCTTTTTTCCGAGGTAAAGAGATTTAGAGCTCCGAAATGAGCATTTTCGTTGAAATTTTTGTCTGTATAGCAAGTTACGGACCGCAAATTGACCAATCGCATAGGGAAAACAGACTCAGCCATATAATAAATGTGATTATTTTCTGACGGATACAATTGTTATCATTCCTTATATGAAAAAACGAAAATTTGCCTCTACACGGACACCCTGTTCAGACGTGAGCTTTTCATCCCACCACTCTTGTTAAAAAAAATAGTTGAATAACTTTAAACTCGTTCGGGCTATGACCACTAAACTTAGATTTATCTGCAAACATTCTTCGTGACGTGTATGCCAACATTGACGTTACCATGGCAATTGAGTTTTACAGACATGTTTTTCCAAATTTGAAAAAAGAAAAAAGTTTCATTTGTACTTTCGCTTATTGAATTGATGTATTACACTTATTATTTTAGCATTATTTGATCAAAATGTTTACAATTGTTAAATGTAATCCGTGATTTTTGCTAACTAATTTGACGAAAAACATGAATTCCGGCAATTCAATGTTCATTTCTCTGGGAATTCCAAAACTTGCATAGTTTTTGTTTCCTCAATGTCCTTTTATGCGCAGATCAAACTTATTGTTACGATTACCTCGATTTATATGGGTTTGTATGGATAATGGCAAGATTTGTACTGATATTTGGCATAAATACCACGAGTGATATTTCAAAATTGTTATTGGTAATTTTACGAGCCGTCAGGTGAGTAAAAAATGAGACAATTTTGAAATATCACGAGTGGTATTTATGCCAAATATCACGTACAAATGATGCTACTAGGGAGATTAAGATTCACTTTTACGCCACACCGCAAACGTGAATTTGTACCACGTGACCAAGCTTTCTCCTTATTTTTTGTTTACTGTTTATTGCTTCTACACAAAAATAAGTAGTTTTATGCCAGTTTTATCCATAAGAATCGTTCTCGACTGTTTTTATCTGCTTATTTTCTATTTTGAGAAATTCTCAACTCACGTTTGCCGTTTGCCCTACACCGCAAACGTGAATCTTAATCTCTCTATTATTTGTTTATACTACAACCCGCAAAAGGTTTGTAATTTTCACATGTAGGTATTTCAAATTAAGCTGAAATACCACTGCTCTAAGTCAATCAAATAGCAGAAATTTCTCATGTAGTAGTATAAAAAGTGAAATACAACACATTAAATTAGTTTGAATTGACGGATCAAAGATGACGCGTGGTTCCGGTGTTTGTAACAAAAAGAACGCCATAATGACATCACTGGTAAGGTTTAAGATCACTAATGGTTAGTCAACTTCTTGATTTTATTACACACCTTACTTAAGCATTTTTTCCCTTTATGGCTATACCTTGAGGAAAATTTGGATTCTGCCAAAAAAATTTAAAAATATGACTTGGCAATGACGTTGAATCTCATTACAGGCCAGGGGATCATTTACAATGGATTTTAGCCAATGGAATATCATCTGGAGTCTTTGCTTTGGCGTATTGGCAGCTACAGTTATTTCTGGGAACATAGTCACTATCATAATATTCCTTAAAAGGCAACTCCGGAAACGTGCTTATTTCCTTCTCATTAGTTTGGCGGTGGCAGATCTCTTGGTAGGATTGCTGGCAATTCCCCTTTACGTTGCACTCCAGTACGTATATGACAACGTTTTTGAAGACGACCTAATCATTGTTGCTGTCACTGATTTCATGGACATGTTCACTGGTTTAACTTCCATCTTTACTCTTGCCACAATATCATTGGAGCGAATGTATGCTATTGGTTGGCCTTTTCGTCACCGAACTCAGAGTGCGCGATTCTATATCTTCGCCATATCAGTTCCATGGATTCTATCGCTGGTTGTTGCATCATCAGAGATTGTTTTGCAGTACGTGCTGGTGAGACGACTAACTTTTATCTTCATTCTTATTGTTAGCATGTTTACACCAATCATAATCACTTGCACGGCTTACTTTTTTCTCTTGAAAAAAGAGAAATCTCGCGTAAGTGTGTCCCAACGAAATCATCAGATGCAAGAACGAAAGTTAGCCAGGACTATGGCGTTAATAACAGGTGCTTTTCTTTTGACATGGCTTCCTCAGCAAATTTTATTTGTGGTTTTCAATTTCTGCATTTCATGTCGGCAACTATCAACCATGGTGAGGAATTTCATAAAACTACTCCAGTATGGAAACTCAGCAGTCAATGTCGTTATATATCCTGTGAGAGACAAAGATTACAGAAGAACTTTTGCTGCGATGATTTCTTCATTGAACTGCCCTCGCCAAAAACATCGTGAAGCACCCGCGGTCGTCACGTTGACGACATTTGCTGATTTTAATGCAAATACACCCAAAAGCTTTCAGCAAACTAACGAAGTTTCTGCCATCGGCGAGGACCAAAAATAAAGAATTCTTACTCCCCGGTGAGGACTATATGGAATTATGTAATACAAGATACAGTTGACCCCCGATAACTCGAACCCTCCCTAACTCGAACCAAAATCGATTTCCGCTGGATTTCCGTCACACATTTACTATAATTTTACCCTCGGTAACTCGAATACCCAATAACTTTATTCTCCCGCTAACTAGAAGTAAAAATTGCTTCCCCCCAGATCATTTCTAAATAATTTTACCCTCGATAACTCTAAACATTTTTTTTTCCCTTAAAAAGTCGGGAAAAAACTGTGTACTGGCTTCCGAAACATTGAATTTTGAATTTGCCATTGACGTGTTGTAGGCATATAGTTTACTAGTGGAGGCTGATGTTGTTTGTCACAAATCTAACGCGAAACAGCTTTACTTCTCAAAACAGTAAAACGCTTGCTCTACTTAGTCGATGTTTTGTTACGTTACGTTCTGATTTATAATCAGTATCTTTCAATTTTCACTTAGCATTTCTACAATTTAAGGTGATTAAAATGTCCCCTGTGCAGTAAAAACTGTAAAAACGTACTCCCAGCTATTTTCTTCGAGCTCCCGATAACTCCAACTCACGATAACGCGAAGTTTTTTTCGATTTCCCTTGAAGGTTCGAGTAGCCTATGAACAGGCTCTTTGTTTCTCGACCAAATTCCTGTTCACAGGCTAAGGTTTGAGTTATCGGGAGTCGACTCATGTCGGCTGTATTTCAAAAAGTCATGTTATGTTGAACGAAATGCAGAAAATTCGGAATCAGACGTGGACTAGCCTGACCTCACTCTAACTAATGGGACGTAAAGGGGATGAAGTGGACGCGAAAAAAAGGCTCAGGCTGCGTAATAAAGAGTTTCTGTTTACGATGATCCAATGGCTGCTTAGTAGAGGGTGACCGCTCTAGTTAGACTTTATTTCCAAATGGTTCTTTTAAAACACTTTGTATATAATCGCTTTGTATAAAGATCGTCAACAAAGGATATGTGTGGACAATGTCCTAGCTCCATTGCTGTCTATTAATTGAGTTGGACGTTAAGTGTGACTTAGATGTGATCTATTAAATGAAGGATGTGAACTGCGGAGTGAAGAATTGTATTAAGGAAGATCATCGCAGTTATATACGCAACTTTTGCAGTTGCGAATATAAAGCGTGAAAACAAAAATTTTAGGCTTTTACGGGATTCGACGCTCTACCAATTAAGCTAACAAGCCAACTGGGAGCAAATGTGATTTTTTATTGTTAACTTAGCGACTTGTAGTAACTGTTGTAATAACTCTGTTTTTTGTTTTAATCCTTTTTTAGTTAGTTGAGTTGTAGGTTCTTTTTCTCACGTATATTTTGTGATTTATGTGGTTAATAAAGCATATTTAAAAAAAAGCGTGAAAAGAGATAAACGTGAAAATTTTGGGCCAATTGTTTTCAACCTTTTATTCATGTCCATCCTTGCCATTCCAGCAGAAGACAACAGGGAACAGTATCAACGCCTAAATATAGTCCTGAATTCCTGATATCTTGGTCTAGTTTTGTTATTTAACTGACGAGGAAAGCGTTTTTCAATTACTTTTTAAAAAGATAGCAAAAAACATGGTATTGTCTTCGGCGTTGCCCATCTGTAAAATTGTAACCTTCTTGTCTTTTAGGATGAGCAAAATGCACCCGAAATTATGTAATTACCTATGCAATCACGTTTCCCGAGATGTTTAAGAGCGGCCGTCCGTAAATATCGCCCGGGGGTGTGCAAAATGAAAAAATCGCAAATCCCCAAACTTTGTCAGAAAATAGGTCTAGGTAAACTATTTCTAGAAAAATAACTTTTAGTTCGATTGGATTTTTATTTTACGCGTACGGCGACCGAGTTGGTTCGCAGGCTCTCAGATCAGTTTTCACGGGTTCAAGACCATATATTACTTAAAAATCGTTTAAAAATTAAAGAAGTAAAAAACTCTGCCTATGAAAATCTTAATAGAGAGAGTACAACTTAAGCAATAGTTTCGATGTGAAATTTTCCTATTCGACAGCAAATCTAATATTTTTCGGATTTTTAATAATTTGACTTATTTTACCGATTTTTGACAGGCATAAAATTGGCAAATTTCAGACACAAAAATCACTACTTGGCATACGGCTTTGAGCCATAACGTACCTACCGATAGAAAGAGCAAGGTGTCTTCCTCAAATAAATGCAATAAAATTCTTGGGCAATCCTGCAGGGAAAATTTTTGAGCGCCAAACAAAAGCGACCCTTGAGGTCAAAACACGCCATTTTGTCACGACATTCGAAGGGTAAAAACAACGATACTCCCGGTTAACAAGATACCAATGCGTTTTTCCGCATGGAACTCTTTCCATTTGCTGAGACAATTTGTTATTAAACAGCTATATTACTTGTTCCGTGCATTTTGTTAGGAAACGTTTGCTAACAAGTGACATTTTACGTCCTGCAATATCTATACTCTTCGTAAGTTGTCGCGGTCGAAAGCCCATTGAAACGTCATAGCTTTTTAGAACTCAAAATAATTCACCCAATTCAACGTGGAATTGCAACTTTCTTAGCATGATACTAAGAAACCCTATTTATACTCCTACCATTTCTTTAAAGCCTATCAAAGATATGCAACAGCATACTGTCTTCCCTTCCTGTGCCAAATACTTGTATATCACCGAGCGGGAATGTCACGTTTGCGTGACACAGAACAGGAAGTGCTATGCACCCCAAACCGGAAGCTGACTGAAAAATTTAAGTGGCAGGCCTTATAGTTGTAAACAACAATCTTTAGAAAGGCTCTAACTTATCACTAGTTAAAACATGAGAGAAAATAAACTGATCTGACTGACTGAACACACTATGACAACCTTCCACTTCCGGTTTAAGAAATAAACTGCAAAGCCGTGGACGAAGATCCTGCATGATGGGTGCCATCGTTTGATCTCTAGAAAAAAGAGATCTAATCAGCTAAAATATTGAGAAAATAAAACTGAGACGTCCTAGGACTACTGCAACGTGTATCACTCGAGTACACGACGCCGTCAGCAGCTGCAAGATTGGCAGGAAGCATTGTCGCTAAGTTTGCTATAATGTTGTCATCCACAACGAGAACATCTTAAGCTCTTCCAGTGAGACAGCATTCGGCCTTAATCCTTGAATCTGAAGCGGACAGCAGATGCGGGCAACGCGCTGCCTTTAATGTATATACTGATGTACATATTTGGAATATTATCACAGGATACCCACCATTATGGAAATGAAGTCAATCTAGGACATCCATATTTAGAATCTATCAACATATGATACCCAAGCGATCAAAACGCAAGAAATTTTCTAGTGAAATTTCTTGCGAATTTCCAAAGAAAACGTGTTCAAATATGAATTATTTATGAATGTAATTTTAAAATAGTGAAAATATCCCAAAAATGTGCTTACTTTGAGAGTGGCTCACTCTCCGAAAAGCTGCTCAGTATAGAAAAAAGAAGCTCAAAATCGTACGAGTTGCTTAAAAGTTACCGAGTAGAATCTGTCTAGGCCTAGATTTAAATTTAGCTGAAACTTTGTTTTTCTTTCGGTTGTGTTTTACAGTTAGCGTCAGTAACATCCATAACCCCAATTCCACACCCCGACTCCCTGTCCCACCCTACCTCCACACGCACACAAGCCGTGAGACACAGTCCCTCGTTAGCTTGGATGCCAAGAGATTTAGCAGTAAGGCCATTCAACTACTCAGTCCCAAAATGGTAAATTTTCTTATCAGCTTACCAGATTTTCTGTTACTACGCAAAAAAAAAATAATAAAAATAAAAAATAATAAAGAACCTTTATTTTAAGACAGTGACACCTTTTACTTTGAAGTATTCTCCCTAGTGGCCCTCTGTATTTTACGTCTCCAACTGAAGACGGGACCGCCATTTTACGTGGTCATCCGAGCCACGCGAAGGTCTCGTCACTTGCACTGCAAAGGGAGTGACTTCACTTCTCAGTTATTTTAAGACCCTGAGTGTTGGTCCGGCCCGGGGAATCGAACCCGCGACCTCCCGCTCTGCAGTCGACACGCTCTACCGACTGAGCTAACACTGCTACGGTTGAAACTGTGCTGTGGAATGTTAGAAGAGAGTAGGTGGACATGCTTAAAATCTCACTAATTAGTTACAAGAGCACGATTTTACGTGTTCATCGGTCAGAAAGTTCTTCGTTTTTCTTCGTTTTCCAGATCAGCATATCAAACGCAACATTGACACGCCCAACGACACGGGGTACCCAACAAAGTTTAATACGGGGAGTCACTGCCCCAGGAATGAATCCATTACCCATTTATACACCATTTTTGACTGAAAAGGTGTCCTCTTTCGTGTACTTTCCATTAAAAAATAGTGCCCCTTAAAAAAGTCGCTTTTCTTTGCATCCCGCTTTGAATGCACTGTCCCGCTCTTTTAGCTATTTTTAAACTGTATGAATAGATGACAAAAAAAAAACAGATATTTTCTCTGCATATTGTTTTTTAATCCTTCCTTTTGGGTCCTTTTCTAAACCTTTCATATGTACTTTTGATATTAAAATTCGCTACCCTCCAACATACCTAAAACCTTAGCTACCCCCTTCGGGCAGAGCCAGTTGCCGTATACGCTATTATCATAGAGAGTTGCCCGGGCGCTCAGCTGGGGTAAACTTCCCAAAAGTCTTTGCTTCTCCTCGAGAAACTGATATTTTCTCTTATGTAAGTCCCGACGCTGAAAGGTGCTTCTTTACGCATCCTTGAACTGGACAAAAAAAGAGCTGGCTTTCGATTGCATTCCTTTTTGCACACCCCCAGGGGCCCAGGGGGCATACCGATAATGCCGATCGCCGGCTGTGCGTAAGTCTTTCAAATAAAGCCCAGTTTTGGAAGTTAGGAAGTATTGATCATTGAAACGATAAATTATATTGGCCAATATTTCGGTCTGCAACACAAACCTTCAACGGGGAATAAAAAAGAACAAAAAATGAATACAGATGCAAGATGAATTCGAACGTTAGGTTACTCATGCGAGATTTCAATACATAGTAAACAGAAAATGATAGGCTACTTATAAAGGATAAATGTCACCTACTGAGTTCATCACGTTGATTTATAACACGGGGTTCTAATGCAATTTTCTTTTTTATTATTATTCTTTCTTTTTTCTGTCACTCTTCCTGCTGTAAGGACCAGTTTATTGTTTTAATTTTAAAATTTGGTCAGTACTAAAGATGTTACTGATCGAGGTCTACTAAATATCCTGCTGACCCTCACTAACTAGTTTGTCATCGTGGTTTTGCCTTCACAAATGTCCGTGGTACTGAGTTGCCTGGGGCAGGAATTTCATTCCGCACGATGTTTGTACGAATTACATAGGAAATTTATCCCTCCCTCCCTTCAAACCAGGATGGGAAAATAGTGCATTTTGGCTTCATCCATGATTTGGGGCGGGGTGGGGAGGGGGGGGGGGGGGTTGGTTTGCTGCTTCATCCTTCAAGATTCTGTCCAAGATTGTAGCTCAATGGGGTGTTCCTATAATCTGATGATCTTTTGCCCTAAAATAAGCATGCTAGGATCAGCAGACCAGATATCCCAAAATAATAGATAACGCATGTGGCATAATTTTTTGTTTCTCAAATGTTTCGTAATCAGTTCGTCGTACTTTCAACCAGCCAATTTGTTTAAATATATATTGTTTTGTTTTATCCTTTTGTTTACTTCTCCATCGCCTTGCCGTAAGGATCAGTCTGCCGTTTTATATTTTTCTACAAGTTTAATTGTACTGATCCAGGTCTACAAGTGGGAGATCCGGCACCACCCATTTGTTGGTGGCCAGCTGACATATCTCTTTTACTTTTGGATTTTAGTTTTAGGAAGGATTTAGTGCATTATGCAGCACAAATCTTACTTACTCCTACCATAACTTTTCCGACACAGTGCTGCTGACATTCCCCTCCCTCTCCCTCTGGGGCGTCACCCTACCCTTTGACAAACGCGAGTAACGCATTCTCCTTCCCGCTCCGAGCAGTTACGGTGATCAGTGATGTGAGGAGACCGCAATAGCCGGTTATATATTTCCAAAACATCTTCATTTCCTAAGAGATAAGTATTATATTTAGTCTTTATCAATCTTTATGTAAGCCAACGTCGGTAAATCTGTTTTTTTATGTGCATGAATCCAATTGGTAGTAAGTTTTGAACCTGGGGTTTTGAAACATGTGATCCGAAAACTGTTAAACATTGACCGCCGGTCAAAATTAGGCTTTCGACTGCCAACTGGCGCATTGTAAGTGAAATAATTAGGCAAAAGAAGTGCAGATAAGTCGAGTCTAATCAATATTGCTCAAGAGCATAGAGCTTTTGGAGGAATCTGGCCAACAGAGCATTTTTATTGATTTAACCGCCTTCGAATGTCGTGACAAAATGGCGTGTGTTGACCTCAAGGGTCGCTTTTGTTTGGCGTTCAAAAATTTTCCCTGCAGGATTGCCCAAGAATTTTATTGCATTTATTTGAGGAAGACATCTTGCTCTTTCTATCGGTAGGTACGTTATGGCTCAAAGCCGTATACCAAGTAGTGATTTTTGTGTCTGAAATTTGCCAATTTTATGCCTGTCAAAAATCGGTAAAATAAGTCAAATTATTAAAAATCCGAAAAATATTAGATTTGCTGTCGAATAGGAAAATTTCACATCGAAACTATTGCTTAAGCTATACTCTCTCTATTAAGATTTTCATAGGCAGAGTTTTTTACTTCTTTAATTTTTAAACGATTTTTAAGTAATATATGGTCTTGAACCCGTGAAAACTGATCTGAGAGCCTCCGAACCAACTCGGTCGCCGTACGCGTAAAATAAAAATCCAATCGAACTAAAAGTTATTTTTCTAGAAATAGTTTACCTAGACCTATATTCTGACAAAGTTTGGGGATTTTCGATTTTTTCATTTTGCACACCCCCAGGCGATATTTACGGACGGCCGCTCTTAAATTCATGTGAATTTATGAATTATAATGTCTTTTCAATACATGAAGGTCAACTGAACAGGGACACCCAACGAGAATATAGTTCAAAACCACTTAGATATAGCATTGTTAAACGTATTTTAGTATTTAGACGGTAGATATAGGCATATTTTTATCCCCTAAAAATTTTTCATCTGTTCGGATTTCCTAGCTGAAAGTCTAGTGATCCGAAAATTATAGGGATCAAAACTTACCTTTTCGAAAATTTCAGCCAAGAAAAAGGCTTCCGAAAATTATAGGTGACCTTTTTAGGGTAAAAATTCGTTAAAAATAGGCAATTATACCATTTTTTAGATGTTCGAAAATCCTAGGAGAGGCAGGCAAGCAAGAAATTTTACAACAAATGTCCCGAAAATTCTAGATCTCAAATCGTCTTTCCAACAGATATTTTCCCGAAAATTGTCGTAGCTAATAGATGGCAACTATTAACGCTCATCCCACCAATTTATTTTGCATACAATTCATACCAACGGGGAGGTGTTACTAAACAGAGTAACGCAGTAACTAGTAACGAACGGAGTAACGAGAAAACGAGTAACGGGATAAAAATTCAAGAGGTTAAAAAAAATAATAAATAAATCCTAAAGAAAGACCTTTATCAATCTCGAAAAATATGTGTATTCCAAAAACTGCCTAAAACAACCCACCCCTCCCTCTAGCAAAGTCGAAGGTCAGGAGCCTACGAAGGTATTTTCGCGCCGCAAAAGCCACCTGGCTACGGCGGTTATAAGGGGTCGACCTGTACCTATTCCAAACAAGGTTTGTGATTGGCTCGGAAAACAATAGGGATGGTGAGTGGACATGACAATCCCGCTATCCCTGAAAACAATACTATAGTGCAGGTTATAACAAAGGAGACTTTTGTCTGATTGGCTGTTTGAATCTTTAGTGTTCAGTCTTCTTACCGCGCGCCAGAGAGTAAACAAAGATGGCTGCTAGTGGGAAAGTTTCTTGAAGTTCTCCTTCGATTGTTCGTTCCTTCAAGAATTTCTAGCAAAAGTTGTTGATTTTCATATGAAAAATAGCGGGAAAGGTTTTCAAGCAATGTTTTAATCGACAGGGTGTTTTTCCTTGGCCTATGAAAGAGGATGTTGCAGCCGGAAATGGACATGACATTGTTTATTCAATTTTCAAAAGAGACATTTTAGTGACGCTTAAATGAAATGATTAGGTGTAAAAAACCCGGATGTGAGCACATGGTTTTGTCTTTAGTTTTGTTCGCTCATACAATTTTGGATGGTGACCTGTATACGCTTGTAAGGCTTATTTGGAAACTAATACAGTCAAGAATTGTTCCTACTTTGGTTTTGGTGGATATTTTTGGTTTCGGGAACAGAGGACTTCCTTGCAAATCGATAGAGGACAATTTTTTGCAACTTGACGTTGCCTTGTAAAGCTTGTTGAATGTTGGCCAAAAGTGCGCAAAAAAAAAACCGTTTTAAAACAATGTACATCAGCCGAGAAAGAATTCTTATGTTCGAAATTGTACAGTAATCCTCGAAAGGAGAACGGCATGTTTTTTACGCAAGAGGAAACACTCCAGAGTGGTGCGCTCTAAGTCCGACCAACTCGATCAAACGTCGTGTCCTGGGGGGCGACCCGCACCTATTTGAAAGATTGTTTGTGATTTGCTGGGAAAACAGTAGGGATTGTCACATAACAATGCCCCTATCCCTGAAAACAATGGAGGTGCAGATTAAAGGGGACCAGTGAAATAAGAGGTTTAGAACGGTGCAGGTCTACTGAGGACAAGCCGAAAGAGAAACAGGTACGCTTTCAATTAGGCAGACACAAAAAGCTCCAACAGTGAATCCGAATTTATTACTTACCACATAATAAAACTGATTGTTTCCTCTATGTGTGAAAGAGTCGACTCGGCCCGAGTTTTATACCTGCCCTTTTTAGCATTCGTCCCTTGCATGGTATGTTGTTCTTTTCTAAAAGCTGTTGAATTTTATTTTAGTTTGAAGTGGTTTCTCTTTTTGTTGCCAGGTGGTGAATTACCGACTGCACATTCGAAGATGCATGTAGCAACGCAGAGGCTGCAAAGCACGATCGCGAGTTCCTTGGCTTAACACTCCTCACCCACGCACCTCTAGTGTTGTAATAATATTATTTACAATTTTTTTGTTCACAACAAAAACAGAGACTTGTTGTCAGTAGATGTATAACTGAGTGCTTACTCAAAGAGATGCAACCAGTTGTAAATATTTATGCTAAAGGGGAACCCAAAATGAACTGCCATCTTTCGGCAATAAAAAAATAATGGTCATTAGGTTGTCAGTCGTAAGGTTAGCTGTTGTTTGTTATTTGAATCCTTGATCAGTACAAGATTCATTCAATAACTAAAACATGTTAACTCATGCTACTCACTCCCGACCTCACCAATAAAAGTTCTGGCCTCAAAAGCAATGAAACATGCATATTTAAAATCAAGACCAATAACTACCTCAAGGTTTTTCTTGACCTTGACAAAGAAGCCAACCTGCTTGCATTTTTCTTGTAAATTTTTAGCTATGTTTGGATATCAGAAGTGTGTGTTTAAAGCCAGGGGGAAGGGAGGTTGTCCCAGGGTTGTCAAATATTTGACCCCTGGGGTGCACAGAATTTGCTAGTTCCCAGCAAGGTTCCAAGTCGCTCGAATTGACTGATGTAAAACCATATGTTCACAATTATTTCCCTTACAATTAAGAAGAGACATTAACCTTGAGGCATGTATAATTGAACCTTACTGTGATGTACATGTATTCTTTTGATATGTTAGTTTCAGTAAAAATAATCATAGTATTGTTTTATATTATTTTGTTTGTTCAAATTAAGTAATGGCCATTATAATATTGTTTTTGAGACCTTTCATTAAATATAGTACTGTGCTTTAAGTTATCATGGCTTTTAATGGAAAGCAATCACATCATCTATCATTTTTAAATGGTGTAGGTTAAGGGCTTGAGGCAAAGGAAACAGAACTTCATGGGCTTCTTATGACCCTAACCCTGCTGTCCCTGCTAATAGTTATTTTTCCTTGCTTCAGTTTGTAATAAAAGCTCTGTCTATTTAAAGACAGGTAAGAAGGTGCAATTGAAGTAACCTTGTTGTGCATGATAAAAACACTGAAAAATTTTAGACTTGGTTGGCTTCAAATAGATTTCCTTGGAAGGAAAAGAACACTCCCATTTTCGTTACCTGAAGTGAAGTATTTCAAACATTGTTTGCTAGTTCATAGGTCAGTTAAGGCCAAACAGGGTGGTTGCCCAATTTGCTGAGAATGGCTGGTCACACAACCACAGCATTTTGTTTGTTTATCATGCATGGACTTAAACAAAGATTCATAATAAGAGTGAAAGAACTTGCATAAACTTCAGCCTCTTTATCTGTTTACAATGGAGCAGGTGGCTAAAATTCAATTTATGAAAAAGCATGTAAACAAATTTTTGAAAAACATTTTGAATAATGTATTATTAGGCATTACTAGTATAAACAAATGTTGAAAATTTTGACACAGTAATAATGTTGTGTTATTTAGTGTCAATAAAGAGAGGTTTATAATAAATATATGAAATTGGTAGCATTGCAGAAAAGTTGAGCTTGTAAGAAAACAAGTGGTACAGCTTTTTAAAAATTATCCAGGACAGGACAATGAAAGTAAAATATATGTGAAATTTATGTCATGTATATTTTGAACCTATGGAGATAGATTTAACACGTGAATGATCAAATATGCGGCTTTGTAATCCAGAAAATTAAGCAATTGTGAAATTGTGAAAAAAAACCTGAAAGCTCACAAAAAATCTACGCTTGAACGGGATTCGAGTGTTATTTTTATTTGTAGACTGTAGTAGAGCCACGGTTTACGTTTTCATGTACATAAAATTTAAGCTAGCTTACCTGATGTTGATGACTTTCGTCATATTCAGAGTGTGTGTTTATCTTCCTTGTTTATAAATTAAATTCCCACACTCAATTCGTCAACGCGATTGTTCTCAATAAGCGCTGCCCTAGAGACCACAATCTTGTAAGAATAAGCAAGACGACAGTACAAGTGCGTTTTCTGTCAGCGACGGCTTTCATTTTCAATACCGGTTTGCGCACACCTTGCCAGTTAAACGTTCATTATTTTTCGCTCTATCAATTCTTCCATTACTCGTCTGTTATCGGTTAAACGCGATCCTCGTCCCACAAACTCTAAATGGGCTTTTTGGCTGAAAATTGTCCTGATGACAAGAATTTCTTCTCTCTTTCGTTATATTTACGAACTACCGACCAGTGTCTGTTTTACCAGCATTCTCTAAAATCCTAAAGAGAGTAATGTACAATCGTCTTTTAAGGTTTCTTAATAATCGTAGCATTCTCTCTGACAATCAGTATGGTTTTCGCAAGCATCACTCCACTGCTTACGCTCTTGCTTGTTTATATGACAAAATCTCTTCCGCTATTGAAAATAAGGAATGCACAGTTGGTATTTCTATAGACTTGTCTAAAGCCTTTGACACCATTGATCATAACATTTTAATTTCAAAATTAGAACATTATGGTGTTCGTGGCACTGCACTTAGATGGTTCAAAAGCTATCTAAGCAATAGACAACAATATGTGGAATTTAATGGTATCAGTTCAGAGTCTTGCCAAATAAAGTGCGGGGTGCCTCAGGGCTCTATACTAGCCCCCCTGCTCTTTCTACTCTATATAAATGATCTGTGTAACGTGTCAAAGGTCGTGGACTTTATTCTTTTTGCTGATGGCACAAACATATTTTTCTCCCACAGAGATTTTAACTTGCTTCCTGAAATCTTGAATTCTGAAATGCTTAAATTAACCCAATGGTGTCGAGCAAACAAACTGACCATTAACTTTAAAAAATCAAATTTTATGGTCTTTAGACCACGCCAAAGGAGGCAAACACTTGATATGTCTATTCAAATTGACAACAATGTTATTGAACGTGTTAAAGAAACAGTATTTTTAGGTGTTATCCTCGATCCTCATGGAAGCCTCACATTCTTAGCGTTTCTAGAAAAATATCAAAACCGATAGGTATTATTTATAAGTCTAGTTTTTGCCTTCCCAAAACTTCCTTGCGCTCCTTGTATTATAGTCTTGTTTACCCTTACTTAACTTATTGTGTTTCAGTGTGGGGATCGACATGTCAGTCTAATTTAAATAGGATTATTATTTTGCAAAAGAAGATAATCAGAATAATATCTAAAGTTTCTTTCGATGCTCATACCAGTGTTCTTTTTAAAGAGCAGGAGATTTTAAATTTCTCGGACATCTATTTATACCAAATAGGTAAATTTATGTATCTTTTTAAAAGAGGCTTACTTCCAAATTATTTTCGCGATATGTTTACTCTTGCAAGCCAGATACATTCTTATAATACAAGAAATTTTCGAAAATTCTCAATTCGGTTTCAAGGTCCTACGTTTTTCAACTCGCTAAGTCGGGAAATTCAAAACAGTGAAAGTATCAGTTTGTTTGGCAAAAGACTTAAAAAATTCCTTCTTTCTCAGTTAAATTGAATCTTTGTTGAATTACACACCTTTTATTTTATTTTTTTCTCTTCTTTCTTTCTTTTTCTATTTTGTTTTTGTTTTGTTTTTTGTTTTAATTAATCGAAATTTTCATTCAGTACCCTTAACTTGCATGGTTTACCCTATAGTTCCAG
Source organism: Porites divaricata (assembly GCA_038088405.1). Classification (NCBI taxonomy): domain Eukaryota; kingdom Metazoa; phylum Cnidaria; class Anthozoa; order Scleractinia; family Poritidae; genus Porites; species Porites divaricata. Next base: position 10,746,051 of record JBBMOI010000006.1, read on the forward strand.
GAAGCCTATAGTTTATAAGCCCCCGGCTTCTATATAGGCTTCCTTGCCTTTACCATATTTGATCTTGTAATTGTTACGTACCGGAATAACCAAGAGATGCCCGCGAACAAGGCATAAGTAAAAAGAATTCCCGAGTACGATATAAGGCACGCAACAAAAGTGTGACAACTAGCAGTTACCTTTTTTAACTATTATTTATTTAATTATACACTGTTATAGTTACTAGAGTTAAAGATTAATTAAGCAGTTCGTAAAGCAGGCAGGCTTACTGTCTTTCATGGCCATACAGGAATAACTGTCAACTCAACTGACTTGAGACATCAATGCTTGACTTTCTTGAATTTCACTGGATCCTTTCCACTCATTGGCTTTTCTGTGTTTACAAACTCGTCTGGGAAACTTCATCATGAACTCTTTTATCTTCTCTTTTCTGCTATCGTCTCTTTCTCTCTTTCTTTTCTCTTGATATAGCAATGTCCAAGGTTATAGCTCCTCCATAGCAATGTCAGTTGATTATAGCTTTCTCACAGTATAGCATCCATAGCTGATAGGCTCAATCACAACTAGCCACGAGGGAAAACCCTCGGGCACACAACAACAAGAAGACCTTGATACTTGGAAGCCTAGTTTTATACTTTTTCTTTAAACATCTAGAACGTTCCATTACTATTTATAGTGTATTACATCATCTTCTATTTGCGGAAACTGCTGAGTCACGTTACAGATATTTCTGGAATATTACAGATTATAAGATAATTCTAGAAAAGTCTGGAATTGCATGACGGATAAACTAAAAATAATTCTGATCCTCATAACATAATAATTTAGTTAGAATATTGTACGTATATTATCTTTAATGTATTTCTGTATACTATTGTTGTATTTCTTGTTAAAGGCAAAAATAAATGAATGAATGAATGAATGAAAATTCCATGCACGCAACATTCAAACATTCATTATTCGCCGCAGTTCAAAGCAAAGCATCGAAACGATAGCAAATATTATTTGAAATTTTGTACTCTTTCAGGGCTAAGACTTAAAGACACTAAAATTAGTAACACTGTTAACATAATTAGAAACTCTAAAAATAGTCCTGGGACGCCATTTTGGTAGTTTTCACGTTGAGAAGATAAAACGTTTTCGCTTTTCTTAAGTGCCATGACACTTTATATTGCAGATTATTTGCACAAGCCTCTTCCTCGATTAATAAACTATCTCTAACAAAAGGGATTTCTTGTCCCGACGCCCACGACAAAAGTCTCGGATACTTGAACAAGTTTTTCTGAAAGCTGTGAATTTTGGCCCTTCTGCTTGGTGTCGACTCTCGTAAACGCAAGTGTTTGGAAAATTGTTGCAATTTTATCAATGCCCACCTTATTTTATTTTTTTTTTAATTACTTCCTAATTATATTCTTGCACTTTTGCCTTGGTTTAGTGACCATCAAATATCGTTTCGCTGAACTAAGCTACTATTAGTGAGTTGCATGCTAACTGTCATGTACTTTCACAGCGTCAGTGAATAGGCTCTTATCGCCGTTTTGGTCAAAATATCATCACTACGATAAAAATCACACGTTTTCATTGTACAACAACTTACTTTATTTAACAGTAATTCATTCCTGTGCTGAAAACTCTGTTAAAAATGACGGACATTTCTTGAAAGGCGGAATTTTCCTCCACGTCTCGCGGGTTTCGTTGCGCCGAAAACGGTTGGATTGATCCGTCGATAACTCGCCACGATTTCCCTTTTTAGTACGAAGCATCTGCCACAAAGAGTAAGTACCAATCTATGTTTTCGGGAAACGAAACAGTTTCCATTCAAACAAGTTCCTTTTTGCACAAACAGACTATCAATCTGAATGAGAGAAAATGTTAGCCGACGCCTCCAAACCTGCCTCTCACCTTCGCGTTCTTTCCCGCTCTTAGAATCACTTTTAGCAGATTGACCAATGAAAACACAGATGAGATTAACCAATCAGCCAAAAGTCTCCTTTGTTGCAGGTTATAGGGACTAATGAAACAAGAGGTTTGAATGGGTGCAGATCAATCGGTCATTTTCTCAAAGCCACGAGCAGACAGAGGAGCAACCATGGAGAAAGGTGACTAGGTGAGATACAGATTTTCTTTCTTATTGCCACAATTATTTATTTTCTTAGTAGAAATAGCTCTGTGTCAGGTAAATCAAAATAATAGAACCTTGTTGGGCCTTTATTACGGTTATCAATTCAACTGACCAAGTACTCGATTGCCAAGGCTTAGAAAAAGTTTGCTCGCTTATTACTCCTGGGGTTATTAAATTTCCTGTTCAACTTTCAATGTCTTTTAACTCCTCACGCAAATAAAGGATTCGACTTAATACCACATTCCAAAAGTTAATTATAGTGAACGTTTCTACCGGTTTAAAGGGAATTTATTTATAACTTATGTTTAAAAATAGCCTCCCGATGTGAAGACTCGATCTGAAATTTGAATACTGGCGGCAAAATAGGATTGCAGAGTGAGACTACGGTTTTTAGATCGATTTTCAATTAAAGTAAAGAAAAGAAAAGAAACATTCAAATGGATTGGTTTGCTTGAAGTTGCGTTTAACAATCAATGCAGAATAACCGAAACATAGTTACTGCCAGGGCATGAAATTAACTTTTTTTTTGTAGGATCTAGTTGGCTACTTAATATTTCAAAGTGGTAGCCAATTCCACTAAGTCGGATAAGTCCTGCGTCCCTAGAAAAAAAAAACTGAATATAAACGAAACAAAACAAGAAGAAACAGAGCAAACAGGGAGAAAGCGGCCGGATTACTAGATGTTATTTTACATATACATACATATCCTTTATTTAAACACAATATGGTTTAAAGCTCAAAGCTTGTGGGGGCGTGTAAAAATGATTACAAATGGTTAAAACTGTATAAAAATAAGAATAACATCACTTACAAAATACAACTACAACTGAAACTCTAAAAATGTACTGTAAGATTTTAGCCTAAAAGTAAAATGAATTTACATTTAATTTAGTTCTTAAATAGTTAAAAGTATTTAAAATCTTGGTAGTGCCTGGCCATGGGCAGCGACTGGACCGACTGTGCGCTAAAGTCTATCCCTTAAAATAAGAGTTCCTTCTTCACTTTGCCATAGAAAACAGTAAACTGGTCTGTAAACTGACTCGAGACAGCGTTCCAAAGAATAGCTCCTCTATATATAGCTAATAGAGTTTTTTAGTAACTGCGAGTTAAAACGCGGGACGATTATGTTATTGCTCCTTCTCAAGTTGTATGCAGTGCAGGGTTTATTTGTCAAGTATGAAAGAGCCGTAGGTGCTTCGCCTATAAACACGCTAAGGAGAAGTTTAATTAATCGAAGTTTATAATAGAGGGTTAAAGTATTCCAGTTCGAATGTCGGTAAACTTCCGCGGTAGGCATATCTCGGGGCAAGTTGTATATAATTCTGGCTGCCCTACGGTGAAGTACTTCCAGAGAGTGTAGAAGCTCTGCATTAGGGCAGCCGCCCCAAACGACTAGTCCATATATAACTGATGGTAATATTATCTTGAAGTAAAAGTCCAATAGGGCGTTTCTGCTCAAGAACGAACTCCTTTTCAGGAGGTTCAGTTTGTTTATGAAATTCTTTTTTACATCTGTAAGGTGACGTGACCAGGAAAGCCTCTCATTGATAGTAACGCCCAAAAGACGAGAGTGTTTCACCCACTCGATCCGATCCTCTCCAATAGTCACAGAATTTAGCGGCCCGATGTGCGGTTTTCTCATCAACAGCATAGCTTCGCACTTTGCCGAGTGAGGGGTTAAAGAGTTCTCTAGGCACCAACTGTTCAGTTCCGATAAAGCTTTATTTAAAGAAGTGCCAGTGTTATCGACAGTGTCCCCGATGCAATAAACGGTGGTGTCATCTGCGTACATAAAGACAGAGCCAGAGGTAATAGCACTTGGTAGGTCATTGGTGTACAAGGCAAACAACGTTGGGCCAAGTACGGATCCTTGGGGAATCCCGCAAGTGAAATTTAGCACAGTTGAGTGCTGGCCGTTTACTACCGAGAATTGAGTTCGATCAGTTAGGTAGTCTGTCAGCCATGATAGAAGACAACCTTGAACTACAAATTGAAAATTCAACTTATGCAGTAGGATAGCATGAGATCCTCCAAATTGACAAGTCTTGAACCCAAATGATTCTAGCAGGTAATCAAAGTAAGCAAAGACGACCCCTACATATCTACTTGGGAAACCAAGATGGCGTTCGCCAGCGACAGAGGTTCCTAGTGACATACCGTAAAATTCCGAAAATAAGGCCCTTTTTGAGGGGTTTAATTTTGGAGGGGCTTATCTACAGAGGGAAATTTGCGTTTCAAAACCAATTGGGCTGGCCTTATAGTTGGAAGTAAGTTTACTTTTTTTGCTTTGTTTTACTTTGTATTTGAGTGCAATTTCCAAGTACAAGCCCCCAGGGGGCTTATATTTAGAGGGGCGATTTAACGTAGGGTTATTTGCGCTACCGCTTTGGGTGGCTTACATTTGGAGGCGCTTATTTTCGGAATTTTACGGCATGTGTTCTCAGTTTTGCATGATCGTCACAGCCATTGGTGCCTGTATTAGTTGCAATTCCACTCCCTGATAACATGCAATTACATGAACTCATTTTGACCCTAATTTTAATTTGTAGAGCCCGAGCTTAATGGCTTTAAGGCAGCTACGCCCCTGTCAGCGCTGAATTCTGTCAGGGACATTTCTGCTTTTGGCAAACTTTAAAAAAGTATTGATGTGTTATATGAAAATCCCGAGCTAAGTAACAACAAATAATAGTATTTGAAATCGTAGAAGAGCCCTCGTTCCCACTTCTGTCTTTCTTTCACTATGATCCCTTCGGGACAGGAATAATCGTGTCTTCTAGACTTGCTTTGACGATCAATCTCCTATTACATAGGACCCATTAGGAGCTAAAGAGGTACTTGCAGACGCTTTTTACGTACCATCCTGCGACTACGAAGAGGGTCCTGCATTTGGTATAAGAAGTACTTTCCTCAATCTTCTTTACACAAAATTTAAGTAAATCATTATTAGTTATCACGATCGTTTTACGCTGAAACCTTGAAACTTAGGGTAATCCCATACCTTGTCTAAAAAAGAATGCGTCACAAGACAAACTTTCTTTTTCTTTTTCATATTTTTTTTAAAAGATCATTATTACGATATTACAACCATTTTTTTATGTTTTTTTTTCTTTCATTAGGATTTATTAATTATTTGTTTTTTTAACATCTTGAATTTTTATCCCGTTACTCGTTTTCTCGTTACTCATTACTCGTTACTGCGTTGCTCTGTTTACTAACACCCTTGCGAACTGTAAGCTTACCTCCGTGATGCGTTCCCTCTTCATGCGAAGATTTCTTTCAGATTCAAGATCTGTTGATTGATCTTTCTTCCATATGCTAGCAAAAGATCCAAGCTTAATTTTCCGCCACTGGTCTGCGTTGAAAGCCCCGGTAAATGCTATTGCAGCACTCTTCGAAGTTATTAACTTAAGGTGTTTCGAAACAGTTTTTCGGAGACCATACCGATATTTTTCTATCGCCTTAAAAGGGATTTTATCTGTCTCCGATCGCTATAAAATTTTCGCCAGTGATTGACTATGGATTGAAGTTTGTCAAAATGTAGTTTTAACTAAAATCGATATTACTATGGCAACAATAAAACAAAAAAATTGGAAATTGATAAAAGACGAATTTTGCGCAATCTAGACCTGCTACTAAAAATCCAACACTAGGAACTTAAAGTTTGGTGTTTTAGCAAATAACCTCCGTGAGAAGTAAAAAATTCTGTGTGTTTGAACTCAAATAAAACGTAAATATATTTGAAACCTCGTATTTTCAATAGCCGTGATAAATTATTTAATAAAAAAGTTCTAAATGACTTAATTAAGTTAATCTTAAGTAGCTTCAGAATGCTGCTTAATATCATATTTCGATGCTAGGAAAGTTTGGTGTATTTTCGTTCTTGCGATCTTGAAAACCAACCTGCTTTCTCACCACCTGTCTAAGCGCAACTTTATTCTAAATCTTGACTTTCAGCGTTTTTTTGTTTATCTCTGAAACTACTCGAACGAATTTTTTTAAAATCAAATCCCATAATCTTCATAATGTATGTAATAATGTCTGAAACTTTCAGTAAGATTGATTCACTTTAACGCCTTGTAATTTCATCGCGAACATAACCTACGAACCGGCCACAAATCTGCGTGACAAAATTCCCTGTTTTGACGTTATGCTAATGTTTGCTAATTAATGCACACGGTACATACCTCCATGACTAGCAGATTTCAGTGCGACAGAATATTTCGTACAAAATTAAGCCCCTTTTTCCTCTTTTCTGAAATGGACTAGTCATGGAGGTATGTACCGTGTACATAGATCGATTGCAAATATGGCGGCGATCCCACCAAAGCGAGGCTTTTCGGTAGCAACCGTTGCTAAGGGCTGGTCGCTTGTTTATATGCTAATGCGAATTCGTTATCTTGTTGTTTTTTTTTTTTTTTTCACGCTGGAAACAAAAAACTTTCAAGAAGAAGTCAGCGTCAGTTCAATTTGTTAAAATAAAGGTCAGTGCTTTTTACTTTGCGTATATTATACAAATCGGAACGTAGATGATCGGAAAAATCACGATTGCGATGAACTTATATGTGAAGAGCTGATATTACATTTCCGGCTTTGAACTTGAACTTCTTGAAAATGTCTTAGACTCAGTTTCACTGTATGCTCTTTATACCGAACAGTATTAAGTTCATAATCGATAGGCCTGTGGAAAAGATGCATGTGAAGGAATTAAAAGAAATTCTTTTAAGGAAGAAAGTGAGCCTGAAAGAATTAACAGTGAAGGCCCAATTTGTTGTAAAGTAAGCAACCTTCTGTTTCAAATGATTAAATACACTTGAAAACTTTAATGCACCTTTGCCTTTTGTCTCATTCTTTTTTTTTTCTGTCTAAGTGATTGCACGTTTAAAATTAGCGTCCCCTGTTGACTCTTTTTTTGTGCAGAGTGAAATGTGTACATACTATCGCGGGCAAAATGATCAAAATAATCAAGCGACCGCAGCTGCACTTCGTGCTCGAAGCAAAACGCGACTTAGATCTTGTTAGAGAGAATGAGGAAAAGTTTAGATTTTGTCCCTCGGAGAAGAATATGGATAAACTACTGGACGATCTTCCTCCATTCACGTATAATACCATTGTGAAATATGTTCGAAACGCCGGTAAAAACATTTAGCATTCCCTCATCTCGTCGAATTTTCACAAGCCACTCCCGAAATATAAGTCGCCGATTGAGAAATGTCAGAAATCTGAAACGATAAGATTAATGAAAGATAATTTTGAAAGTAGTACCTTCAGTCTTAAAGCATCCGATGGAAGGCTGCGATACGCGATTTTTTTCCCATCCGGCCCTACACGATAACCACTCTTGCAGCATAAAGGCACGCAACAACTATCCCGCATGGCACTATTAATAAATCTACAGCAAAAATAGCATGCAATGCAATTCTCAAAATTGAACATCAGCTTTTAGAATGATAATATTTAAGCTTACATGTGAACCTTAAATACAATAAATGAAAAATATCAGGCAGTCAAAGTATCGCGATCGCTACAAATGACTCTGTCTAAGATCGCTGTACGTCAGTTGATCGTTCAATTTAGCATAGAAAAACAGTATTCAAAGCGTACATACCAGATTGAAACTTCTTTCAGCGGAGAAAAGTGACTTATTTTTGTCGAATTTAAAGGAAAAGATGCCTGAGAAGCTGCAGTCTTTCCAGCAACGGCATATGTTAACACAGGCAACCAGACCCTAGCAACGGTTGCTACCGAAAAGCCTCGCTTTGGTGAGATCGTCGCCATATTTGCAATCGGTCTATTACTATTAATTAGCAAACATTAGCATAACGTCAAAACATCGAATTTTGTCACGCAGATTTGTGGCCGGTTCGTGGCCTAGGTTCGTCTTGAAATTACAAGGCGTTAAAGTGAATCAATCTTACTGAAAGTTTCAGACATTATTACATACATTATGAAGATTATGGGATTTGATTTTAAAAAAATTCGTTCAAGTAGTTTCAGAGATAAACAAAAAAGCGCTGAAAGTCAAGATTTAGAAGAAAGTTGCGCTTAGACAGGTGGTGAGAAAGCAGGTTGGTTTTCAAGATCGCAAGAACGAAAATACACCAAACTTTCCTAGCGTCGAAATATGATATTAAGCAGCATTCCGAAGCTACTTAAGATTAACTTAAGCAATTTAGAACTTTGTTTTTTAATAATTTATTACGGCTATTGAAAATACGAGGTTTCAAATATATTTAAGTTTTATTTGAATTCAAACACACAGAATTTTTTACTTCTCACGGAGGTTATTTGCTAAGCACCAAACTTTAAGTTCCTAGTGTTGGATTTTTAGTAGCAGGTCTAGATTGCGCAAAATTCGTCTTTTATCAATTTCCATTTTTTTGTTTATTGTTGTCATAGTAATATCGATTTTAGTAAAAACTACACTTTGACAAACTTCAATCCATAGTCAATCACTGGTGAAACATTTATTGCGATCGGACAAGGATAAATTCCTCTTAAAGGCGTTAGAAAAATATCGGTATGGTCTCCGAAAAACTGTATCGAAACACCTTAAACCGAGAAAACAGCGAAACTGTCAGCTGGAAACAAACCTATTCTTCGAATCTCTCATTCAGTTGGTCAGTTGAGACTCACGTACAGCTCAGTTCTATCGACTAAAGCGGTTGCTGCACACATATGGAGCTTGATGTAGTAAGACTTAAAGAGTTTTCCTAAACAAGAACGCACCCAAGTGGGAGGAAAGGGAACGTTGTTTGCGCAGGGTTCTTTCAAGCGATTTGAACATTGTAATGGCGGACGAAAATTCATGGTTTTGAGCGCGAAAAAAAATACCACCTTCCTTAATCGTATGAAGCTTTAATTTGCACACCATGTACTTCAAGTACTAAACTGCCAATCTAGCGAAAAAGAATGGTAGTCAAGGATTTGATCGTAGTAGCACTTTAATGGTTTCCAGTTTCTGATTCTGTTGAGATCATTTCATGTATATATATACTAATAAAAACAATTATTCACCTCAGGCTCAGTTAATATTGTTGAATAATCCCCTTGTCTTGGGGATTATTCAACAATATTGACTTTGCCTTCGGCGAATAATTGTTAATTATTATTTATTTATTTATTTATTTTATTTTATTTTTTTTATTTACGACCAGCTTTTGCTATTTCTGGGTAGTAAAAACTCACACATGAATGTAGAATTGTAAATTCTTAAGGAGAACAAAATGAAATGAATGAAATGAAATGAAATGAGAGGTTCAAGAAGCCGGTTCACGTAAAATAACTAACAAATCTTTTCAAATTATGTATGGAATTATCAACAATTCAGTAAAAACAAGGCGCCTAAGAACCTAGTACATTTTCGAGTAAGTCTGGCGAAAAAGTTTCTTGTATTTTGAATGAGTTTAGGCAAATGAGGCTAATTTTGTTCTAAATTAGGTTTTTAATTTCTGTTAGATACAGTCGTTGACTAACAGAAAAATATCAGTACAAACTAATAGTGTGGTATTCACAACTGTTTTATAATAAGCCTAAGCAAAATGATTGTAGAATGTTTATGTCAGGTGTTATCTTTGGTTAAAATGTTTATCATAATTTCACTGTAATTTACCTTCTTGATCTTTCTTATTAGGGGTTATTACAACGGGACTCTTACTGTAGCAGAGTTGTTGGGTGAAAAATAATAACAGAGACATACTATCCTGTTTCAGAAACATAATTTATTCATACCGAGCTCAAAGTTTAAGAGATGGCTACTTTTAAGATGAAGCCTAAATCGTAAGCACACGCTGAAATAAGGGCTACCTCATATAGTATATAGAAACAAAGACGGAACACCTGAAAATCCAATAATTTTGTCTTTCACAGTAGTTAAGAGTGACAGCTGAATGATTATTAAATATAATTATCATACATTGTACTTGCGCTATCAGTCTTCTCTTGGCTAACAGCCTACATTAAATTTTGGAAATCAGCTCAACATAAAGGTTACCTAGTTACAGGATAGGCTCCTGATAGTTAGAGCCATTTTCGTATGACCTTGAAAAAAGGTTTCGGTAAGTGTTCGTTCTTTGTTTCATCAGCCAATGGATGAAAAGATCAAAACATGGCCTCATTGTTTTCCCGCCAAAGAAACCCTAATATGGAGAAGGCATTGTTCGATTGGCCAATCGTGTTGTAGTATGACGTCAAAGCGAAGTATCCGTTGATTTCTAGAAAGTTCTCGGGCATGAAGTTTTTTCACCTGAGCGTTCGCTTAACCAATGAAAAGCCAGACGCGTTTGTCCGTTCGATAAGCCAATCAAATCGCTCTATTTCCGTTCGTTTGTCGTTTCTGTTTTGTTTGCGCGCTTTCATTTCAAGGTCATGCGAAAATCGCTCTATATATCCGCTCTGAGCAGATTAGTGACTAATCTAAGGTTGCGCACGCAATCCGTGATGTCCAAGAGGAATGTCAAACTGTTTTCCATACGATGCTGTCTTTGTCCTTATTTTCTTCAAAACAATGCGTAAGAAAAGTTTGGTGAGTGTTATCAGCCTCGGCCTTCGGCTCGGCTGGTAACAATCACCTCCAAAAATCTCATCCAATAATAATTGTTTATTATCTACATGTAATCCATGGGCATTGATTATCTGTTTTGTATAAACTACACAAAGGTGGCTCTGGAGGCGTAACCACTGCGACATTTACAGCTTTTGAGGCTTGAAGGACTTCTACCAGATGTTCGATCAATACTAGTTTGTTTTCGAGGCGCCTTTGATGGACAGAGGCAGTAAAGAAACATCTCAAAGAGAGCTTCCTTGTATTCGATAATTCTTAAAGGATAGATGACAACGTTGACAAAAGAATTACCAAACTGAAGTAGTTTCATAAGATGAAAAACCACAAAAGGCCAGCCTTGGCACGAAGCACAAAACGAAGCAATAATGTTTATTATGTGGAATGGAAGCCAAGTTACGACAAATGACCCGGAAACAATGAAAAGTGTTTTTGTTAAAAGGTCATCTTGATCTGCTTGTCTTGCCAGGTGAAGACGGGTCTTTTGCTTCCTCCATATTAGAAAGTACCCAGCACACGTGAAAAGAAGAGGGCTTGTGAGAGAGACGATAATGATGACAACAAAAGCCAATTTCGATATTATGTAAAAATGAAGCAGGACTCGGGCTAAAATGCCAAGATGAGCTACGATCCAAGGGATACCTATAACACAAGTGTAGAAACGCGATGTCAGCGTTCGATGGCGTAAGGGCCACAAAATAGCGTGCATCCTTTCCAACGAAATGCTGGCCAAGGTGAATATTGATAAAAATCCAGTGAAAATATCAACACATTGGAATGAAAGTACCAACAGGCGTTCAGTCGTGCAAATTCCAACAGCAATGTACAGAGGCACAGCGAAGGCTCCGACCATAAGATCCGCGATGGCCAAGCTAATCAGTAGAAAGTGTGGGCGTTTTCGGAGTTTCTGTTTCAAAAATATCACAATGGTGATAAAGTTTCCGATGGTAATAACCAGGGATGTTAAGGCAAATGTCAGTGTCCAGAAAATGTTCCAGTACTTAGTGAAATCCATGACAAATCTGAATGATAAAATTTGTCAATATTGCAATTTACCTGCGAAAAAGAAACAAATCGGTCTATTTAAATAAAGAAAGAAAAGTCTGTTCTAACGATGATTGTGCGCTCATCGAACTTTAGGGGAAGGAAATAGGGTCCGTTTTCCCTAATGTGAATTTGATGAGGAAATTGCTTTGTTTCCTGAATTAACAATTACTTTCCAAAGGCCATCTGGGCCCAGTTGCATCATAAAACGCTCGTAACAATTACGGGTATACTTATGTGTACTCAGAACTTAAGTGAGTTGCAATAAATCACTTTAGTGATCCACTTAGGGAATTCACTTATGTAGCTGCACTCATGATTCGTAAGTTTTCACTTAAATGGCGTTTATGCAACAGAAGTTGCGCGCAATGAATAAAACTTTTTTTTTATGGGATAAATAGCACGTAAATTTACGGGACCCGAGGGACCTGTATCCTTACTGTTTTTACTAAAGTTAACCGGAACTTTTTCTGAGAAGTGAAAAAAGTTTTTTCGTTACGTAATTCCGTTCTAATGCGCTTTGTTAACCTCTGATGTACACTTTAGAGCCGTCGTTGAGAAAAAAGAAAAACAACAAACATTTCCAGTAGATATTGAGCCTCGGATTTATTCTTGATATATTCTTAGAAAATATATTCTTATGGAAGAAAAGAGTGTAGACAAGTTCATCACCAAGTTACTCGGAAAGGGAAATCTCTCCCTCGCGTCTATAGTTGGTGGAAGAGACTATGGGGATAATATTTACGCCGGTGAGCACACCCTTGATGCTTCAAGTGACGCCAGCGAAAAAAACAGCTGACCGTCAACTTCTTCCTGCTTTCCAGTGGACCCAGTGATGTAATGGAAAGCAAGAGTATTGCAGAGAACGAGCAAGGCGAAAACCGCGAAAACTGATTTAGTAAATTTTAGAGAACAAGAACTTGGAGAAAGGGACATTGAGAAGATAAATGAAGAGCATTATAAGAAGAGAATATTAACGTTAAAAGCCGACGTTTCGGTATCATCATGACACCATTCTCAAGGCAAAATGAATAAGTAATGCGAAGATTTGATTTCTATACTAAAGTCTCTACAAATTAGCATGATGATACCGAAACGTCGGCTTTTAACGTTAATATTCGCTTGCTTATGTTTTAAGATATCGTTATTGATCAAGATTATAAGAAGAACATAGAATTAAAATGGGATTTCTTAAAACGAAGGAACACTTAACTTAAAAAGAAGGGACAGCTGCAACTTAAGACGAAAATTTAACATTGATGAGTAGTTTAGAACCTGTGCGGATGTTACTTCAAACAAATATTTTGGATTATGTCGAAGATTCCTGGTTGATTTTTTTTTTTAGAAAAATGAGGAAACACTTCCTTTTGTTGCATGATATAAAACGTAATAACGGTAAAAACTACCTTTCCCTATTTTCTTTTATCAATTTGTCTTGTCCCGCTGGGCGGTATTACAGGAGAACATAGTACCGTCCAACGGGACATCCTAAAATATAGCAACATTTGTTGGCATGTACATCACCTCTCGCTTTCATTGTTAAACTGTTTTATAGAACGTGATTTTTGTAGGTTTCTACAAGCTTAGGATAACTTTATAGGTCGGAATATTTTTATTCATAAAAGTGGCCTTGTCCTTTTGGCCGATATTATCGGAGGGCCACTAGGTAGAATACTTTTCATAGTAATTGGCGTCACCCTCTTAAAATAAATGTTATACAAGAAGAGAGTACCGTCCAATGGAACATCCTGAGTTTTAGCAACATTTGTTAGGAGATATATCATATTTGGGTTTTTTATTGTTAAACGGTGATTCTTTAGGTTTCTAAAGGGCCAGGGTAAACTAAGCAGGGATGATTTTTTTTCATAAAAAATGCTTTGTTCTTTTGGCCTGTATTATCTTAGGAAATAGTACCGCCTAGAAGGACTTCCTAAACTGATCTAAACTATGTCAGCAGTTGGTTGCATGCATTACTACATGACATGCAGCTTGTTATTGTTACATTGTAATACATAGCTTGCTTGCAAACATGAGTGGTTGTATTTCCGAACATTGCCTTGTTCTCTTGCCTATTCTGGGCTTATTGGAACCCACAGAAAGCAAGGTCTACATTGCAATGTAACATTAATGTAAACGCATACAAATCCTGCTTTTATTTTTATATGTCCTGCTGGATTGTACTCTTTGATTCGATAATACCGGCCAATCGGACAGGACAACTTAGTCAGAAGTTTTTTAAGCAATTGCTTAAAGTAAAAGGTCGGAAATTTTTTAAAAAACTTAAGAATCTCAAACATCGCACAGTATACCGTAAAATCATGCTTTCCTGGCGATAAAAGGTTCCTTTGGCTGTCAGTTCTCAGTTTTTCGTAAAGAGTGTTCCCCATAGGTGATTACAACAACAAGGAATGAATGAAACTATCTTTGTTCAGCTGTCCCTAGCTGGTAGGAAGAAACCTTCGGAAAGCAAGGTGTGTATAACAAGCTGCATGTCATGCAGTAATGCATGCCAACAACTGCTGACATAGTTTAGGATGTCCTGCTAGGTGGTACTATTTTCAAAGATGATACGCGGCGTTGTTAAAACGAGGGTAAGGGTAAGGGTGAGAGTAAGGGTGGGAGGTGGGGGTGAGGGTAAGGGTTAGGTTGAGGGTGAGGTTAGGGTTAGGGGTTAGGGTGAGGGATTATAAGAAAAACAAGGAAAAGATAACTAATAAATGGCAAAATTTCAATTGCTAGAAGTTCGAGTTGTGGGAATTGCACAATATCTAAAAGCCGGGACATTTTTACATATTAATCATTTCTTTTTTCTTGCAACCTATATGGATAATTGACACCAATTGAACAGTGCTGAAAATGAAAGGAAGCAAATGTTCGATGTTAATGGCGAATTCTTTGCGGTCTTACCCTTGCTGATCGCCTTGCCTTCCCCATCTTGATCGAATTTGAAGTCAAATGCAATTGCTTTTCTGCAGCACATTCTTTGTCTCAGCACTCACAGGACAATCTTGTGTATCGCGCGCAAGCTTCATGAAAATGGGGATAAGTAAGGGAATAGTGGGGTATACGTAGAGAAGTTTTAGAAAGAAAGAAGCTGCATTTAAATATAATTATTATTCCTAGTGTTTTCCCAACTTTATTTGCAACATGCGATATTTCCGACTTCCAATTTAGATTTTCGTCCAAAATTGGTCCTCCAAAAAATTGTCTCCCTTATTTATACTCGAATAATCGTGGTTGTGAAGTTTGGTGGTTCATTGTAGATAAAATATGTTATAGTAGTAGTCATGCACGACATTCCTCGGTGCCTGCGGATTTCATAGAGCGAGTAGAAAGCGTCATAGGATCAATTTAAAAGTATCTTTACCTCGTAAATCGAAGTTTCGCTTGGTTCCATGTTCATGAAGGGCGGCTATAACCAGACAAAGAGGGCAAATGCTGGAAGTAAATTCACGTCCACTTGAAATTTCGCGTGATTACCATACGATAGGTTTACTCTCTAATTGGTTTTCATGAGTAAAGTAATAGAGAACTCTGAGGTCAGACCAGGGGAGGAAGATCAGTAGACAAATTTCCTTCATTGATTTCCGGTCTTCCACATCTCTCATCTCATCCGACTGTTTTGTCTACAGGCTTTGTCCGCAAAAAAAAGCGCAATTTCTGTGAGAAAATTTCTTTTTTGTGCTTAAAAAAACCAGTAAGAGTAACGGATAAATGATAGCTGCATGATCATCGGTACAGTTATGTTTCCATATGCTTTCACCCCTACCCTTAAACTCACCCTCACTCCCACCCTCACCCTTGGTGTTACCCTTACCCTCGTTTTAGCAACACTGGATGATACAGGCCAAAAGGACAAAGCATTTTTTTATGAAAAAAAATCATTTTAGTTACCCTGACCTTTTAGAAACCAAAAGAATCACCGTTTAACAATAAAAAAATCCTAAAACTGAGGATATCGCGCTGGACGGTACTATTTTCTTCGGTAATACCGGCCAGCGGGACAAGACAAACTGATAAAGCGTTTATAAAAGGATTGCTTACTATACAGGACCAAGAACTCGGCCGCCATATTAGATGATTTTGAGAATTTTCGAAGTCGGCCCGAATCGGACACTCGTTCTTAGTACTCCTCGGCTGTCCTTTTGAACGGTATGATTTAGGCACAACCACACTCTTGCGTCGAGAAAAAGCATAAGTTAGCCATAATTATTTTTTTCTCGCTTTAATCAAATGCAATAAAAAAGTGCTGTCGAGGATTTAAAGCTTTCACTGGATTGTCTTTAAAATTAATATATAGATTTAGCCAGGGCTAAAAGCGAAGCTCCTATTAATAAATTTATAATTTAAATTAAACAATATACTTGTAATTCACAAATCAGTTAACTTAAGGGCACATTCATGTGACTTTTGACGGAAAGGCTAAGTGATTTTGGTTTAAAACATCTTAAATCGAGTTAAAAGCCTTATATGTGCACCCCAAAAAATAGCAATTATCTTCGATCACATAATATACATCACATCTGAGGTGAAACAGTACTATTTATCATACAGTCACCTCGGACAGAATGCAATATTTCACAATTTTTCAAGACAAATTTGCACTCAGTCAATATTCAGAACGAGGCCAGCCAGTTCTCACTTTTAACAAGCACGAAATTTGTAGTGAACATTAATAGTATTACGCTTCAAGATAATAAAGAATTTATTATTTTATTGTTATTATTATGGCAGAACAAACGTCTGGATGCCCAGAGTAAAAATAGAAAAACTTTGGCTGGGCGGCAAACCGTAACCAGCCGCAGCATCGACTAAAATTTGTGATAAAAAAATTATATATAAATAAATAAATAAAATCTTAAAAGCTATGGGTGTCTCAATAACAAAATAAAAATGTTCGTAAATTGAAAAACATCGTTCATATAGCTGTCCATTTTCCCATGGGAACGTCTAAGGTATGTAATAAAATTTCGATAATGTACAAGATAAAGTATCTGTTAAAACGGGTGCCCAAAATTCCTGTAGATATCTAAGCGCTCAGCTTGAACATTCTGGCAATGTGTAATGAGCTAGACAGGATGGCCTTTTGCATTTGGCGCATAATTGATTCACACTTGTCTCCTACAAGCTCTTTAATATTTTTCTCAACCTCTTTCGAACAGCCCCCAAGGACATCCATGATGATGTTATACTGATTGACCTTATACTCAGGATATCGGTTCGTCAGCTCTAGCCTCAGTTTACTGTACTTCGTTGTCTTCTATTATTATTATTATTATTATTATTATTATTATTATTATTATTACTTGATGGTTTTATAACGATGTGTCATCTTAAAAAGCGTTTGATACGCGCGGCATTTTGAGTACTCCTGCAAGCGATGTACATGAACGACTGAAAACAAACGGCACAGTGAATAAAATTGCAAGGTAGGCTACTAACTATCAACAAAAGAAATATAATTCTGTCAAACATATACAGACACAACAATTTTCATTCACGAAGACAAGTATAAAAGTTTTTCTAAAAATCTTGAGTCTTATTAAAGCTTAAAGCTTATGTTTATGTTTTACGCCGGCCTCCCGGTGTTTGCTTTTTTCAAAGACGAACTGTGCGCAAGAAAATCGCTCAAAAAATTTCTTTCTACGGCCAAATTTATAACTAAATATTCAGTTCGGAACGTTTTCTTTCTAGAAAATATATCTAAAGGCTTTTTAAAGTCAGCTTATATCAAACCTGATACTAGGTCAGATCATTGTCTCAAATCTTACGTTTGAAACGTGCATAAACTTGCCACATAAACTGTGCTCAACTTCATGAAATTAGACTTCAAACACAATAATTACTCAGGCTTACCATTCGAGATGCAGCTCCTGAAAGCTATAAAGAAAGGCCAGAATCGCTTGACACTTTTGAACCCTCTTACGTATCAAGAAAGGTGAAAAACGAAAACGATGCCTTCCGAAATAGGATTTCCGACTTTGACAAGCGACGCATCTCTCAACCAAGAAAACAATAAACAAACTAGCCATGAATAACAGAAGACTCTTGATAGCAGCTGTATTTCATTTTGTACATCCAGTGGAAAAAGACAGTTAAAAACATCACAAGTTGATACAAAACTGGGGCCATAGTGACATAAACACAACACATTTCATATGAATTTTTAAAAAACTAAACTTGAGCCTGCGATCATTTGAAAACTAGTAACTTTTCAGTGGATAACTTCAAAAAGGTACTCGACCTTGATGGGTCGACACCTGAACCCGCAGTAAGGTCAGGTGACACCTTGTTTTGACAGCTGTTAATTGATCCATGGATATTATCCATGACTGGTCACGACATTGATGTGCAATCAGTTTTCTCATGGGTTCCCAAAGTTGTTAGAAAGTGTGAAAGTAAACATTGGTTTTCCTGTGGTGCGTTCCATACAAGGGGTGAGATAAATATACAGGAAATAAACGCAAGGTTCCATGCACATTTTCAGTTCGATTTACACAGCTTTGATGAAATCATTCTCAGTTTCGAGAATACTTCATTCTAAACCATAAGAAAAGATTTAATTAGAAGTTGAATTTTTCGCAATTTCTCTTTCACTTTTTACATTCAGTTCATTTTATTTGCCGGAACGTAAGCCTTAGAAATTAAAAGGACGCTTGATCAATTCACGCTCACGCATTCTAGTCTTATTTTAAAATTGATAGCGGAAGGACATCTGTGAGCAGGGAATAAGTCAGCACAGAATTTGATTGTCGGTCAATTTCTGTAATCGCCCATCGTTCTGCTAGTGATAAGCTAGCCGTTGTTCACTCGTTTTGCTTGTTTGGGGCTGAGTCTTATTCCGGTCAAAGAGAGAGAAAGAGTGTCTGGCAAGGTTTCCAATCAAAGATTTGTGAACTCGTGTCTGGCAAACTCTCCAAGTGTTTGTGCACAGTTCTACGCACCTTATAACTTCATCTGTGCTTAACAACTGTCTTTTTGTCCACAACTTACAAAACAACTGCTCCATAAAATGTCTCTGATAACACGTAACGCAAAAGAGAATCGAAGGATGACTGCACAATAAATGTCACAAAATCTATCTAAGAGGTCCCTTCGGGATTTTCTGTCTTTACGTCATCCTGCCATTTCGTACTTGCGGGCGCAAACAATAGAAACGCTATCATTACCTACCGATTTCTTGCGGCCCCTGTTCAAGCAAATCGACTTTTTTTCTAGCTTACTGATTGTATATTTCAACTGTAAGTACTTTCCTTAATATACGCGCGAGTTACTAGGGTGCCTCCTCGGGATTTCGCCTTCTGGGCGAAATCCCTGCGAGGGCAATAAGCTTACTTCTTTTAATATTATAAAAAGGAAACATTTCACTCTCCAGTCATGTAGCTTATTGGCCTATCGAATGCTAAAAAGAAAAATTTTGTTGGGCCTGACATATTTGTAAGCGCCTTTTGAAACATATGAGGGAACAATACAAAAAGAATAGTTCGGTTGGGTGTGAAAACAAAAACAACATCAGCTCTCGTATCAATAAGACAAACTGTTAAAGAGTATGAAAAATTGCTCACCGTTGGGAATTCTATGTTGGCTGTCTGATGTCCATGTAGTTGACATTTCTAGCGTGAGAGACGTGACGCGATGCCTTTCCACTTTGAAAAAATAAAGTAAGCAGCTGCTGTTTACTGCTATTTTGGAACTTTTACGTGTTTTAAAATATATTTATTTCAAAGAAAAAGCGAAATGGTATCGTATTAATTGCGACAAACAATAGACACAGCTGTTCCAATCATTTCCGAGCTACAGACGTTTCCTGAAACCTAAACAAAATACTTTCTTTTGGTAGTATTTAAATCTCTGGTGCAGCTAGAATTCCAAATGCAGCTGAATATTGAATTGTCCGGTGCAGGTATTTGAATGTGGTTTTCAAAGTTTTCTTTTTTTGGTCTTTAAAAATTAACTTAATATTCTAATTTTAAAGTAAGAACAGTTGATCCCATATTTAAGGATGCGTGTGTATTTTGCAATTAAATCACTTGAGGTTTGAAACATTTTGTCTCTCCCTTATTTATTTTTCCTATTTATTATCCCCTTTTAATTATTTCTTTTAATTTAATCTGAGGCAATCTGCAGTTTCCTGCAAAGGAAAATTATTTTCGAGTAATGTTCTCCTGCTCTTGTTAAAATGAAAAACTGTGAGGAAAGAACACAAAATCATTTCCCTTCCTAGTCTAAAAGCTTTAGTACTTAATTTTCCCTTCAGCATAACAATGTCTTACAGTTTTTCCTGTGGAGGAAAATTTACATTTTTAAAGCGATTTATTTTGCCACCTAATACAGTACATGTGTTCATGTACTTATCTCACACGTTTCTCTATGCAGTTTGTTTTATTGCTGGTTTTCAGTGTCACGCCATTCAAAATAGATCAAAATAAAAATCACAACTATCCAATAGATAAAGTCCAGAATCTGGGAAATGAAAAAGGAGGTACATATACAAAGACCCTCGCCAAAATTCAGGTCATAGGAATATTTCGTATACGAGATATCCGAAGAAATGTTTTACTCAAATTTATAGAGATTTGTATGGAAACGCCATGCTGGTGCTCACCTGGATGAGCTCCAACATGGCGGAAGGAAACCAAAAGAAACATCTGTTACTGAGTTTTGCTACAAAAGCGTGAATTTATTCCTCGAGAAACTCATAAACATTAAAGTAATACTTTTTCTAATACATGAACTGTTTAAATAGCAACATTTCCTGAAATAAGTCATTTTTAATCTACATGACAGCTCTCTTGTCCGTCGTGTAAATATCGCGTCACGCGAAAACTTAGAAATTCAAGCGTCCTCTATCACAAAACCAAGAACCCTTTTGAAGCGAAAATTTGTATGAAAATTAGTTTTCAGCTGCTCTAATGCATCGTGAAAGTAAAACCTCGGTAGGATCGATAGTTTTTTAGTTTGAATTTTAGTGACGTCATGTGAAAACCAACAATAGAAGTTTGAAAGAGACATAAAAGGAGTATAGTGCCCCTGATTCTGAATAAAACACCAATCGCGACAGTGCTAACATATCCAAATATCATACAAATGCAAAAATGCATGCAGTGATGTCTAACTTAAACCAGGCCCCGGTTGTTCAAAAGAATTGGATAGCACTATCCACCGGATAAATCACTATCCAGTGGATACGTATTAGGAGAACCAATTCGCTATCTAGTGGACAGAGATTTATCCGATGGATAGCGATATCCATGGTGAAGAAAATTAAAATTACATATTAATTATTTAAAACGGTTAGGCTCAGGCCAAACGTCGAACTTTTCATGAACTTAACTCACTAAGATTGGTTCGTCTCATGAAAGGACGTTTGGTTTAGGCCTTAGAGGCTGGGTTTTAAGGAAACTTTTACCGAAAAGGCTTAGATATGAGCTGATATGCATGAACCACTGCAGTATTTAAACACAAGGCGGTCTTAATACGTATTTTCCCAATGTGATTACCCAGCTCACTCCAAAAAACTGAGTAAGAAGAAAATTATGAGACAGCAAGAACAACACAATTATAATACCAGATCTAAGCTGCATCTCAAACTTCCAAGTGTCAAGAGGAACTGGGGCAAGCAACGGACTGCAGTTCATGCCATCAAGGATTTTAACTCCCTTAGCCAGGCAATCAGACAATCCGTGAATCTGAAAATTGTATTTTAAATGAATTTGAGTTAATTTCTTGTACATTTCAAATACTTTTTACAAATTTTAGATTTTTAATGTCTTTGTGAATTGTGTGTATTTTTTTAATTTTTATGAGATCCTTTTTGAAAACCATATTTTGTACGAAAAAGTCATCTCAATAAAGATTATTATTATTATTATCAAAATTATCCCTGTTTTAAAAGTACATGTAAATTTAAAGGAAGGCTTGTTTTTATAAATAGTGTGGTGGATTTCAGCAAACAATTAACCTAGAGTTGCTTATTTAAGCGAGTATTTTAAATTCGAGAAATGTAATTAGTACTGCAATAAGGAGCGAGCGACATTGAACGATATGTCCAACACTTGTCGGAAGTTAGCTGAGAGGAAGCAGACTTTAAAAAATCAAGCTCTGTCAACTTTAAAATTTGTACTGAATTTATTGATAAAGAGCTCCATGAAACAAAGTGTACGTCTCTTTGAATAGGTAAATATATTTGTTTTGTTTGTTTCTTTTCCAAGTCCCTTGCCCTGAACAGACCTTGGCTCCGTTTGCATACAATTAAAATGTTTCGGGCATTTTAAAACTTACCAACCGGCGTTTTTTCATAAACTGAGTTCCACGTTTTTTTTTTTGTTTTTGTTTTTTTTTTTTTTGTAGTGTAATATTTAAAAAATTAATGACTAGTTCAATTAATAATTATTCTTTGAGATCGAGGCAAATATTGCTAAAGACACTATTCATCTTGAATTTTAACAATCAGTCAGAAATACATGTCAAACCATAAAAAGTTGACTCAGACTTGATTCGCGGGTTTACTCATGCGAGAACACGCAACATGCGCAAAAGTCAGATCTTTATACAGATCTGAATTTTCATACATGGCAAATTCTACTTCCAATCCTTTCCCTTGCTATAGCGTCAATGGTTTTTAAAAGTTTAATTTGCAACCGTCACCCAAGATGAAATTTAGACGTATTTTTATTCCTTCTGCCAACTCGCCAACTAAGCAAAAAAGGCTTATGTGTCTCTCTTTACAAGTACTGTCAGGTGCGGCTCTGATATAAGTGGGTGTCGTTTTTCCTGACAATGAAACACACACACATAAAGCGTAAATCACCGTTGGCTTAACACTTTAGTAAAAAACTGGCTTTACGAACATATGCGTTTGGACTCAACGTTTCACACTCTACATTGATGTTCAGACTATAATACAGTAAAACTACTGTTTTTATTACATCCACTTTGAAATCACTGGCGATCCGTGCAATCTGATTGGCTCTCAGCAGTGTGATTTATTCCCAAATCGCACTATTTTTTGCTCTAAATCGCATCTGTTCCAAATCGCGTCATTTGTGTTCTTAAAATCGCATCATTTCTGTTTTAAATCGCACCATTTTTGTTCTATATCGCATCATTTCTGTTTCGAATACAAAATGAGACGTAAAAGCCTTTTATTTCGGCTTTTTAATAAACCAGCTACTTGATCGATAAATATTAGTACTGACTAAATTCTGCGATTTCAAAATGGATGTAATAAAGTGATAATTGAACTTCGTGTCGTGCAATTTTGGTCTGAAATCATACTTGTGATTTCTAATCGAACTCGCACTGCGCGCTCGTCCGATTTTGAAATCACGCGTATGATTTCAGACCAAATTGCACTCCACTCAGTTCAATTACCATTATTAATTGAGCTAAGAACAGAAGAATAATTATTATTTTCAATTGATTGTATCCCTCACTCATCACATGTAACCACCTCTGATTAACCCCTTTGTGATAAAAGTTGATAAAGACAAAACTAAAATTTAATTCTTCGAAGCTAAAAGGTTAACAGGAAACAAACCGATGGTTTTAGCCAAGGACTCATTTTCAGGGTAAAGGACCGTCCTCCAGGCGAACATTTTTTCTTTGTCTTAGGCGATTTTTGATGGCAACAGGCCTAGGTTTTATCGCACAAAGTATTCGTCAACTAAAAAAGGGTTGGATTCCCACGCACGTCGGTGATCGATGGGCAGGTTCAAATTATTTACAAGGATTTGAGTATTTATAGATTCATAACTCTGCATCTCAAGTTGGATGTAATTATCACCGATTTTTAAATGTCTTTGTCTTTCAAGTTTCACATGTGCAGAACTACTAAACGCCTCATTATCCAACAGTGGGGTAACCGATTGAACGATTATGTTTATCTTACATAGAGAAAGTAACTTTTCCTGTTGGAAATAGCCTAAACCATCTCAAAGTTCACTAGCTGGACGGTCTCGGCTTTTTTTTTTTCAATCCATAACTGATGCTCAATTCTCAAATATTGATAACAAGGATTAGTTTCAACCATTTATATGTAATTTTCCAATTGATATACTGTATGGCTAATTTGACTTTCTTTGACATTTTGTTTTTCTTCACAGACATTTTTTAGCAGCAGTATCCCACCTCGTATTTCCCTTCTTATTCAAATTAAGTTTTCTTAAAAAGGAACTAATCCTAATTAATTAGTCGTAGTCAAATACAACTATCCCA
This sequence comes from Porites divaricata, assembly GCA_038088405.1. Taxonomy (NCBI): domain Eukaryota; kingdom Metazoa; phylum Cnidaria; class Anthozoa; order Scleractinia; family Poritidae; genus Porites; species Porites divaricata. The sequence continues at coordinate 10,769,990 of JBBMOI010000006.1, forward strand.
CTCAAATAGCCTATCAACCAACACGTCGAGTTTGCTTGTGGGTCAGTTATCACGCCGTTATGAAGATAGCCTGATTCTAAGACCACTGAGGTCGTTCGCGGCCCCTTCGCTTCTCTACGTGGAGAAGGTTCAGTGACGATGAAGATTGTTTACTCATGATGAATTCCATCGCAGGTTCACTATTCGTATATTTAACAATTATTCCTCGAGCCCGAATGGGCTCTGAGTCTGTTTTAGTAAAATCCAACTAACTGGTAAAAAATATCGCGATAAAACAACTTTAGCTAGTTAAAAAATCCTTTTTTGCCGCCAACAAGTCAGCGCTTTTCGGTACTAGTAGGCTATAACATACAGCCTAGTAGTAGCTCAACCAATCAGAACGCAGCATTGATAATAGACCACTAGTTGGATTTTACTAATTGAAAATACTTCTTAGTGCTGAAGTAGAAAAAGACTCAAGAATCGAAAGACGTTCCACTCTGGGCGCCATTATAACTGAAGACAGGCTTCATTTTAAAGGGCTTTTCTTTTAAGCAGGCGACAGTATCGAGCTTTACCTCATGTGGCCAGTTTTGTCTTAAAGATCCGAGGTGTATTTTTTAACCTTCTAATTGACCACAAAATGTATCCTTGTGAGTTGAAAAGCGCTGGTCTGCAAGAAGACGACACGTTGGTACCGCATAAAGGGGCGGTGTGTTTCACAGTATCCTTACATAAAGGTACTCTTACATACATTACAATCCTTGATAACGAGAAAAAACGTAGAGAACATAAAAATAATAAAAACGAATATTTCTGTCCGATAAAAAAGCACGCGATCTCTGAGGTATGGACGCTGTTTAACTAATGTGGCTATTGGTGTTCTCCATAGTTCGCTAGGCCTTTTGTTCAGATACTGACGATTTAATCAACTTGTTTGAGTATCGAATGCGATAGATTGACGCTTAATATAATAGACCTCAGTTTTAACCCACCTACCAGTTCTTTAAAGCGGCTGCTAAGTAAAATGGAACCACTAACAAGATACCATAACGCCTTTTGATTGTATGAAGGACTACAGACTGATACAAAGGTAAAGTAAGAAACTTAACGCTGTTTACTATTTTTTAATAGCACACGTTTCATGACATCAATGAAGAGCACACGGATGGTATAGTAACTTCTTCATTGTTTATTCTTGATATGTACTAATTTTCGCTAAGAAATTGCTTTAATTATTAACTATCTGGTGTTCCGACTACCAGTACAGTTCTCGGTGAAAGACTGAAATCGGTAGGATAAAAGAAAACAAACCACGAAGGAGCCATGATCGTGGTCTCCCTCTCCCCCAACGTAAACCTAATCCAAGTTATAGAGGACCTCTGCAACAAGGCTACCATACAGTCTACCTTTATGGCGGCATACCAGACTGGTTCAGAACGACGGTCGGAGTCAGACATACAAGGCTGTCTCCTCTCACTTACTCCTTTTCACATGTTTCTGAAGGAAATTAGGACTAACGCACTAGAAGATCACAAAGGAATATTCAGCATCTGAGGCAGAATAATCACCAACCGACGTGTTCCCGATGACACTGATAGCATGGAAGCAGAAGAGGAGGAACTGGCCTCTCTACTGGATCACCTGGACAAGATCTCTACGCCCTTTGGCAGGTAGATTAGCGCAGAAAAGACCAAACAACACAGGTAGCATCAGCTTTCAGACATTTACATAAGGCCAACAGGGAAAAAATGGAGTGACGTAGTTAACAGTTGAAGTATCTGGGCACAGTCGTCCAATCCTAAAGTACTTTTCAGAATTGCACAGGAGGCAGCAGCAATATTGAAACTGAAGACCATCTGAAACGGCAAGAATATCGCCGTAGCTTAAAGGTCAAACTGATGCGCTCTCTGGTTTTACGTACTCTTGTATGCCTGCGAAATCTTGACTTAGACAGCGGACCTACAGGAGAAATTGCAGGCCCCTGAGATGAGATGCTTTAGTAAACTGCTTGGCATCTCTTACAAAGAGTCATCGCTAACAAAACAGTCAGAGATAGAAGCAGGGAAAGCCATCGGGCCCTAAGATGATATTTTAATCACGCAGAAGTGGTTTGGGCATGTATCAAGGTCAGTAGGGCTCGCACATCTTACGAGAAAAAGTGTCAGGAGAGAAAAGAGGAGGAAGACAAAAGAAGCGCTGGGAGAATAAAATCTTATTGAACAGCCTTGAAGATTTGCTGCGCTCTACAAGGGATTCTAAAAGCAAAGTCTAATGGAGGGAAACGGTTGCAAGGTCCGTGGCTCCCCAACGATCATCATAGCAAGGGGATAGGTGGAAGGTGCACTAATACCTTAAAAGATATTTGAAGCAACAGGTTATCTGTCGATCCTAAAGCCCCATGCAAACGGACACAACATTGTTGGCCAACAACTCGCAACATTATTAGATGTTACATGTTGCGTCCGTTTGCACACCCTGTTGCATGTTGTTGGATGTTGTTGCGCAAAGTTTGAAACCGGTCACAAACTCTTCAGCCAATAACTATGCAACATTTCTTTTGTTCTGTGATCGCCGAAGCGTAGCGCAACAATGTTGGATCCGTTTGCACAGCTCTTCCAAAATTGTTCGGGCCACGCACGCTCATTACGCATGGATTACAAAGACTTATGGGTTGTATTCTTCTCACGATGCACTGCAGGTCCCAAACTTGTTGGGAGTTGTTGCATCCGTTTGCACACCACTGCAAACACGCCTTCAGTCCCATCCCTAGCACAACCCTTTATAGCCCGTGGTGCTTTAAGTTGCCACCAAGTGCACCAGGATGTTCGTGTGGCTTTTCCGCCTAGGGAAAGTTCCTAAAGCCTGGTTTTCCCTAGCGATTAAGCATAAGCACAAGCACATGTGTAATCCATGTGTAAGCAAGTGAGAACACCAGCGACATAAGCACAAGCAAAACCACAAGAAGAATGGACATATTCATTCTTCTTGTGCTTATGATTATGTCGCTGCTTTGACTATCGAGAACGGCGTCGACATAAGCACAAGCTTAAGTACAAAGCCGTGGAACAAACTTAGGTCACTTTGACCCAGCCCTCGTGCGAAAATGTCAAAAGCAGTGTGGCGTGCGTTTGTCCTTATGCTTATGCTTGTGGTTATGCACGAGTGAAAACCAGGCTTAAAAGAACCTGTTTAGATAACTACCTGGCTGGGGGAGCGCTGGATGGCAAAAGAGCAAACAATCAACAACAACAAAAGAGATCAGTTTATTGTTTAAGGCAGCTTATCTCATACATGTGCGTTCCTCACTAAGAATTCGTGGTGCCCACAATATGCTCCCATTCGTATTGGGCTTAATTTGCCATGCGCTGTTAAATCTGCCCACCTCACGGTCTCGCCCAATCCAAAGGTATAAATCCAACCAATTTTGATGCCAGGTATATGCCTTTCTAACGATACCTTGTAAGTCCTTCCGAATTTATGCATATTGTTATTAACCAGGTGTGATATGGCTGTGTGTGCGCTTAAAGTCTGGTCCTTAACATCGCAGATTATGGCACTTTGTTTACCATTTACATGGGTAGGTGATAAGTAAAATCCAGGACTGGTAACTTTCGCCCCCGAATCGAGTTTACTATTTGTACAAATCAGTTCCATTTACCGAAAAAGCGGACGCGAAGACCTGAGACGAATCAAAAATGGCTTTGAAGAAAAGGAACACGAATTTCCATTTGCAACATTCCGTTGGAAAAAATAGGACTACCTTTTCAGACGTTTCGTTGCTTCCGGAAATTTTAGCTGGAACGACCAAAAAAGTAGTATTCCATTTACTTTCCAACCGGATTTTCAGGAAACGTTTTCTAAATGGTAGTAGTGTGGCTGTTTGCTGAATTTTAGTGTCACTGGTTACGTAAACTAAGAAAGTGACTCTGCCAGTAGACAGCGGCCCAGAAGTCCTACATTTCTTTGATGGTCGGCGATTATTTCCGACAAATGAAAACTCGCGTCGGCGATGGAAATCCTCTTAGTTGCTCAGGGCTCCAGTCCCCCTATCACACAAACAACATGGTGCCCCTCGTAAGACTTCTGGCAATTACGCAATATATCGGCAAAATTAAATCTGGGACGGTCAAACAAAAGTAAAATCCCCAGATTATCTCTTAAAACCAGGTTTTAAGAGATTGTACTGCATTGAAGATTACTGAGCATCTACAAAGCATTCACCCGGGCAAAATTACTTATGTAGCTTACAAATAATGCTTTTGGGTAAAGATGATAAATACAAATCGTGTGATTTTGATACCAAATTCCCCGTTCACCTGATCATTTAACTGCATGCCGTCTTACTTTCTATCTCATTAAGGACTACAAACTAAAATACTGAATGTCACCGCAAAGTGAAATTATGTAAATCCGAAGCTGTTTGATGAAGCATCATAATTAGTTAAATGTCCTTCTAGTTAAACGTTACTCTCTCTGCACTGTTCAGACGAACCGCCCTTTCAACACGCGACCACTGACTTTTGGACTTACATCAGGAGAAACCAGCATAGTGCCAGCACTCACCAAACTATGAGTTACCCGCGTAACAGAAGTAGTGCTGTCACAGGTGAAATCTTGTAACAGCACGTGCTGACCCTCACTCTGTGATAACTTTCGACTAAACAGTTCTGCCAATGCTTCTTTAAATTCTGGAATCCTAAAGGTGTACACTGCAGCGTTCATAAACGAGTTACTATAGTGTAAAAACTTAATTAAGTACACCATGTTTGCGGGAAAAGTACATGTTTTGCAAAAATGTACTAAAATAAAAATGAGCTGAAACGGAAGCCAGGAGAGAACGAAAATGGCCGTTACACATAGCAAAGTGATGCTTAGTCGGCGTTCAACGGTCATGGTCTTGCAGTTTTTAGCACTGTTATCTTTCTGATTAATTTTATACACTATGGTTACGTAAGCAAAGCTTACAACGGACAAAGGAAGTGACAGAGACAAAATCACCACAGTGTAGAAACTTTCTTTAACCACCCGATAGTAAAAGGCGATACTTATGGATGCCACACATCCCGAAAGGAACCAAGTGGCTGCGATGCAGATGAAATAAGCCTTTCTGGGAATCATTCGAAACTTGTAAGGAATGGATACCGCCACAAGTCTTTCTACAGAGACGATTGCCAATGTGAATACAGAAGACAGCCCAGAAAGTATGTCAAACGTTGAATGTACTATCCGCAGTGCTAAACTCTGTCCCCACGTCTCGAGATCCACCAGGCAAACGACAAATAGCGGAACTGAGATGGCACCAACCAGGAGGTCAGCAATAGACAAGTTCATGAGAAAGTAGTGCGTGTTTTTACGACGAGGTTTGGTCTTTACAAAGGCCGCTAAAGCCACTGTGTTTGTTAGAATAATCAAGATGGACACAACACCATAAGATGTCCCCCAGAGGGCTGCTTCAACTCTTGATAGTTGTTCTTGCGACGATCTACTACGGGAAACCGATGAAGAATTGTTCATCTTTTCTCTGAAGGAAAAAAAAAATAAACAGACAAGTTCAAACAGCGGGTGAGTTACTTGATTATTGTTGAAGCTTCGATCGGCTTAACATGATTATTCTCTCCTAAGCACAGCTTAACAAGTGTTGAATTGAATTACTAATAAGCGGCTGTTTTGAATTTATGATTGTGCACATATTAACAAACTTAAGGTATCCGGCATCGGCATTCAGTTCCATGTTTTAGTATGATGTTTGCAATACAAAATATGATAACTGGAGTAAACATTTTTTTCTATACCTACCAGCAGTTATTTTATTAAATTTATCAGCATGTTTGAACGCTCTTTTATTGAAAACTAGACGCCTTTACAAAAAAGGATTAGTAATTTTATTTTCCTAAGCCCTCTTTACAAAGAAGTGACAATGTTGATTCACCTCTTTAGTGTTAATAGTAGTCATCGCTTGGATCAAACTTTACAGTACACAATTGATTAATTCCCTTTCACGACAGACGGTATTAGGATTATGGCCTTCATACTGCTGCAAGTTGTAATTTATACTAAATTAATCATCATGTCTCGGAAAACATTTATTCACTGACAGGTTTACACCTAACTGCAATAACGAAAATTCCCACAGTAACAACGAGAAATGCAGAAAGCTGAATAGGCAATTGCATGCAATAATTAGACACATAGGCTATTTCTAACTGAAGGTAGATATGGTGCGCTTTCCATTCAGCCAAAGCTTCCGGTCTGAATTTTCGACAACTTCCTGGAGCGAATGGAACAGAATTTTTAAAAATTTCCAAAAAAGAGGACAACCTCGCGCAGTATAGCCAAATTGTCGCAATTTTTTAATGATGTTCACAACCCCCTTTAAGATAAACAAAAACATCCTATGATTCGTGATGAAAACGTCCTGTTTTTTGTTTTTTTAATGTTTTATCTGCCAATAAGGGAAGTAGAATTTTTCAGAAATCTTCTGCCAATCAGTGAATATAGATTGCCCAATACGTTTTGTATATCTCAACATTAATCAAGTCGCCAAAAGCGTCTTTGACTGAAACGTGTCATAATTCTAAAATAATTTCGCTTATTTTTTGCCTTAAAAATTGGTACTGTCTGAGAAGTGTATAATTGACAAGTTCCTGAAAAAATTCCAGTTTACAGATGGATATAAGATTTTTAAATTTCTTCCAATCAGCAAACAAAAGTATCATCTTTCATCTGGGACTCCGACTTTACTGTTTACAGTTACATTTGCTATTTGAGTTAGTTCAGCCTGGTTTGCGTCGCAGTAATTCTTTAATCGTCATAAACGTCCGAAGCATTAAAAAAAAAAAAAAAAAACAGCAAGACGATGAAATTAAAAACTTTCAAACCGAGTCTTGATCACATTAAATAGTCTAGGATTTAGTTTTACACAAGTAACTGAGATGTAAGGGACAAGATTCTCATTAAACACTGAATGGTTGGGGTCATTTTTGTCCAATATCATTATATACATCAATTAAACTATATTAAGAATAATTTGCATAGAAGTAACGTCTTTTTAGTGCGCTTCCTCATGTATTCGTTTGATTTCTTTTTGATAAAATATTACCATAAAATCAGCAAAAACTACCAAATTTGATCTTTACTAAGTCACTTTTCATAGAAGTGATTTGCGTACCAAAACCAGTTCTAGACCCACATTTTCTTGTTGAAACAAGACTGAGAATTCAAATGCCACTGGGCTTTTCCGATACATTTGATTTATTATCAAAAAAATTATGCTACAAGATATAGTGTACGTGTTATCTATTTCTACGGTCTGCAATATCCTTCCGCTTTAATTTCCAGTTGCTTTTCGACAGCATACTTGCCAGGAAAACTGATAACTTTCTAAAGGCTCCGCAAAACCACCATCATAAACTGTATTCGAATTCGATTACGGACACCGTTGTCGTCAATATGTAATAATTTTCTAAAGGAACGGCTGTATTTTAATATGACAAGATATTTCTTGGTCCCCAGAAAGAAAGAAAAATTCATCTTATCGTCAAACAATCATGCTCGGGGAAAAGCTACATAATATGGGCTCTTCAAAAACAATTATCATGATTTATGGACACCAAAGCATGGCCATGTTGGAAACATCTCGGCAGCGAAGACATAAGTCATCAATGATATTTTCGTCTCAGTTCATTCCATTTTTTAAAAGGAAAAAGTAGTCATTGCGTGCAACTGCGGAGAAGATCTCTCTTTCTCGAAGACGCCGCTAAATTTTGAACGAAATAACTTTGGGAACGTATTAAGCACCCCTCGGTATCCAATCACAATGCGCCTTTGTTTGTCCCACCATGGCCATATAGCAAGGCATGCTATTGAGCTTAATTTTGAGGGCGACGATAAAACAAACGCACGAGACATTGTAATTATTTAACAAAACAGATGCAGACGTTTGTCCCTCAAAATGCAAAGGCAAAATGACCCTCAGACACAATATTGGTTTTCTTTTTATTGAAACATCATAAAATCGTATTCGAAGTCTTTCTACCAGTACTAGCCTAATGACGTCTTTCTAAAAGAAAATTAAATAGTTTTGCTTCTTAAATAATCGCGAAAAAAATCATGAATAAGTCATAGTCGACTATTTTGGCAGGACACCTGGTATTATTATTCTTACTACTAGGGATTTTTTTCTTACCTTACCATGCAAAACTAAGAAAATAAATAACTTAAAACAATACATTTCGTGTCTTTTTATCCAAGGCTTCCTCGTCAACTTCTTTAATGTAAAAAACTTTTAAGAACTGATAATTCCGCAAGTCAATTTAAAGAATTTAACGACCAAGATATGATGACAATTGCCTCGTACTAGAAAATAAATATATATAAATGTATCTTTTAATGTGAGTGAGGTATATGATGAGATGGTAAATACTGACTTTGGAGACGTTAAGTTGAGAAAATATATAAATATACAACCTAAAAATCAGAGAATTCGAAGAACGGGTTTTATTCAATTTACTGCAGGTAATCTTTTCGACATTCATGTGGAGAGAGCCCTGTTAGAAAATTTCGCCACAAAACACCTGCCATTTTCCTAACCTGACATTTAATTTCTCCTTCAATTTCTAGACTTATAAATTATTTCTTACTTCATTCACCGACCTCAGTAGGTAATTCACATTTGTGATTTTTACACTAATGCTATTAATACTCTCAAACTTCTCTCTAATGCTAAACTGCCATTACTTTTACAAGAACGAAATGAAGTCGATCGTTCCTTGAGTAGCCGTAAATTCATTTACTGGTTACAAGCTTTTATAACTGAATCAACATTTGTCTTGAATATCAACTACACTCACTGTAACCTTGTTGGTATAGATTTTAAGCAAGCTATGCCTTCTAACAATTTGAAAGTGCTTTCAAAAAAAAAATTCTTGACTATTTGCTACAATTGAAAAACAATCGCAACGATGAAATCACAACATTTATACGTACCGTTCTTGTTAAAATATTTGGTTATGCCCGTTTGTTAGTTTTAATCAGGATGCGAGTTATGGGCTTTAGGTTTTGGCAGTTCCTTCTTTGGCAGCCTTGACAACTACTGATAGCAAGGGGCGATGCGCTGAACATTTAAGATGTGAAGATAAATTATCACCTTTTAATTGCCACTGGGTTAAATAAAATTTAATCAGCGGACAGGACTTGGGATTAATGGATTGTGGATAGAAGATCTCCTAACGAATGGTATTTATCGAGCTACAATTTTAATGTCTTGGATATTTCATTTTTAAAGAATATTTCGATCCTCAGCTTTTAATTCTTTATAATCATGGTTTACGACACTCTTTAAAAGTAAGGAAAAATTCCCGCATAGTTTTTTTTAAAATTTAGAATGAATATGACTAAGGTCAGTGATTAACGATAAGATGAATATTTCCTACTTCAGGTAAATCACCGAATAGATATTAAAGAATATTATCCACGCAAAGCAAAAACTGCTTTGTCGCGAATTGGGGAAGAGTGTGAAATTTCTGTCAGTCACTAAAAGATAATCAGAGTCAAGAAAACACACTGGCTATTAGTATATAACAATCCGCAATGCACTTTCAACTATTTATTGTCGTTAGCTTTAGAAGTGACACTATAAAAATGCAAGCACTTCTTTTTTGTTGTTGTTGTTGTTTTTTTTTTGTTTGTTTTTGTTGGGGCACCCAACGACTGCATGTTTTCTGTAAAATATCTAGTATTCGAAAAAGCAAATATTGCCTAGAATTTTCTACAGCTTGAGAACGGCTAAGAAATTCTAGATAACCGTTCCATTCATGTACAATTTTTTAAGCTTATCTAATAAATCCCTACGATTTCCTGACGTTTAATTTTTCATATTTCACTCCCGAGGTAGAGCTATTTTTCGCAGAAAAAGGAAACCTAAAACTTTCGGATTCAAAAATGTTATGAAGAGAGGAATCAGAAAAATTCTCACTTTCGTTTAACGGTAAATTGCATCTAAAATTTTAGGGAAAATCATACTGAAGCCCTGGTAATTTCGAAAAGGCTCAAGTTGCCATAGGATGACCTAACAGATACAAATTTCATAGCGCGCCTTAGAATGCAGTTTCTACAGATCTAAAAGTACTCTAGGTAGCCTCAACGTCGTTGGTGCCCCTGGCTCAGTTGTACTTCATGAAGAAGAAACCAAGCCGAATCTGCTAAATCCACTAACAATCAGTGCCTTTGGTCTGTTTGTTGGCGCTGGCTTTATTTCTCGTTGAATTTCTTATCGGTTTACAGAATGGAAATAAAAACTTTGAGGTGATTTTCTTATCGGATGTTCAGTATGTGCGTGCGTCTGTTACGGCCAGATTATTTTTTTGTTTGTGTGATCTGCATCGATTTAGTCTTTCCTACTTATTTTATTTTCAGTCTTTGCATCAAGACCACCTGCCTTGACATATTTGCTTCCTTATTTTATGGAACTGATTTGGAAGAGTGAACATATGCCGGGATTCTTAGAAAGATTTTTCCATCAACATTTGAAGTAGATATTTAAGTACTCAGTTTAGGCATCAAACGTTTTCTCGCAAAGAATCAAGTATGAGTAGGGGTACTTTACTGGGATTCTCGTAAATTTATCTAGTTTGATCGCGGTCAAACTTTAAGTAAGTATAGATTTAATTCTACGGTAATTGTTAGTTGATAAAAAGGACAGGATTGCTAAACGCCATGGCACAACCGCTAACTTGTGAAGACTGAAGAGATTCACTTTAATTTTCAATTCATTTTGCCAGATCGCCGCTGTCCCCTTTCGATGTTCCCTGTCCAATACCAAATTTATTAATCAGAGCATTAAAATTTATGACTTTATTAAGGTATTTTGCAAAAGTACGTCTACTCATGAATGATAAACGATTCCGTTGTTTTGTGAGAAAACTGAAGGTTGTTTTGTGAAAAACGGCATATGTCCTATCTTAAAACCTTTTGACGAGAATTCACAATTTCCCATGTATGTGGAAATATCGTTCACACAGATTCTGAAAACTTTGGCGTGAGGAAATTGAATTTTTTATTGTTATTTCCATTTTCTACATTGTCTCTTCAGTTTAAGCCAAAATGTGATAAATTTCGCATGGAGCACATTTAAGTGTAAATTCGTGACATCAACCGCATCTCCGCCTCATGTTTAAGAGTAAAACGCAAGAACAACGAAACACTAGTTAGAAAGCTTTTAGAAAAGAAAAGAAAAAAAGACAATTAGCTCACAAAAACTAGCATGACGTTTCCTTTGCCAAATTCGTTTATAGTATATCTTTGTTTTTCTTGACCCTAATATTGCATGCCTTCTATAGGGTGAACTACTAATTGATTTCTCTCAAAGCTGTCAAATCTTTCAGATATATTGGAATTAAGATATGATCGGGCATTGAAAACTATAAGAGTTAAATCAGGGAATGGAATACAATTTTCTGCACGTAAATTAAAGGAAATTATTTAGTTTTCATAAAACAAAGGGATGAGAACATAACCAAAGAAACAGATGGCTCGGATTGTAAGACCTTATAATCATTTGAGTGGAGTTTTTTTGTTATCATATATTGCTATTCAAAATGTGATTTGTCAGTACTATAAAGCACATGAATTTTCTGATATCTTTTAAACATGCTAGTGAAAATCACGTTTTGTAATGAGTAGCTGCGAACAGATAAGCAGGGATTTTAAATCAACACAAAAGAATAGTCTATACAAACATTTAGAGTGAGGATCGCCGTTTTTTCATAGTTTCAATGCTCTTATATCAAGGGACACACCAAATAATACACTACAATTAGTTCGTTATATTTCGAACCTTTCGGCTGAATATTTAAGCGGAGAATGTTTTGTGGTAGATCTGTCTTATTCCACAAATTTGCTTATTGCTTTATTTATTCCGACAAAACTGACTCATTTTTGCACAAATTAAAAACGACACTTCGCATCCATTTTCTTGGTCTGATTAATTGTGAGTTTGAAGGTGCCCGAAGCCCGCGGAACACTGATATTCACTAAACAATTCAACTGTTTCTGTTGATAAAGGTCGTCAACTAGAAATGTTAGAAATCTAATGTTAATTCAGCACATTGACGTACATGGAATATACAAGAAAATCTCAATTCTAGGCATTGGCCTGTTTATGGATGTTTATGTTCTTTCAATCCATTTTGTATTGAATAAAAAGTTATCTGCACAAATACTAATTGGAAACATTAATCGAGGCGGTATTATCGTAAATGTTTAAAATCCTAGTGAACGGTACTTCAGGCCGCAGTAATATTTATCAGCGTTTTAAATCCGTGCAGAGTTATGGCTCCACCTCTGGAGTGGGCGATGAAGATGATAATCAGTGACAGCGGGATACCTCAAAACTGAATATGCATGGCATGTAAAGTGGAATCTGGCCTGTGCATCGAGGTTTTCACTACTAGACAAAACATTTTGACTGCCCGCTGATGTGGCAGTATTACCTCTATGAGGTAAAAAAATACAATAAAATATGTCAGTGTAATAACAAAGTTGAAACAATCTTAGAAAATGGTATTTCAGAACAGTTTGACGAATGAGAAAAACCGGCGAAGTGAAACAAAATATAAAACGAAAAAATCAAAACAGTCATGTTGAAGGTGTTGCATCCTTCATGAAGCACGGTCTCTTACAGTTAATCAATAAAATGGGTATTTTGAGTTTACACTTATATTCAGTTTCACCTTGAACTTTAACTTGAAAATTTATTCCAGGAAATCAAGATAAACCTAAATTTACAAATGCTCGGTAAAGCTCTTTTTCCGTGTCATTATCATCGAGCAAGAGCAATAATGGTCCCATTAACGCTCTTGCATCGAGATATATTTCTCAAAAAAAAATACAAAAATACAAAAATAATAAGGGCCAGTTTATAGCTTCAGATATCAAGTTCTAGGAATACTAACTGTAAGAAAAAATGGTAAATTTCAAGGGCTGTGGTCAGCGGTGGTGCCTTTCCTGATACAACAAACGCAATTTCCATAGAAACTAAACGTAGCTTTTCGCATGGTTGTTCGTTTTTGCTCTCTTTCTTTTTCTTTTTATCTTCACTGCCGGAAACATCTGACTGTCCAAATTCGCCTTGTTTCATAGCACTGAACGAAGAGTTGAAATCGAGTACATCCCATCCAGTTTTTGAGCGGGAAATCGTATTGCAAAATTAGATTATTTTATCTAAGACCGTTTCTCAAGACTAGAAAGAAAAAATGCTAAAAAGACTGCAGAACAGCTGTACTCTTCCGTTGGTCATGAATGAAACCACTCGATCTTTAAACAACGAGTGTGGCCGAGAGCATCAATGGGGGAAATTTTGCGTCCGCAAAAAGCTCTCCAGGTGTAAACCTCAATCAAAAACCTAGAATCTTACATTGCCGTTTGACCTGGATTGACTGTAAAATACAACCACATAAAGTAGCCTAACATGTGACAGAGACCCACAGAGGAATCGCACAGTTTGTTACTTTTTTGGTCCTTAGCGAAACCTTACCAAGGGGTCGTTTCAATTTGAAAGAAAGTCAAAGGTAGCCGGACCTGCATTGACTCCTAATGCAGTTTTTGTGGACATCAAAACCAACTACAAACCGACTGAAACCGCTTTCAATATAAACTCTTCACCTGGTGCCCCCTGCGGGGGTAAAAAGAATTATTTAGAATGAAACTCTTCAAACAAAAAACATTTAAAGAGTTCCTTGCGAACTTTAAGCAAAGGCCGCGGGTATCATACACAAGATAAGAAAGGTCGTTGTCAGAGGTCAACTTTGACTTAAACTACAATCGGCGCTAAAACAAAAGCAAAAAAGTAAAGAGAAACTATTGCCTTTTGGTACATCATATTACACATCGGTACAAGATCTTAAACATAGATTGATGCCAAACTGCAGTCTAATTGCTGGTTTTCACATGACGTCACTAAAATTCAAACTAAAAAACTATCCGTCCTACCGAGATTTTACTTTCACGATGCATTAGAGCAGCCGAAAACTAATTGTCAAACAAATTTTCGCTTCAAAAGGGTTCTTGGTTTTCGGATAGAGTACGCTTGAATTTCTAAGCTTTTGCGTGACGCGGCATTTACATGACGGCCAAGACAGCTGTCATGTAGGTTAAAAAAATGACTTATTTCAAGAAATTTTGTCATGTAAGCAGTTAATGTACTGGAAAAAGTATTATTTTAATGTTAATGAGTTTCTCGAAGAATAAATTCACGCTTTTGTAGCAAAACTCGGTAACAGATGTTTCTGTTGGTTTCCGTCCGCCATGTTGGAGCTCATCCAGGTGAGCACCAGCATGGCGTCTCCATACAAATCTCTATAAATTTGGGTAAAACATTTCTTCGGATATCTCATATACGAAATATTCCTCTGACCTGAATCTTGGCGAGGGTCTTTGCATATGTACCTCCTTTCATTTACCAGATTCTGGGCTTTATCTATTGAATGGTTTTGATTTTTATTTTCATCTATTTTGAATGGCGTGACACTGAAAACCAGCAATAGAAAATCAGCCTCTGCTGAAGACAAATTTAAAAGACTTCCGATCATATCCTACAAAAAGGGGTAAAGCTCTAAAAGACATGCTTGTAAGAGCAAAAATGTAACTTGAAGGCAGTTGATAAAAATTCGACAAAACCACAAAAACCACATAGGGAGCCCGTGCAGGTCTGTCTTTGCAAAATCTCCTGAAATAAGTCATTTTTTAAACCTACATGACAGCTCTCTTGGCCGTCATGTAAATGCCGCGTCACGCAAAAACTTAGAAATTCAAGCGTCCCTTATCACAAAACCAAGAACCCTTTTGAAGCGAAAATTTGTATGAAATTAGTTTTCAGCTGCTCGAATGCATCGTGAAAGTAAAATCTCGGTAGGATCGATAGTTTTTTAGTTTGAATCTTAGTGACGTCATGTGAAAACCAACAATTAGTAACAATTAACTGTCATAAAGTTCACTTCAATATCCAAACGTCTCTTTAACGTATCATTATTTTC